>JAWPEG010016630.1:154015-167754 GCA_035771395.1 Myotis vivesi
TTTTTTCAGCAGTGTCTTTAACATTTCTTGCAATGCTGATTTAGTGGTAATAAACTTTTTTCCTTTTGTTGTCTGGGAAGCTCTTTATTTCATCTTTGATTTTCAATGATAGCTTTGCTGGATAGAATAATTTTGGGTTCAGTCCCTTGGTTTTTATTATTTTGTATAGTTCATGCTATTACATTCTGTCCTGAAGTGTTTCTATTGAGAAATCAGCTTGGAGCTCCCTTGTAGGTAACTTTCTGTCTCTCTCTTTTGCAGACTTTAAGATTCCTTCTTTGTCTTTAATATTTACCATTTTAATTAATCCGTGCCTAGGTGTGGGTCTCTTGGGGTTCATCTTGATTGGGATTCTGTGTTTCCTGAACTTGAGTGACTTTTTCCTTCATCAGGTTAGGGAAATTTTCTGTCATTATTTCTTCAAGCAAGTTCTTTATTCCTTTCGCAGATTGTGCTCCTTCTGGCATCCCTATAATGCGAATGTTGTTGTGTTTCATGTTGTCCCAAAGCTCCCTTAAACTCTCATGCTTTTTAATTTTTTTCCATTTGCTGCTCTGAATGGGTGTTTTTTTTTTCTATTAGATCTTCTAATTTGCTCTTCAGCTTCTTCTAGTTTATTGTTGAATCCTTTCAGGGTATTCTTTATTTCAGCTATGTCTTTCCTCATTTCCAGTTGATTCTTATTTATTGGTTCACGCTCTCTTTTGCTGTTTGTATAACTCTCATTAATTTTCATTAAGTTGCTTGTAGTTCTCATTGAATTGTTTAAGTACCCTTATTACCATTACTCTGAATTCTGACATATTGCTTGTTTACATTTCATTTAGATAATTTTATGGCGATCCCTCCTTTTCTTTCATTTGAGGGTTGTCTCTTTGTCTTCCTATTTTTGCTGTCCCTTTGTTTTTATTTCTATGTATTAAATCAAACTGCTATGCCTCCTAGATTTTGTGGAGTTGGTTTATAGTAGGTGTTTTAGGGCCCAGTGGTGCAGTCTCTTTGATCTCCTGAACTGAGTGCTCTAGGAGAGCCCCTTGAGATATTTGCGTTCTTTTGTAGTTCTGTCTTGAATGTTATTGGCCTGTTCATTGATGGAGTCTCCTCTCAGGCCGGCTGACTATGTGGCTCACCCTTGACCATGTCAGGTGAGTTATTGTGGAGATGCTCTCCTAACAGCAAAATACAACACAACAAAACATGAAACAAAAGAAACAAAACAGCCAGACTGGTTTGGCTCAGTGGATAGAGCGTCGGCCTGCGGACTGAAAGGTCCCAGGTTCGATTCCGGTCAAGGGCATGTACCTGGGTTGCGGGCACTTCCCCAGTAGGAGGTGTGCAGGAGGCAGCTGAACGATGTTTCTCTCTCATCGATGTTTCTAGCTCTCTATCTCTCTCCCTTCTTCTCTGTAAAAAATTAATAAAATATATTTTAAAAAAAAAGAAACAAAACAAAAACATACACAAAACCCCTACAGCAGCAACAAAAGCAGCCAGAGAAGAGAGAATTAGGAAAGAGAAAAGAGAGCAAGAATGTTAGAAAGAAGGAAAAAATATGAGCTTAAAACAAAACAAAACAAACACGAAAAGCACATTCAAGAGCAACCAACAAGGGGAAGAAGGAATATATAGATACAGATATAAAATAAAGAATAAAGAATTAGGGGAATAGAGGAAGGAAAACCATTTAAAGGAAGGGAAGGCCCTGACCAGTTTGGCTCAGTGGATAGAGCGTCGGCCTGTGGACTGAGGGGTCCCAGGTTCTATTCCGGTCAAGGGCATGTACCTTGGTTGTGGGCCCATCCCCAGTGGGGTGTGTGTAAGAGGCAGCTGATTGATGTTTCTCTCTCATCGATGTTTCTAACTCTCTATCCCTCTCCCTTCCTCTCTGTAAAAAAAAAATATATATATATATATATTTGAAAAAAAAATAAAGGAAGGGAGGGAGAAAAAAATTGAAAAGGAAAATATAGGAGAAAGCATATAGAACTAAAATAGGAAAAGGAAAAAAGATGATAAAGCAGGAGAAAAAGAAAAGCAAGAAAGAAAAGAAAAAAATTGAGTAGTGAAAAAAGAAACAAAATGAGT
The DNA here is from genome assembly GCA_035771395.1 of Myotis vivesi. Lineage (NCBI taxonomy): Eukaryota > Metazoa > Chordata > Mammalia > Chiroptera > Vespertilionidae > Myotis > Myotis vivesi. The sequence goes on from JAWPEG010016630.1 coordinate 156,101, forward strand.
AGGAAAAGGAAAGAGGAAAATTATATATCTGAATGTAACAACAGAGATTAGAATAATCCTCCTATCTAATAATAGACAAACATGGTAATTGACCATGCCTTTGCTACACCTCTCATTGGCTAATCAGTGCAATATGCAAATTAACCGCCAACAAAGATGGCAGCTAATTTGCATACTGTAGGCTGGGTGGGACAGTGCCATCCCGCCTGCCCCGCCGCCATCCGGGCCTGCTATCTGCGACCCTGGGTGGCAGGCGTCCGTGTGCCACCCGACCCAGGGCGGCTGGGCGGAGCAGCAGTGATCCACCAGCCTGCCTGGGTGTCCCGTGTGCAACCCGACCCGGGACGGCACCCCAACCCCCAGATCAGCCCTGCCGTGTGCACGACCCGGGGAGGCGGGGCAGGCCCGATCCCTGCTATCTGCAATCCGGGGAGTGGGCCTAAGCCAGCAGGTGGTTATCTCCTGAGGGGTCCCAGACTGTGAGAGGGCACAAGTGTGGCTGAGGGACACTCCCACCCCTCCTCCCCTGCCAGTGCACAAATTTTTGTGCACCGGGCCTCTAGTAAATCTATAAAGCGCATAGATAAAGAATATAAATTGTAATAAGGAAAAAAGGAAAGGGGGGGAAAAAAGGGAAGAAAAAGGGGAAAAGAAAGAAAAAAAAGTGAAGTGGTGTTTGTTTTAGCAATGTGTAGTCCCCCATGAGGTCTTCCTTTGGATTCTACCCTTCTGTTCTGCCTGTCAATTCTTGCCTTCCTGTGGGGTACTTGCAGGCTAACCACTGTCAGGTACTGTCCTTTGGCTGTCAGCAATCTGCTTGAAGCTCCAACTAATCCACTGATCCACTGTTTGTGTCTGTCTCCACAGGACTTGGTTGGAATCAGGAGGGGCAATTTGCCCTCCAAAGTAGATTTTTTAAGCAGACCAGGGCCCATGGTTGGGACAGCTAACTTCTCCCCACCCCTATCCCGCTCTGCCTCTGCCTGCCTTTGCCTGTTAGCCAGCTATCAATCTTAATCACTCAAAAGTTTGCTTCTAAAAGGGCTTCAGGTGAGAGAAATGCTGTTTAGCTTTCAGGGTATGTATTGCATGTGTTTCCCTGTCCCAGAGCTACTCCTCTGTGAGTGGCCCAAAATATTACTCTGCCCTTGGCTGGACAGTGATCCTTGTATGGAGACCAGTGGGGTTGGCTGGAAACTTGGAATTTTTATCATCAGCTCTCCCCTGTGGGGGAAGCACCAGTCTGGTTCCCAGGATAGCAGGGTGGATGGCCCCTCCCCCAATCCAGTCACTGAAGCTCCTGAGACTCTTCAAACCCATAGGCTTGGCCTCTGCTTTTGTTTCCTCTGAAAAGCTCAAAACACAGGGTGTAGCATGCTGGGCTCCGAGGTTGGGATAGGCTGTATCACATAGGGTGCGTTTTTTTCTTTTTCTGCCTTGTGGCTACTGGGAGCAGCTAGCTCCTCTCAGGAAAAACAACCCTTTCTGTTTGGGGGCCTAAGACCAAATACTCCTGGCTGAGGCTTTTCCATGTCTCCCCACATACTTCCCACCCCAGCCTTTCCTTAGGCACCTCCTCTACGTCTCCCTCCCTGCACCAAAACCTTGGATGAGTAGCTGCAACTGAAAACTCCTGTGCTCTAGGTTAAAAAAAACACACAAACCAAAACTGTGGTTTTCTCTCCGACTAGCTCCGGTCTATCAGCACCAGGCTCTTCTATGGCAAGCAGCCCTGCCACCTTTCACCACTGGATGTTATTGGCCTTGGGTCTCGGCTCTGGTGCTCCAAGTTGTGGAGCCCAGCCTGGGTTCCAGGCCTCTACCCTCTGAGGGAACAGACCCTCGATTAGCCCAGTGCTCCCTCCTCACTCTCTGCCTGCAGCCCCTCGGTATCTCTTTGCATATGTCTTTTTTTTTTTTTCTGGATTGTTGACAATCTAGCTTGTTTCTGTGCCCTGCTGATTATAGGATTTCTAGGATATGTTTGGACATCCTGGATGTCTTGCCTTGTAGCTTATTCTTGATTTCCAAAGACCACAGTTAAAATGGTAGTGTTATTTATATACATGCTGCCTAATTTACACAGTTTCTATAGCCATTTGATGAAACCCTGCATCTGCTACTTAGTCATGGTCCCAAGCCCCAAACAGGCACATATTTCTGTTAAAGCATTTGGTATATTTAAAAACATTGTATTTTCCCCACAGTTTGACATCCTCCTGGCTGGAGGATAACTTGTTTTTCTGTTCCTCAGCACCCTGCACATAACAGACATTCAATGAATAAGTGATTAAATAGATGGCACAAATGAAACCCTGGTGTGCCTATTTCCATCTGTGGCCACCAAACATATAGAAATATATTATGCCTTTTGTGTAATTTACATTCCAAGACGAAAACTTCATTTTAAATTGTTTTGCTGAAAAATTTGAACCTACTTGGAAAACTGTTCTGTAATTAGTTTTTGTGTGTTATGTGCCCAGGCCTCTTAAACTTACATTAAGATTTAATGTATTCAAATATTTCTTTTACAGAATAAACAAATTATTATAATAGAGCTAATCTCTAGCCAACTAACCATTCTAAGTATGAACTCTTCCCTGGCAGCTGCTGACATTTGTCTAAGTATATTGACTATATTAGTCTTTTAAGGCTCCAGCTTTGTTCACTTCTTCATCACCAGCTGTAGAGAAAGTCCTTGGCTGGGATGTATTTTCAGCCATGTGGTTTTTAAACCAATCCCCAAATAAGGGATTGCTTCTAAAGCTGTAAGACCTATGCTATTTTTAAGTGTAGTTGAGAAAAACAGAATAGAAACAACTTCAGGGTTTTCTTAATTCACTTAGTACTCTTTTCCTATAGGAGGGACAAAAGTTATATGGCAGAAAAACTGTTCTCAAGGGCTTTACTTCCACTGAAGAGACCTATACTGAATTTCAAAATGATGCAAGATGACATTTGAGTGTACTGTACAGAAGAGGAAAAGTGCGGTGGCCTGGGGCATTCTGAAAGGCATCTAAGGCAGAAAGGAGACATGATCTGGGACTTGGAAAGTGGAAAAGGTTTAGCTAGGTAGAGTCCTCCAAAATTGGAGGAACAATAAGGTTGAAAGTGTGGGCAAGAACTAGATATGGTGTGTGTTTGCATGGCTTGGAGCAGAAGGGTTGCTTTAGGGCTGGTCTTGAGTTGGCTTGAGGGCCACAAGGGGGCATGCAACAATTTCCACTAGTCTATGGAACAGCTGTCAGCTCTCCTGACCCACTTTTGTGCCTGATCTCTGTGTCTCAGACATACTCTACCCTAGTGATTGTCTCTGACTATCCAGATTCTATCCTGGTCTTTCTGTCCCATGTGCTTCTCTAAATTATATCCCTACTATTTATAACGAAAACTATGATTTTCTCTGGTTGCTGATCTTGAAAAAAGAGGTCAACTAGCTTTTCTTATTGAAGACATTACTCTATTGTATTTCCATTTAAAAAAACAAACTTATTAGCTCAAATGCATCTTTGATCTTAGCATGTATGGAGAAGATAAACAAATATTGCTAATCTGATTTCGCCAGATAGTTCACTGTTGTATTACGGAATGTGTATTAAGATTGGTTATCTTAGGTGGAGGAGAAGAAATATGGAGGATCTCTAAAGATAAATAAAGAAGGTTGGATTCAATCCTGTAGTAATGAAGTAAACAACATAAAAATGGACATTATTAAAGGATCAATGCTTGGAATAGACAAAGGTTAAACTGTATTTATCTTGGATAATTGTGTAGAGGAGGCTGTGAATCACTCTCACAGGCCCTAGGTGAGTAAAAAGAATTGCTAATTATGTCTTTACTAGTGGCCCAGGGCACGAATTTGTGCACATTGAAAGGAAATTAATTAGAAGAAATATTTTAATATCACTATATTTGCCCTTTCTCTATATCGTAAGTGTCAACCAAATTCATGATTGACAATGCCAGATCAAAACACATGCATACGATTGGCGCCAGCGAGAGCTTTATATGTATTGTGCATGTACAAGTCAACTTAGCCTTTTATATATATAGAATAAACTTGCTTAATTAGACCTGCTTTCTCATGTAGCTAAACTTTTTCCAGCCCAGTGAGGCACCCCAACTTCTCTTTCAGGTAATTGTCAGCAACACAGCAGTAAATATTAATATGAAGCAGATTATTATTGTAGATCACGTAGGAAGAACAAAAGATAAAATATTTAACTGTAGCAGTGTTTGACTATATTCTGCACAGTGAGAAAACTTGAAGTCATTTTCAAGGTCCACCGTTTCTTACTTCTTTTCAGTTGGGTCAAGTTTCTAATCTTTCTAAATCTCCGTTTGCTGGCTAATGAAAATAGGATTCCACCGAGTCTCCTATCTATCTACTCCAGGACTTTTGTGAGGATCAGATGAGATGGGGCACGTGAAAACGTTTCACAGACATTTGGTTAAAGTGTGAAATGTTTGCACCTGGCTATAAAGCAAGTAGTGTTCCTGGGCTGAAGAAATGCAAGGAGGCTAGGGAGAGGAAGCCGGGCATGCTATGTGACGTCATTACCCAGCGCCCACAGTGACTGTTTCCGGTCTGGGCTGGGCTGTGGGCCGCATTTTGCGCCATGGGGTCTCAGCAGCATCAGCTGTGATTTGGTGGGGTGTTGCTCTGGGGTGGTGGCAGGGCCTGTGTCCCACTTGGGGGAAGCCGAGTGTTGCTTTGTGGGTGTCAGGTCTGTGGTGCCGTTTCTCTGTGCGCGTCACGGCAGCTCCTGCGTTGAGCGTCTGTCCCCTGGTGGTCAGTGCGCATCATAGCGACTGGTCTGATGGTTGGACACTTAGCATATTAGCCTTTTATATATATATAGATATGTGTGCAGTTTGGGGCCATGGCTAAAAATATCTTGGTATCATGTGATAGTAGTATGTACAGAAATAGGTAAAGTTTAAATCTTACGATGGTGAAAAAGCAGTGCCAAGAGTTGCCTTTTAGGTGGCTTTCAGACCCTTCTTTGCTTCTCATCCCCTCCCCATCATCCCAGTCTTCTCTTTCATTGCCACAGGCTTTGATGACTACAGTTGGCTCTTAACATAGACTGGCTGTTGATTCTCATCTTTTTCTCCTCTGAGACATCCCATAGATCTATGTCAGATCAATCTTCCTAAAACATTTCTCTCACCATACTTCCATTAGCTGTGTGATGTAACCTTCCTAATCCTCTGTTTCCTTGTTGGAAAATGAGTGGATTGCTTTCAGTTTATTTTTTCAGTTTTAAAATTCTCATTTTGGCCAAACCGGTTTGGCTCAGTGGATAGAGCGTCGGCCTGCGGACTCAAGGGTCCCAGGTTCGATTCCGGTCAAGGGCATGTACCTTGGTTGCGGGCACATCCCCAGTGGGAGGTGTGCAGGAGGCAGCTGGTTGATGTTTCTCTCTCATCGATGTTTCTAACTCTCTATCCCTCTCCCTTCCTCTCTGTAAAAAATCAATAAAATATATTTAAAAAAAGATTCTCATTTTGTGCCACTCCAAAGTATCTGTTTTTCTTCTTCTTTTTTTTTTCCATTTAGCATTATGTATTGAGTGTCAAATACATACCAAACATAGTGGACACCTTAGAGATGTAAAGATAAGACACAACTCCCTCCCCTAGTAGTCCCTGTCATGCTGGAGTCTCCACAGGTTGGATTATGGTCCCTCTGCTTAAAATTTAAAGCATGTTTATAAATAATCACATTTATGTGTTTTTTTTTAAAATCTACGTGTTTACAACTAAATGTTAAAGTTTTAATGATGAGATAAAGATGAAATAATATTTATAAAATTTTTAATTTTATTATTAAAGTTGCAATGAATGTTTTGCTCTCAAAATGTTGTTTTAGTGAGAACAATCTATTAAATTGACTTTGTTAATGTGGACAATCTTTATTTAAGGTGTATGAGATAGAGAAACATGTCTCTGGCATTTGTTCAGTTAATTTACTTATTTTTTTGAGTACTTGGGATTTTTCTTTTTTTCATCTTCTTTTTTTTAATCCTCACTTGATGATTTTAGAGAGAGAGGAAGAGGGTGATAGAGACACACACAGACAGAGACATCGATATGAGAAACATCAATTAGTTGCCTCCCATAGTGCCCCAACTGGGGATTAAATCCAAAACCTAACCAGGAATCAAACCCTCAACCTCTCAAACCCTTATCAGATGGCACGATGCTCCAACCAACTGAACCACCCGGCCAGACCTCTTTCTTTTCAATATTACTTTGTATTGGTATCAGGTATATAGCATATAGGTTAGACAATCATATACTTCGCCAAGTATTCCCTTAGTATGTCTAGAACCTAACTAGCACCATACATAGTTATTGCAATATTATTGACTGTATTCCCTATGCTGTATTTGCATCCTTGTGACTGTTTTGTAACTGCCCATTTGTACTTCTTAATCCCTTCACCTCTTTACCAGTTATTCAGTTTAGATGTTAGTTTTTTAAAATATAGTTTTTATTGATTTCAGAGAGGAAGGGAGAGGGAGAGAGAGAAACATCAATGATGAGAGAGAATCATTGATTGGCTACCTCCTGCATGCCCCCTACTGGGGATTGAGCCCACAACTTGAGCATGTGCCCTGACATGGAATTGAACCGTGACCTCCTGGTTCATAGGCTCATGCTCAACTACTGAGCCACACCAGCCAGGCTAGACGTTGATTTTTAATGCTCATCAAAGCTCAAAAAGAATAGTCAAACCTCGGTTCTCAAACGTTTCCCATCTCAAACATTTTGATTTTCCACTTAGTTGTTCACAGAAAAAAATGTCTTGATTGTTGATCAAACTTCAGTTTTCGATCTGACAACCCTTTCATGCTAATACTTCAGCATGACAAAAAGTGTCTCTCAGTTCAACAAAAGAGAGAATGCTTTTGTTGCTGGAAAAAATGATTTGCACAATTTTAAAGCATAAAGAGGCCATCAAGGGTGCTATGTTGCTAAGGGTGTGAAAGTGCTCACAAAACAACAATCACAGGCAATTGAATAGGTAGAGGAACTGTTGTTGATTGGATAAAGGAAAGGCAGTTAGCAGGTGATAGCATTTCTGAGGCAGTGATATATGAAAAATTTATTTAAGACTAGTAGGGGGTGGTTTGATCACGTTAAGAAAAGAAGTGTTTATAAATTAAATAGTACATTAGACATGTACTATGTATAAGAAAGGTTATTGAAAGGGCGAGGGCTACGCCCTCCATCTTGCCCCGGATCCTCCATTTTTGGGCAGCAGCCATTAGCCATGTGCTCAGCAAGGAGCTTCTTCCCGGAAGCCCAAGCCTCTGCTAGCCACACCTAGGATTTCTTTAAACTAACCAATGATAATCAAGGGAAGTGCACGCCATAGACACAACCACATCCTGTGTAACAAGACAACGACTTGCTCCTGGTCAATCGGCAGGGCCCACAGTCCTCTCTCCTCCCCTTACTCCAACCCCCCTATAAAACCTCTCTCCCCACAGAGCTCTCTCTCTCTTTGCCTCCTGCCGCTGCGTTGGTGAGTGTGGTGGACGGGGAGCTCGAGCTAGCTCAAATAAAGGCTCTTTTGCTTTTGCATCGGACTTGGCTGGCTCCCTGGTGGTCTTTTGGGGATCCTGAAATCTGGGAATAACATTTTTGGGCTCATCCGGGATCCCCAAGACCCTCGAGGGACCCCCGATCCGGAGAGTCAGTCTGACTGGCCGCGGTAGGTGTCTGTGTGTTTGTGTGTTCTGTCCTGTGTGAGCTCATCTCTGTAATTCTGGTAGTGCCTGAAGCGGTCTAGGTGGACCCACTGGAGGACCACGGGCGGGAGGAGTCGGAAGACGTTCCCCTCCTCCTCTGGAGGGACTGGAATCCCCTCATGAGGGACGTGGAATCCCCTTGAGGATCTGAGACGAGGTGGGTTGCTCCCACCGGTTGGCGTACGGCCATCGTCTAGCTTTCGGTTTTGCTTCTGCGGAGTCAGAAGGTTGTTTTGGTTTTGCTTCCATGGAGTTGGAAGACTGTACTTTGGGGCCCTTTGGTTGTCTGTTTTTGTGTTTTTCTGTTTTATTCTGTGGACTTACTGGACAGACATTATGGGATAGACTTAAACTACTCCTTTAAGTATTATGATTGATCATTTCAAAGAGATTAGGGGAGGCTATAGAGCTCCCTCAGGATTTGGGAAATTGTTAGGAATTGGATGGATTGTTTAAACTCTGAATGAATGTCTGGTGAAAGTGTGTGAGTGTGGAGGGAGGGGGCCTGCCCTCCCCTCTCCTTTGTGTGGCTCCACGACTTCGGTCAGGCAGGCATCTGAGTGAGGATCTGTGAAAACAGGTCACCCCCTCCCTTGTCTGTCTCTCGTCACCGATCATCATGGGGTCGGGACAAAGTTTGTTTGTATAAAAACTTATGTCTAGGTATTTTGAAGTGAAATAATGCTGAAATATTGCTAGAGGACAGAATTTAATCTGTTGGTTGATTATGTCTTGCATTTTTGAAGTTTATTCTTAAAAATGTTACTGATTGAGAAATGCTGAATATTTGACTTGTCAGCTAAAAGTTTAAGGTTCGGATTGAATTGGGAAAAATTGTGTAGTTGTGGTAGCTAAATGCCTTTGCTTATTGGTCTGACTAAAAAAAAGGATTAATTTTGTGACCTCAACTGAAAATTTTTAATACAAAAACCAGTTTAAATTTAATTGATATTCTTTAAGATAATTATGAAAGGTATAAACAGCTAATGAGATTTCTGTTTGTCTGCAATATAATGTTGGTCATCTATCTTTTAGGGATTTTGGTTTGCTCGGTCAAAAAACAGTGTAGACAGCTACCATTTTGGGCTGCATGACTTGGCAGCTGCTATGTCAGCCACATGGCTTGCTGCTCCCCTGGGGGCCACCATCTTGAAACAGCAAAGGCCCCTCCCTCTGATTTAGCCAAAAAGGAATGTCTGCTCACTGAGGCAGGATGGAATTTCATAGGTGGAGCTTTAAGGCGGAGTTTTACTACAGAAATGTGAATGGGGCAGGAAGTGTGCTTGCCTCTCGGATTTATTTAATACTATTTTTAAGAAGATATTTTTAATGCTTAATAAAGTTAGCAATCACGGTCTTAATATAATTTAAGTGATATGAAAGATCAATGTTTTGAGCAGTTGGCTTTATAAGGTCCGACAATAGAGCTCGTATTCCTTAAAAAGGCCTTGTTGGAAGGGTCCCTGCACTGTGGTGCTGACGACCCCCACCGCTCTCAAGGTAGACGGTGTCACGACCTGGGTCCATCACACTCACGTCTGGTCAGCGGACCCATCCGTGATCCGGGAAGACTTCCTCACCAAATGGAGCGTCGATCGAGATCAACTCAACCCGCTCAAGCTCAAGCTACAGCGTGCTCGACCTGCCTGATGCTGGTAACCTTGCTCGTGATCACTCCTGCTTCTGGGAGCCCCCACACTCCCTATAATGTTACCTGGCAAATTATAGACACCAACTCAGGGGTGGTTCTCAATCAGACTTCTCAAGCCCATCCCAAAGGCACATGGTTCCCTGAGCTGCGGGTGGACCTCCAGACTCTCTTTCCCAGAATCTACCCCCCACCGTACTGTAAATCTGCTGCGATAGGCGCAGGGATTAAGGACTCAAAACCATTAAGGACCGCCTATTTCTGTGTCTACCCCGGGCACTCGCGAACTCGGTCCCGGGAAAAGAACCCTTGTGGAGGCGCTGGAGACTATTTCTGTGCTTCCTGGTCATGCGTCTCAACTGGACACATTTGGTGGGAGGCCCCGAGGAAGGGTGACCTGATCACCACTGGATGGCCGCCTGCCCCACCTCGTCCCTCGAGAGGTCGTAGCCACTGCAACCCCGTGAGCATTTCCTTCACGGGAGAGGGAAGGAAGGCTACCGGATGGGACACCGGGAAGACTTGGAGACTCCAATTTTATCACTGCAGGGAATTTGGAATGTTGTACCCTATTGACCCAGGAATGTTGTTTTTACGTTGACCACTCGGGGGTTGTAAAAGAATCCATGGCTGTTATAAGAGAGGGACTACAAAAGCGAAAATTGGAAAGGGAACAGTCTCAGACCTGGTATGAGTCTCTGTTCAACTGGTCCCCTTGGTTAATTACCCTTATCTCAGCCCTCGTCGGGCCCCTCACAATCCTGCTGCTACTGCTGACCCTTGGCCCCTGCATCATCAACAGGCTAGTTCAGTTTGTCAAGGAGCGGGTAGGGATTGTGCAGATGATGGTTCTACACACCCAGTACAGGCCTTTAGCAGCAGAAGGTGAAGTAGAAATGCAAACCGACCCATGATTGGGCCTGTAAGTCTCAAGACAAGGCAGGAATGAAAGGGCGAGGGCTACGCCCTCCATCTTGCCCCGGATCCTCCATTTTTGGGCAGCAGCCATTAGCCATGTGCTCAGCAAGGAGCTTCTTCCCGGAAGCCCAAGCCTCTGCTAGCCACACCTAGGATTTCTTTAAACTAACCAATGATAATCAAGGGAAGTGCGCACCATAGACACAACCACATCCTGTGTAACAAGACACCGACTTGCTCCTGGTCAATCGGCAGGGCCCACAGTCCTCTCTCCTCCCCTTACTCCAACCCCCCTATAAAACCCCTCTCCCTACAGAGCTCTCTCTCTCTTTGCCTCCTGCCGCTGCGTAGGCCAGTGTGGTGGACGGGGAGCTCGAGCTAGCTCAAATAAAGGCTCTTTTGCTTTTGCATCAGACTTGGCTGGCTCCCTGGTGGTCTTTTGGAGATCCTGAAATCTGGGCATAACAGTTATATCACCGATAAGGGTTTAATCTCCAACATTTACAGGGAACTCATGAAACTTAACAATAGGAAGATAAACAATCCAATCAAAAAATGGGCAAGGGACCTAGATAGACACTTTTCAAAAGTGGACATACAGAAGGCTGAAAGACATATGAAAACATGCTCAAAGTCACTAATTATACGAGAGATGCAAATCAGAACGACAATGTGGTATCATCTCACACCTGTCGGAATGGCTATCATCAACAAATCAAGAAACAACAAGTGTTGGAGAGGATGTGGAGAAAAAGGAACCCTTCTGCACTGCTGGTGGGAATGCAGACTGGTGCAGCCACTGTGGAGAACAATATGGAGTTTCCTCAAAAAACTAAAAATGGAACTCCCATTTGACCCAGTGATCCCACTTCTAGGAATATATCCCAAGAAACCAGAAACATCAATCAGAAAGGATACATGCACCCCTATGTTCATAGCAGCACAATTCACCATAGCTAAGATTTAGAAACAGCCTAAGTGCCCATCAGCAGATGAGTGGATTAGAAAACTGTGGTACATCTACACAATGGAATACTATGCTGCGGTAAAAGAAGGAACTCTTGCCTTTTGCAACAGCATGGATGGAACTGGAGAGCATTATGCTAAGTGAAATAAGCCAGTCAGAGAAAGATAAATACCACATGATCTCACTCATTTGTGGATTATAGAGAACAACATAGACTGATAAACAGGGACAGATCCAAAGACAGAGAAACAGCGATCAGACTATCACTCCCCAGAGGGAAAGTAGGGGAGGGAGGGGGTAAGGGGAAGAGATCAACCAAAGGACTTGTATGCATGCATATAAGCCAAACCAATGGACA
>JAWPEG010016630.1:1351663-1375426 GCA_035771395.1 Myotis vivesi
TGCCCTTGACAATCCCCTGGCCTTCCCTACCCCCCAGTGTCTTATGTCCATTGGTTATGCTTATATGCATGCATACAAGTCCTTCGGTTGATCTCTTACCTGCCTCCCTCCTGCCCCCCAACCCTCCCTGGCCTTCCCGCTGCAGTTTGACAATCAGTTTGAGGCAGCTCTGCCTCTGTATCTATTATTGTTCAAAAGTTTGTAATGGTCTTTATTATCCATGAATGAGTGAGATCATGTGGTATTTTTCCTTCATTGACTGGCTTATTTCACTCTCTCTTTTTTAAAAAATACATTTTTATTGATTTCAGAGAGGAAGGGAGGAGAGAGAGATTGAAACATCACTGATGAGAGAGAATCATGGACCGGCAGCCTCCTGCATGCCCCCCACTGGGGATTGAGCCTGCAACCTGGGCGTGTGCCCTTGCCAGGAATCGAACCCGGGACCCTTCAGTCCGCAGGTCGACGCTCTACCCATTGAGGCAAACCGGCTAGGGCTAGGCATATGCTCTTGACCAGAACAAATCCTGGACCCTTCAGCCTGCAGGCTGCCCCTCTATCCACTGAGCCACACCAGCCAGGGCCCAAGGGAGGAGTTTTTGGAGAGGAAACCTTTGGCTCTGGGCTAGCGGCCCTTTGAGGAAATGCATGCAGGACAGAAGGCAAGTCCACAGCCCCTCAGCCTCTGCAAAGAGTCAGATCCACGGAGATGGGACGGGAAGCCCTTAGAACACAACCCGGGCTTCACAATCCCAGCCCCAGCATCCGGGTGCCCCTGCCAGGTTACCATGGAAACACAGCATTGGCCCCACCTTCTCAGTCCACCCACTCGTGTCAGTCTTGGCACTAGATGCCTGTATCTAAGAAGCTCCAAGGGCGAGGGCACGGCTTTGGTGGGACGCGTCAGAGCTCAGTCCGGAAGGGTAGAGAGCAATTTCTCTCTCCTCGGTTTCCCCACCGCAGGCCTTCTGCCCAACGTGGATGCTTTAAAATAGACCTGTGTTGCCCTGGCTGTGTGGCCCAGTGGATAGAGCATCAGCCTGTGGACTGAAGAGTCACAGGTTTGATTCCGGTCAAGGGCACATGCCTGGGTTGCGGGCTCGATCCCTCATAGGGGGTGTGCAGGAGGCAGCCGATTCATGATTCTCTCTCATCAATGATGTTTCTCTCTCTCCCTCTCCCTTCCTCTCTGAAATCAATAAAAATGTATTTTTTTAAAAAGAGAGAGAAATAGACCTGTGCCCCATGCACGGCAGCAGGTTACAATCAGAAAACCCTTAGCTGCCGCAAAGCAACGTATCCCAGGCTGGCCTGCCTTTGTGGGCATGGCCAATCCTGATGCCAGGAGGCTCGGGCACTGCGAGGGGAGGCGTCATTATTTCTCTTAAAGCCTCACGAGCTGGCCTTGCCCGTCTCACTGCCTCCCAACAATCACATTAAAACATTCGGACATCAGCCCTAGCCCATGTGGCCCAGTGGATAGAGCGTCGGCCTGCGGACTAGAGGGCCCCAGGTTCCATTCCGGTCAAGGGCAGGTACCTGGGTTGCCGGCTCCTCCTTGGCCCAGGCCCTGGTCGGGGCTCGTGCAGGAAGCAACCAATCGATGTGTTTCAATCGCCTGGATGCTTGTCTCTGTCTTTCCTCTCTCTTCCACTCTGAAAATCAATGGAAAAATACCCTAGGGTGAGGATTCAAACAAACAAACAAACAAAACATCTGTACATCAAATGTCAGATGAGGTTTGCTTTGGTCTTGGCCCAAACCATCTGCCACGCTTTGAACAAAGACCGACCTCGGGGTTATTTGATGAAGGATTTGTCTGTCTCTGCGTGGGACAGGGAAGCAGCTGTGGGACTTCCGTCAAATTCTGATGGGGGGGGGGGGCAGTGCTCTGGGGAGACACGCCCCCTGCCCTAGCGTGTAACCACGCCCTCTGCGACTGATATCCTCACCCAGCTGGGCCATTGTCTTTCTCACAGTTGGTTGTCGAACATCATCAATGAAAGCCTTCTCTCCTATCTGGAGATGCAACCGGACATCAACGGAGGCGCTTTGAAGTATGTCAGAAATGCGGCCAAGACCACGTGGTTTATTATGGTAGGTCAATCCTGATTGTAAATTTTCCTCTTGCAAAATAAAGACCAGCCCTGGCCGGTGTGACTCAGTGGGTTGAGCGTCATCCCTGCACCGAAAGATGCGTGTTTCATTCCCGCTCAGGGCACATGCCCAGGAGGGGGCGTGCAGGAGGCAGCCTGTCTCTGTTTCTCTCTTATTAATGTTTCTCTCTCTCTTCCTCTCTCTAAAATGAATGTAAAAATACGTTTTAAAAGATTATAAATGTAGCCCTGGCTGGTTTGGCTCAGTGTGTCTCTCTCATGTCGATGTTTTTTTTCCTTCCGCTCTCTCTGGAAATCAATGGAAAAAATATCCTCTGGTAAGGATTAAAAATATATATATAAACGTAAAAAATTATACTAAATACAGCTACATAATAACACATATCAAAATATATCGGCTAGAAATACACGCGATGGTCAGGTGAAAGCACATGGGTGGACCCCCCGCCCCCCTGCCAGTGCTTCCGTTAGATTGCATTTATAACAAAGACACGAACACTGGCCGGCCCGTGGCTCAGGGGTTGAGCATCAACCTATGAACCAGGAGGTCACGATTGGATTCCTGGTCAGGGCATAGGCCCAGGTTGCAGGCTCGATCCCCAGTGTGGGGTGTGCAGGAGGCAGCCAATCCATGATTCTCTCTCATCATTGATGTTTCTCTCTCTCTCTCTCCCCCTTCCTCTCTGAAATCAATAAAAAATATTTTAAAAAATACAAACAGGAGCTCTCAGTGGAAAAATACACGATGTTTTACACAGACTTGATTTTGATGGTGCTTCAAAATCGGAGGAAATCTGATTGGCAAGGACTTGAAAGCAAGACCAGCACTCCTGCCTCCCCTGGGCTGTGCCTGCCAGTGGCTTGGTGCCTTGGCTCAGGTCTTGTGTGGGTACCGCTCAGAAGCGAGGACTGGTTCCCTGCCCGCGGTGGCCTCAGGAGCCTGCGACATCAACCCGCTCGGTCACTGCAGGCGAGGCCAGCAGGGGGTGCACCGCCTGCTGCCTGCGCTCACCTCACCGCCGTCTCCCTGTCCCCTCCAGGGCATACTGAATCCCGCCCAAGGGTTCCTCTTGTCGCTGGCCTTCTACGGCTGGACCGGATGCCGCCTGGACTTGCAGTCTCCCAGGAAGGAGATCCAGTGGGAGCCCATGACCAGCTCGGCCGCCGAGCGGGCCTGCCCTGCCCACCAGGGCCCCTGCGCGCCCGGTGACAGCCCCGCTTCCAGGAAGGTGGCACGTGTGGGCGGGCACACGTCGGACGAGGCCCTGAGCATGCTGTCTGGAGGTGAGGCCCCAGCTGTGAGGCAGGCGAACTGTGGGGTCCAGGGCTCCCCCAAGGCCCTTCAGCAACCAAGGTGAGGTGGGGTGGAGGTGGTGGCTGTCACCTCCCTCATGCCTGTCGGGGTGTACATGGAACGTCACAGTGCCCCACACTGGTGCCAGTCTTGTAGTTGCTCATCTGCCTCTCAGCATTTAAAAATATATATTTGTGATTTCAGAGAGGAAGGGGGAGGGAGAGAGAGAGAAACACCAATGATGAGAGAATCATGGATCGGCTGCCTCCTGCACGCCCCCTACTGGGGATCGAGCCCACAACCTAGACATGTGCCCTTGACTGGAATCAAACCTGGGACCCTTCAGTCTGCAGGCCAACGCTCTATCCACTGAGCCAAACCGGCTAGGGCAGGACCTTTGCTTTCATTCTGATAACCCACTGCTCTCCTCCCAAACCACGTGGCATCATCCATGAAAGGAGCACTCGGAGGTGTCAGAGTTTGACAGAAGGGGGTCTCCCTCTCGTGGGGCACCTCCTGGAGTTGAGCGCAGGCGGCCAGGCAGCCACCACACGCACTGGGATCTTGTTCACGAACACGTTGCTGAAGCTCATGCAGTGCCTCCCAGGACACGACACCATCACAGCCTTCTCTCTCTTCCTCTCCAGGGTCCGATGCCAGCACAATCGAAATCCATATTGCAAGCGGGTCCCGCCAGGCGAATGAGGTTGAAGGTGTTCCCAAAATCCAGGGAGACCTGTGAGAGAGAAGGGGCCCGCCCCCGCCATCCTCCGACTCTACAGCCCTTGTTCCTCAGAAGTGTTCTCACCTTCCCAGCGCCTCTGTCGAAGTGTCCCTCCCCCCAGGCTCACTCTCATCACCATGTCAGAGCATCTTCCCAATGGTCCTCTTTGTGAAAAGAGAAGCGATGTGCGTGCCCTTGGGAATGGAAGAGTGCCTTGTAGGCCAGTGATTTCCCACCTCTGCGCCACAGGAATATGCACAACACGCAATACCTGACTGTTTAGTCGGGGCGCCCCTTCTTTCCCTTCGTTTGTCAAATTAAAAAAATGACAACAGCTAACACAATAGGCGTCAGGTGTCATTGAATCAAAAGTATGGCTATTTTCTTTGTCAGATGGGCAGAATATATATTTCTGGGGGTTACCACCGAATTTTATGTGCCACAAGATGAAAAGGTTAAATATCGCCGAACCGGTTTGGCTCAGTGGATAGAGCTCCGGCCTGCGGATTCAAGGGTCCCAGGTTCGATTCCAGTCAAGGGCATGTACCTTGGTTGCGGGCACATCCCCAGTAGGGGGTGTGCAGGAGGCAGCTGATCGATGTCTCTCACATCGATGTTTCTAACTCTCTATCTCTCTCCCTTCCTCTCTGTAAAAAATCAATAAAATATATTTAAAAAATAAATAAATAAATAAAATTTAAAAAAGAAAAGGTTAAATATTGCTGTTCCAGACCAAATGCTCAGCAGCTTCTGTACACGCTGTAATGTAATGCCACGTCCAAGTCCCTGGGAAAGTTAATAAAGTCATTGAAACCAGGCTCCCAGTCTGGCTTGGGTTCCTTCTGAACAGCACTTGTAGCAAATGCTCTTGGGTAAAGTTATTGATGATGCCAGAAGGGCAGCAAAGTGGAGAAGCAGCTGAGGTGCAGGGCATGTGGATGGGCTGCGCTGCATGTTCTTCATGCACCACAAGAGGGCGCAAAAGAGGCAGCTCACATCAGGAATACAGCCTTTGGTCCCAACGTGGGGCTGCCTGTTCTTCATGTACCACAAGAGGGCGCAGAAGAGACGGCTCCCATCAGGAATTCAGCCTTTGGTCCACACATGGGGCTGCATGTCCTTCGTTCACCACAGGAGGGTGCCAAAGAGATGGCTCCTATCAGGAATTCAGCCTTTGGTCTCTGTTGGGCTGCATGTTCTCTGTGCATTACAAGAGGGCTCAGAAGAGGCAGGTTTGATCAGAAATCCAGTGTTTTGGTTCATGCTGTTGGAGATCTTTACCATTATTATTCTGAACTCTGTATCAGATAAATTTCTTTTTAAAAAATACATTTTATGTATTTTCTACAGAGAGGAAGGGGAAGGGATAGAGAGTTAGAAACATCGATGAGAGAGAAACATCGATCAGCTGCCTCCTGCACACCCCATACTGGGGATGTGCCCGCAACCAAGGTACATGCCCTTGACCAGAATCAAACCTGGGACCCTTCAGTCTGCAAGCCTACGCTCTATCCACTGAGCCAAATTGGTTAGGGTCAGATAAATTTTTTATCTCCATTTAATTTATCTCTTCTGGAGAATTCTCTTGTTCTTTCATTTGGGGGTTGTTGTTTTTGTCTTCCCATTTGGGCTGCCTGTTTGGGTTACTGACTTAATTATAACATCATCCTCCAGTGGATTTATACTGCCGCCAGCTACTCTGTGGTCCAAGACTGCCTACACTCAGGCCTCCTTTGATCTCCACCACCATTCTGAACTCTGCTCCTCCTGTTACATATATATACTAGAGGCCGATGCACGAAATTCATGCAAGAGTAGGCCTTCCTTCCCCAGGCTGCCTGCACCGGCTTCCCTCTGGCAACTGGGACCTGGGCTTCCCTCGCAGACCCAGCTTCATCCGAAAGGTCGCCTGGAAGGACGTCTGGTCTAATTAGCATATTACACTTTTATTATCATCATAATAAAAGCTTACTATGCAAATGGTCATCACACCATAACGTTGATCAGCAGGGACCTGAGGCTGCGTGGTACCAGGCCCGGGCGGGGGACCTGAGGCCACGCCCCCGACTCTGTGCTGGGACATGAGGCTGCGTCCCCCGCTTGGCGGGGCTTGACAGGGGTGGGGCTGGCCGGGTCTTGGTGTCGTCCAATGAGGGTGGGGCCGGCTGGACACTTCTATTATAGAGAAAGGGCAAACAGCAATATTAAAATATTTCCTCTAATAAATTCCCTTTTAATGTGCATGAATTTTGTGCACCAGGCCACTAGTAGATATATAATGTGCTAACTGAACAAAGGATCAATGTAGCATACTATTTAGCTATATTCACTTATGTAGAGAAAGTTAATGTTATATTGTAAATAACTTCTAAATTTCCTGAACTGGGTTTATTCTTCATGTGCACAAAGTATTTGTTTTGCCACTCTAACCAGTTTGGCTCAGTGGATAGAGCGTCGGCCTGAGGACTAAAGGGTCCCAGGTTCGATTCTGGTCGTCAGAGGCAGGACCTTTACGTCACTTCTTAGTGTTCGTGGGGACAAGTCACTTAAGAGCATCACTGCCATTTTCTATTTGGTGAAGTCTCTATTGAAAAGTGTATTTGGCTCAATTTTTTTTTTCAAAGCAAAAAACTCCATTATTTCTATATCATGGTTGTGGTCACATCCTCAGTAAGCGGTGTGCAAGAGGCAGCTGATCGATGTTTCTCCCATCGATGTTTCTAACTCTCTCTCCCTCTCCCTTCCTCTCTGTAATAAATCAATAAAATAGATTTTTAAAAAAATATCTGTTGTGCCAAAGCGAGTAAAAAGTAAACTGTTCCCATTTGGAAATGTTATAGTATAAATGGGTATGCTATGTCCAATGATCCTATTTGTCTATAGCTCAAACTATAGGTTATTTTGTAAGAAACAATGATCCAAACCTTTGGTAGATACAATGCAGTTTTCAGAAAAATTTATATTACAAATATATCTTCCTTAGTTTTCAAGAGCCAAGGCATGTGAGATAGCCTCCCTCCTAGCCAGTTAGGAGGAAACAATCTTGAAAGACAGGAACGCACTTCATTTTCCTGTTTCCCATCCCAAGATTTCAGTTCCTCTTACTCCCTTCTCCTCCCCTTCCCTCTATGGCAGCGGTTCTCAATCTGTGGGTCGAGACCCCTTTGGGGGTCGAACGACCCTTTCACAGAGGTCGCCTAAGACCATCCTACATATCAGATATTTACATTACGATTCATAACAGTAGCAACAATACAGTTATGAAGTAGCAACGAAAATAATTTTATGGTTGGGTCACAACACGAGGAACTGTATTAAAGGGCCAGAAGGTTGAGAACCACTGCTCTATGGTATGATTGTGTCCCATGAGGTTTGTTTAGAAGGTGCTGACTTTCATCTTAGCGACATGAAGTGTGACAGTGCTTCTTACTATGTTTTACAGGGAGAAGCTTTATCGTGAATATGCTGAACGCGTTCAGACTTCGTTTCGAGAGTAGGAGAGAGCTGAGGAGAACATCAAGTTACCAGGGCAGAACCTGCAGGTTGGTATCAGGCTGAGGTTCATGGTTAGTTTACTGTAAGCAAGTCTCAAGGAGGAGAGAGAGCCTGTTCATATCTTAGACCAGTGGTCGGCAAACTGCGGCTCGCGAGCCACATGCGGCTCTTTGGCTCCTTGAGTGTGGCCACGAAGTTTCAATCTCACTGTATGTGCGCGCCCGCACGTGGTATTTTGTGGAAGAGCCACACTCAAGGGGCTGCAGTTTGCCGACCACTGTCTTAGACCCATGGAGTAGAGCCAGGGTCCCATTCCCATGGCTGGCTATGTGGTTGGGCCCTATGTGACCACAGAAAAGCACAGGCATCCACCACACTCAGAAAAGCCCTTCGTCTCTATTTCCTCTCGTGCTTGTCATTCTTGCAGTTTCAAGGAACGGAAATTTGCCAACTTGCAGCAGAGGGATGTCTTGGTTTATCTCAGGAAGACCAGAGGGCTGGGTGGTTAGCTCCAGGTCCAGCTGCATGTGCCTGGGCTCAGGTTGCTCAATTCGTGTCTTCTGGGCTCTGCCTCCATCGCCTTCCAGGCTCTCGCCATGGGGTCAGATTCTAGGCTCCCAATCCTAGATTCCCCACCAGGTTGGGACCCCAGTGGATGGAGACAAACCTTCCTGGGAAACCATCTTTGTCGGGCACCTTAAGCAGAAAAGCCCCTGCAGGAGGAGGACTCATCCGGCCTGGATGCTTTTTCATTGCTGAGCCGGTCACTGTGGTCAGGGCCGTGGTTGGCAAACTGCGGCTCGCGAAACACATGCGGCTCTTTGGCCCCTTGAGTGTGGCTCTTCCACAAAATACCTCGTGCGGGCGCGCACGTACGGTGTGATTGAAACTTCATGGCCCATGCACAGAAGTCGGTATTTTGTGGAAGAGCCACACTCAAGGGGCCAAAGAGCCACATGTGGCTTGAGAGCTGCGGTTTGCCGACCACTGGGTCAGGGCATGGTCCACTCTGGAGGGCCTGACCTGATCACGTGGAGGAGGGAGGCTAGTGGAGGAGGTGTTGCTTTCTGAGGGCAGAGGGCAGTGAGTGGAAATGTTTCCTGAGAGGGGCCAGAGAATGGACTTGGGAAGCATCATTGCCAAGCCTCATACGGACCCGACTTAGGTTAGTGTGTTAGTGACTATGACTCCATCCGGAGACTAGTATGCAATGCGAAGGCAGCACAGCCGGAGGGCTGGATTTTTCAGGGTGGGCTTTAAGCACCCACATGGACAGAGTGAGTAGGGGACAAGGTAATATATACAGAGCAAAACGCAGCCTGTGTCCCCAGCACAACTGCCTCCTTGTCCCAGGGAGGGACATCCACGAAGGAACGAAATGATGCCACACCCACTCGGGGTGGAAGTGGCCCTGGGACTTCCCATTCTGCAAATGCCTATGAGTTCATGGCGGAGCCGCGTTCCCAGCAAACCACCAGGGGACAGGAGGAAAGTCACCAACTGACTTTTCCAAATGGCCGGCCAGAAGTCACCCTCACTCCATCCCTAACCGCCCCCCCCCCCCCCCCCGTGTGGAGTCCAGTGAACACATAAGCTGATGAACCAAAAGAGACCCAGAGACATGGAAGCAGGGAAGAGACTGAAACCTCAGAGGGAAGGCAGGTGTGGTGGGTGGGACGAGATCAGCCAATGAACTTGTAGGCATATATGCATCACCCATGGACACGGGCAATGGGTGGTGGAGGCCTGGGGGGGGAGGGTCAAGAGGGGGAAAGGGGGACATTGTAATACTTTCAAGAATAAAGATTAAAACAGAAACACGTGCCCTTAGGAGAGTTACCCTTTGCCACCCCCAGGCTGCTGTTCCCACATCTGGGCAGCTTCAGCCGCAGTCCCGGAGGCATGCACCCGAGTCTGTGTCTGCTCATCAGGGAGTCGTGGGCCCCAGGGACCGAGCGGGACGAAGAAAGCACACCTACCACGTTCTCTCGTATCAAAATAGAGCGATTTATTCAAGACACTGAATAGGAGCTGCTGATTCTCTTGGAACAATGGGCTACCACACGCAAGGTGATCATTTTTGTAAGAGCGCGTGAGGGTGCGCGGGGACAGACGCGGACATGGACGCGGGCGGACGGGGTGGAGGTGCTGCCGGAGAAGCACAGTTGCTGGCACGTCAGACGACAAACAAACACCGTAGGAGCCAGAGGTCAAAGCCCTGAGGCGGGGCGGAGGGGACGTTTGTGCATTTGACAAAAAACACGATTTGTGAAGAAAGAAAGGTGGAACAGGCTGAAAAGGAGGAAAGTAACCAGAACGAAGCAGACCTGACGTCGGACAAAGTGCACTTCCCCGCCCCACACCGATGTTAGGACAGCAGGAAACTCAAGTCCCCGCCTGGCTGGTGTGGCTCAGTGGTTAAGCAGCGACCTATGACCCAGGAGGTCTCGGTTGGATTCCTGGTCAGGGCACATGCTCACTGCGGGCTCGCTGGGTCCCCACTAGGGGGCCTGCAGAAGGCAGCCCATCAATGATTCTCTCATCATTGATATTCCTCTCTCTCTCTCTCTCCTCCCTTCCTCTCTCTAATCAATAACAAAAACATATTTAAAAAAAGACTCCAGTCCCCAGGATGATGCTGGTCACTGCCCGTTCCCGCCACCCCCGGTCCGGGCAATCCCAGCCGGAGAGTCTGGGAGGCTCGGCGTGGGACATCTGCTCAGAGTCAAGGTCACGTTTGGCCACTAACTGTCAGCGTTAGGGTTTAAGCTGTAAGTAAATGAGGGCGAACAGTCACAGGTCGCCAGGCCGACTTTCTGGAGCTCACCTCCCCGTGAGCATAGGCGCTGCCATGGCGCCTGGACGCGCACGCTTGGTCCCCCTGTGGCTGCGGCCGCTCTTCTTGGATGGTCAGGGGCAGGAAGCCAGGGCCTGGGGTCGGCCTTCATCCCCATGGGTCCCCGCCGCCGGGATTGAGCCCGCGTGGTCCAGGGACTCCCAGCCCTCGGCTCCCACCTCACTCCAGCCAAGCGGGTCGGGTTTACCCACGGACCACACGTCGGCGACACCCTGGCTCCCGGCCTCGTGGGAGGATTGTCTACTGAAGCTCCGAGCGCGCGCCCTGCAGGCGCCCGATGTGTCCTGGCCCCCGGCGCCTCCTGGGCGGCGATGCCCTGCGGAGACGCGCCCGTTTCTATGGGGGGGCAGGGGATCAGATGGCACCTCCACACACTGCCCCAAACTTCCTGACTTCTTGGGGCAGGAATGACCTAAGTTGGCTGGGATGTCAGCTGCCTTCAGAGACCAGAGTGGTGACGTCATAGACGTTGGGCTTGGGAGATGCGAGTGGTGACGTCATAGGCTCTGAGCTTCGCCGAGTGCCCGGACCACAGCCCAAATAAAGCACCCAACTCGGAACCAGCACTTTGGGGTCTTCTCCGGCCGGGTCTCGAGAATGTCACGTATCCACGGGGAGCCCGGTGATGACGGCATGATGAGGTTCTGCGGGCCCAGCCCGTCCAGGTCTCTTGGACGCATGCACCTGCCCTGAGGGTGGATTTCCGGCTCCTCGAATGGATTCTGTCTGGCGGCTGGGACACTGGAGGCAGAGCTCCGTGCTCGGTCGCCTGCCCCGTCCTGTCCCGTCCCGCTGCGCCCGCAGCAACAGGACGGCCCCTCTCGCACTGCTCCCTGCAAAACCAGCTCGGCGGCAGCGGGGCTGTCATGCAAGGGCTACCTCAGCAAGGACAGGAAACTCCCGTGGGAACACAAAGCCAGGTTTAATTTTTTAAAAACGGTAAAAAGACTCATGATTAGAAAAAGAAACGCGCATTTGGCGGAGAAAGAAGGGATGGAGACGGAGGTGACGGTGACAGTCCACATGTGGTTCACCTCCGACCAGCGGAGACCCAGTGCCATGGGTCAGTCTTGCTAGCCCCGCCCCCTGCCCCGCCTCCTGGGCCAATGGCCATCCGGGGAACCAGGTGGTGCCACCTACAGGCGACTCGGAGCAGAGCCTTCTGTGTCAATGGCTTCAATACCATCTGGTTGGGGACTCGCTCCTGAGGTCACAGCGCACCCCGCTTCATTCCCCTCCTGCGGCCACACAGGCAGATTCCAGGGACCCCAGGCTGCCCCCCGTCAAGAGCGGGGTGTCCCTCTGCCGAGGGAACCCCGCGGCGTCCTCGGATCTGTCCCCCACAGGTGCCCTCCCACCTGCCACGCGGCCCGAGGCCACGGAACCGCTCCCTGGAATAGTTTAAAATAGGAAACCGCACAAAGCTGTCTGATGGCCATTGTAGGATTTTAAAATCGTTTTAACATAAAAATATCTTTTCTTTTTTCCAAAAATACTCCGGGCTCTCTCTCTTATAAGTCTTTTTTTTCTCCTGTAAAAAGCCCCCCCTGCCCTGCCTTCCTACATAAAGCACTTATTTTGCGTGGAAAGTGCCCTCGAGACCTACAATGCATAGGAAACAAAATGACAAAGGGATGGAGGGGAGGGCAGGGGGGGGGGCGAGGCAGAAGGGGGAGAGGCAGAAGAGGGGAGGAGCGAGAAAGGGGGTCGACAAAGATTTTGCCATGTGTCCCCAAGGCCACATCTACAGCAAATCCAGACACAGAAGGGAGGACAAAGGGGGGGGGGGGGCAAGGACAGGGACGGGAAGAAGGCGAAACCAGCCCTATCGTGGACGGAAGGCCCAGCAAAGCCATCGGGACAATGAAGGTTGTGGGGCACGGACGAGTCAGGGTCACCGAGGCGCGCATTCCCGCTGCACAGGCTGGTCTTGGAATCTCCTCTGCAAGCCAACCCCATCGTGAGGGAACGCAGCCCGCGGGGGTGGGGGTGGGGGGGGGGAGCTTCCCACCCCCTTTCGGGTGATCGCCGCAGTTTTCTTTCTCTTCTTTTTTGGCACAGCTTTCCCCCTGGCCGTGGCAGGCCTCAGAGCCGTCTGCACGCACCATCCGGCTGGTGGCGTCAGGCTGCCCCCCTCCGATACAGCTGTGTGTGAAAGGTTTCGGTGAGGACTACAGGCTCCGGGGCGTGACCAGGGAGGGGCTGGCTCCAAGGTCATGCCCACGAGCCACGCCCGCGCAGTCTCGCAGCTGCAGGATCCAGTCTCAGGGGTGCCAAGGCCCCCGTGCCCACCACTGCTGGTCCATGACTTCTCTTCTCTTTCCCCGGACACTGCGGTCACTTCCGCAGATCTAACACGCACACCTGTGGGGAAACAGAGCCGGTGACTGTGGCTGGAACAGTTACTGTAAAAAAGGGAACAGAAAAGTTACTTTGTGGAAGTTACGGCAAGTAACATGGCCAGGAAATGTTACTTGTATGGAAGGGAACAGAGCCGGGTGGGCAAATTATATTGTAGCCCACGGATCAAATCAGGCCCGCCCAACTGTTTTATAAATAAAGTTCTATTGGCACACCGTTCTGAACATTCAGAGAAACTGTAACAACAGCCTAGTGACTGAGCCTTTGACCATCCTGGGAACTAATACAGAGGCAGTGGCCATGGCACGGCCCAGACACCGAGTGGCAGGGCTGATGACCAGTCAAGCCTGAGCTCATGGCCTTGGGGAACACGAGTGGGCTACCCCGACCCTTGGCAACCCTCCCGCCGCCCCTTGCCTCAGGGGATCACCATAGGGCCCAGGACCCAGGAGACCCTTTTGTCAGCAGAGGGTCGGGGCTGGGGCACCATCCAGGGTCGGAGACAGGAGCCAGGTGCTCAGCCTGGGCCCTGGGTATCGGCTGCCGGGCGTGTCCTCTTTCCGCCCCGCGCCCCCCCCCCCAGCACACCGGGGGTGCTGCTTACGGAGCCGTCGGATGCACTGGCGCCCACTTTGTCCCCTCGGGCGTTCCAGCAGACCTCAAAGATGCCACCAGTGCCTCGGTAGCTGTGGACCAGGCTCCCACTCTGCAAAGCAAAGCAGCTGTCAGGAGCGAAGGGGGCGGGACGGGGCGGGAGCAAGGCCACAGCGCATCCACGTGGTTGTATTTAGAGGGCATCCTCTCACTGAGGATCAGAGAGGCTTGAGATCTAGGCAAAAGGAGTGACATAATGTGATGAAGTTTCGACCGTGGGCGGTACCTAATGTCGTTTTTCTTTTTTAAATATACTTTTATTGGTTTCAGAGAGGAAGGGAGAAGAAGAGGGATAGAAACATCCATGATGAGAGAGAAACATGGATCAGCTGCCTCCTGCACACACCCTACTGGGGATCAAGCCCGCAACCCAGGCATGTGCCCTGATCGTGAATCCAACCGTGACCTCCTGGCTCATAGGTTGATACTCAACCACTGAGCCATGCTGACCGAGCCCTCATGTCATTTTTCTACGATGTCACTTTACAAATCCACCCGTCACTGTTTCTATGAAGAGGCACTGTATTCCTGGAACGTGTGTTTTCTGCGTGGCCTGTCTGGGCTGCGAGGCTTAGCAGCAGCCGGGCTCCGCAGAGGGTCCCCCCTCAACTCTCCCTCTCCAAGAGCATGGAGCTCGGGTGAGGCAGACGCCGGGAAGCCTGCGGTCTCAGTGGACACCCTGCCCATGGCAGTTCGTTCACTTGCCTCATGTACTCCCACCCCTTGCCACAAGGGGGCATGGGCTCAAGGCAAACGTACTGCAATGTCAAACCAGCCACAGGGAACCCCAAGGCAGGCTGGATTACAAGAGGTGAAGGAAGGCCATGCAATCCACCCCGAGGTCACACAAACAGGATCGCTGGCCTTTTGCAACAGCTCCGACCATTTCTCTTCCATCGGCAGGAGAACCGAGAGCTGAATGCGCAATGTAACAGTCCCTACTCTACCTCTCACCCACGTCCACTCTTTTTCAAAATTTACTTATTTTTTATTTTTATTGATTTCAGAGAGGAAGAGAGAGAGAGAGAGAAACATCCATGATGAGAGAGAATCATGGATCAGCTGCCTCCTGCACACCCCCTACTGGGGATCCAGCCCACAACCCAGGCATGTGCCCTGACCGGGAATCGAACTCGGGACCCTTCAGTCCACTGAGCGCCACCCACCTCCACTCTTTATATTCAGAACCTCTTACCCAGGGATACCCACGCTGCCGCATTTACTCAAATGCTGTCTCCTTTGAGTTCTGCCAACAGCACAACCCAATATGAATACCCTTTCCTATGGAAACATACACTATTTTCATTAGGAAAATCAAAATGGCACCACAAAGCAAACAGATATTCCTCTGCACCCTCTGATTTGCTACACGATGTGGCCCAGAGGTCAGGGCTGGCCCCGCCCCTTGGCTGACCCCCTGGGAAGCTCAAATGTAATGACGCCTGTTCCCCCAACTTTAGTACCCTGGGAGCAGCATCTCTGGCGACAAGAGGACTGGGTTACGGTTTTCCCATCTTCCAGAAAAGGATGAGGCAGGTGACTCACTCCCCAGCACAAACTCCCCAGAGGATGTCTCGAGCCCGAGTCACCGAAACTTGACATTGGGCATGCCTCTGAGAAAGGTCCGCGGGATTACCTGAGTGTTCCAGATGTGCACGCACTTGTCGAAGGAGCCGCTGGCCAGGTACTTGCCGTCGGGGCTGAACGCGACACTGTAGACAGGTTCCTGGTGTTTGGTGAGTGTGTGGATACACACGCCGCGCTCCACGTCCCACAGCCGGACCGTGGAGTCGAACGAAGCGCTAGGAGGAAGGGAGGAAACGTCACCACAGATAATAACAGGGATGCTTTGTTATGGTGAAAATGTGACTCAGGTGCATTAACAACAAAGCCATTGTTATAGAGGAAATATTTTAATTCCCTTTCTCTATAATAGAAGTGTCAGAGATGAAAGAAAATTACTAAAATGTATATGCAAATCTCCCTCCTGTCAGATCTTAGAGCACGCCTTGTGACCTAGAGTCAAGTCCCCGCCCACCACCTGCACGCACTTCGAAAATGCAGGAGACCCAGACGCAGCTGGCCCCATCCCCGTCAAGCCCCTCTGGGCAGGGAGTGCAGCCTCAGGTCCCCTGTCAAGCCCCACCGGGTGGGGGTTGCGACCTGAGGTCTACCAGCACAGAGCTGGGAGGAGGGTGCGACCTGAGGTCTCCTGACTCAGAGCCGGGGCAGGGGGCGTGGCCTGAGGTCCCCCATCAAGCCCCACTAAGTGAGGGGTGTGGCCTGAGGACCCCCATCAAGTCCCGCTGGGCGGGGGACGCGGCCTGAGGTCCCTCGCCCAGCCAGGTGCCATGCAGACTCAGGTCCCTGCTGTCTGGTCGTGACGTTATGGCGTCCTGGCTAATTTGCATATTCCTCTATTATATAGAAGATAGATTCCTATCCTTTGCTTTT
Organism: Myotis vivesi; assembly: GCA_035771395.1. Taxonomy (NCBI): domain Eukaryota; kingdom Metazoa; phylum Chordata; class Mammalia; order Chiroptera; family Vespertilionidae; genus Myotis; species Myotis vivesi. The sequence goes on from JAWPEG010016630.1 coordinate 1,367,620, forward strand.
GCTTTTCTGGATGCTGTTACTGGGGAAACAGGGTGATTTCACATTCATTGGTTCCTGCAATCCGCTGTGTGCACTGTGGAGCCCAGACCCTGAAGGATCCCGGCATCTCCAGCCTCAGAATCTCTCCAGCCGAAACCGGTTTGGCTCAGTGGATAGAGCGTCAGCCTGCGGACTGAGAGGTCCCGGGTTCGATTCCAGTTAAGGGCATGTACCTGGGTTGCGGGCACATCCCCGGTGGGGGATGTGCAAGAGGCAGCTGATCGATGTTTCTCTCTCATCGATGTTTCTAACTCTCTCTATCTCTCTCCCTTCCTCTCTGTGAAAAATCAATAAAAATCTATTTAAAAAAATAAAATAAAATAAAAATTAAAAAAAAAAAAAAGAATCTCTCCAGCCTGTTTTTCTAGATGTTTTTACTAAACACGGGGCGGAATGGCGTCCTGTGAGCACTGGGCTGAGGCAGTTCTGTGCACCGCAGCCTCAAGTGGCATGGGTCTGGGCTGCCTGACACGGCCATGTACCCCTCTCCCCGATTCTGGGGACCATGCTGCTGCCCTGGGGGTTCGCTATAGAAATGGCTCGGTCAGCCCTGCTAGGGCAGGACAGCCCTTTGCTGCCGCTCAGAACCCGCACCACCTGCAGCCCCGGGCTAGACTAAGTAACAACGCAGGGCCTCGGGCACGCCCAGCTCAGCTCTGCTTGCTTTCTCCGTCCTGATGAAACCTTCACAAAGCCACGTGACGGACGCCTGGACACAGAACTGCCCTCCCACCAGCCCGGCGGGCACCAGGACCCACACCCTTACTCGGGCGTCACTTCATAGCTGTCTCACGGGCCCTATCCTCTCCGGGCAGCTACTCGTGTACAGTCTGGAAGGGCGTGAACTCGTTCACAGCTCCCCTTTGCACGATTTCTATTCCCTTTGATACAAGTAACATTTCCTGGCCATGCTCCTGGCCATCTCTTTTACAGGCTAACATTTCTGTCCCCTTTGATACAATAACTGTTCCAGCCACAGTGAGCAAGGCGGCTCTGGGAGCCGCGTGGGCCTGGGCTGTGGCCCGTCCCCTCTTACCTTGCGAGCATGATGTTGGCGTTCGGGTTGCTGGTGGCGGGCCCGGTGGGACTCCACTTTATGGTGTAGATCTCTTTGCTGTGGGCTTGCAGGTCATGGACACATGTGTCCTGTTTCATGCTCCAGATCTAGAGGGCACGATGGCAAGCAAGCGTGTGAGCAGGCAGCAGTTCTTTCTCCAGCCAGGAATGGCTCCACACCGTCACGCTGTGAGCGCTTCTCAGGTTTGGGGCCTTGGGGCAGCTAGCCCACCCGCGGGTCGCTGCCCAGGTAGAGGGGTGGGCAAAATCCCGGGGGCGCCAGCGGCATCGATTAGCCATGGGGCAAACTTGCAGCAGCGGGAAGTGTTCTATACAAAATCATCACCCAGAGCAGCCCGAGGGTAAGACCCGCACTGAGTACGGGGGCTGCCTGGGATCCAGCAGCCCTTCCTCCCACATTACCTTTAACGTCATGTCGTCGGAGCAGGACGCCAGCAACATTCCAGAAGGATCCCACTTGATGGCATTGACCTCATTCTGAAAGAGAGCAAAGGATTTTACAAAGAAATGAAGGCCTGTGAGTAGGTACCACAACCGTCCAGCAGGGGGCAGCAGCGCCCCATCATCTCTTCAGACTATTCATAGTTTCCACCACAGGACTCAGATTTTCCTGCTGCTTACTCTGCCTTTCTCGTGTAGGTAAATGCACCGCTACACACCATGCAAAACCAGTCACCCGCATCCACGTTTCTCTAAGAAAAACATCACGCCTCGGGAGCCAGGGCATTTACATTTAATAAGCACAGCACAGAAAACCAGTATGGCCACCGACTACCGTTGTTTTGAAATTGACATTAAAAATCATTTTCACCCTGGCCGGTGTGGCTCAGTGGCTAGAGTTTTGGCCTATGCACCGAAGGGTGGCGGGTTCAATTCCCAGTCAAGGGCATGTAACTGGGTTGCAGGTTTGTCCCTGGTCCCAGTCAGGGTGCATGCAGGAGGTAACCAATAGATGGGTCTCTCTCCCATCAATGTTTCTCTCTCTCCCCCATTCCCTCCCTCCCTTCTACTCTCTACAAACCAATGTCAGCATTTTCCACCAAATTCAGGATACTGGCTATTTCTATGATCTCTCTTCAGGTTCATTAGCCTTATTTCTGCAATCTCAATCGGCTGTTAAACCCACCCATTAAGATTTTCATTTCAGACATCAAACTTCTCAGCTGTCAGATTTCCATTTGACCGTGTGTTTTTTTTTGTTTTTAAATATAGTTTTCCTTTCTCTGCTAACATTCCCCATTTATTCATTCATGACGAGCATCCTTTCCTTTATGTCGTCACATATTTGTTTAATAGCTACTCTAAGTCCTTCCTCCAAAACCTGGCTAACCTCAGGGTCTGTGTTTTCTCCACTGCCTGCCCATAATTGAGTCAACCCAACCACCTGAGATATTCAATAGCCCAAGCAGCAAAGGGCTGCAAAAGACCTGGTCTGCAGTCACAGTACCTTTCTTTTCTCTTTTATTAATCACCCCACCCCCAGGAACAGTTAGATGAGAACCATAATGGTATCACAGATTTGAGTAGGAGGAGGAAAAAAAGCCCTGGCCGGTTAGCTCAGTGGGTAGTGTCGGCCCATGGACTTAAGGGTCCCAGGTTTGATTCCGATTAAGGGTACGCACCTCAGTTGTAGGCTCAATCCCTGGCTCTGGTCAGGGTGTGGTGCAGGAGGCAACCGGTCGATGTGTCTCTCTTACAGAGATGTTTCTCTCTCTCTGTCTCTCCCTCTCCTTTCCACTCTCTCTAAAAAAAATCAATGGAAAAGTATCCTCGGGTGAGGATTAACAAAAGAATAAAAAAGAATAAAATTAAATGTGCTAATAAAAAAAAATTCAAAAAGCAGGTGACAAATCTGCTTAAAGGAATGTCAGTAGCATTTTAATAGGGTATCAGAAATCATGCTGCAAGAAATATTCCTATAATTTAAAAATCCAAGGGACAAGTCGGCCGTCACAGCATCTTTGTTTCTTTTTAAATAGATTTTTGTTGATTTCAGAGAGGAAGGGAGAGGGAGGGAGAGATAGAAACATCAATAATGAGAATCATGGATCGGCTGCCTCCTACATGCCCCCTACTGGGGATGGAGCCCGCAACCTGGGCATATGCCCTGACCAGAATCGACCCTGGGACCCTTCAGTCCGAAGCTTTATCCATTGAGCCAAACCGGCTAGGGCTGTCACAGCATCTTTTGATCCGAGGCTCCCCCTCCTGGCACATGGCCATGAACTTGAGCCCCATCGTCAGGCCTCCCACTTACCGTGTGTCCCTGGAAGGTTTTGACGGGGCGGTCGCAGCTGAGTCTGCAGACGTGAATGCACATGTCGGTGCTACAGGAGGCGAAGGTCGTGTTGTTCTGCCAGTCCACATCGAGGGCAGGGGCTGCGGGCGGGACAGGGGGTGGGAAACTGGAGTCTCTAGAGCCAGGGCTGCCCCACGTGGCCTGCTATGGCCACAACACACAGAGGGATGTGGTTAGGGCCGCAGCAGCGGCTGCACACCCCTGTGGGAAAGACGCCCCACCTCAGGAGGACCCTGCTCTCTTGGCCCACGTCTGGGGATCTGGATATCCAAAGGCTCCCACCATTCCCTAACTGATAAGAGCAGCCTCTGTACTTGAAGTGCAAACTAGTAGTTTACGCCAGGTCCTTCCAGGAGTCTGGAATCTGGGTCCGAGTCAGGGAGAGGCTGCCTGCAGTACCAGCCTCCATGAAGATCCTGGACAGGAGTCTCCACTGAGCTCTACGTGCCCCTCACACTCGTCTCTGGGGGAATCGGCCTGTCCTTGGCAACTCCCAGAGAGAAGACCACTGCCAATGCTGGATTTTGCCGTGACTTTTCCCCTCTCGGCCGACTGTGCTCTATGTCCTTCCGCTGTGACGAACCTGAGCTGGGACTCCCCCATGTGGGCACGATCTCAGGGATCCCCGACACGGTCCCCCTGGGCTGGCAGGAGAAAGGAGGCCACACTGGTCCTGGGATTGGTTCCCTGGGGTGTTTTTAACGCTTTGATGTTGGGGAATCTGTACCATGGATGCCTGAGAGCACACACCTTGGAGTAGTGAGGAATACCTCATAAGACGTTTCATGGGGATTCTGCGCTATTATTTCCAAACTAGAGGCCCGGTGCACGACATTTGTACACTCGGCGGGGAGGGACCTGGGGGGGAGGGCCCTCAGCTCGGCCTGCACCCTCTCGCAGGCCGGGAGCCCTTGGGGGATGTCCGACTGATGGCTTAGACCTGCTCTCCAGCCGTGAGCCCGGCTCAGGGCTTCTGGTTGAGCAGCACGCCCACTATGGGAGCACACAGACCACCAGGGGGCAGCTCCTGCATTGAGCGTCTGCCCCCTGGCGGTCAGTGCGTGTCATAGCGTCCAGTCATTCCGCCGCTTGGTCGATTTGCATATTACCCTTTTATTATATAGGATTACAAAACCAAACCAAAAGACTCACCAGAGTGAAACGGAAACTGCTGTTTGGCTTCTCCCGTGTGGGCATCCCAAATTATTGTTGTCTGTGCTCCGCAAACAAAAAGGAAATGTTAGTGGGTGTTCTTCTCGCCAAGTTTTCTCTTGGAAAAGTTATCATACAAGACGAGGCAGGGGCCCCTCCTCCCTCCACTCCAGTGCTGCCCAATAAACACAGGACACAAGCCATGCAAGGAACTCTGTTTCCTAGTAAGCACTCAATACCAAAAAGAAAAAGAGAAACTGTTAAAACCACCTTTTCTTTTCATTTTTTGGTGCTGTGACGCAGATAGGAACCGAGGTTGCTGTGGCCATGAAACTATGTTTTAACTACACATTTTATTTTACTCAAAATATTGTCTCAACATGTGATCAGTATATAGCTAGCTGTTCATGAGATCCTCGGCAGTCTTTCTGCCTAGGTCTGTGGAATCCAGTGTTTTATACGTAACAATCTCGAGAGCCAGGTGGGGTGGTGGCGCCTCCACAAGACACAGCAGCTGTAACTGATAATTGGAAAAGTACCGAGATCAGTGGGGGTTTCCCCTCTCCCATTACAAGCTGAAGAAACTCATAATAAAGCTGATCTAAGTATCTTTCTGGCACTTTTCCAAATGAGGAGCTGAAGAAGAAACGGGCATTTCTGAAAACTGCCCTGTGCATAAGGGAGAGAGACAGTTTCCCTGGAAAACAAACAGGAATTCTTCTTTTTAAAAAAATATATTTTATTGAATTTTTTACAGAGAGGAAGGGGAAGGATAGAGAGTTAGAAGCATTGATGAGAGAGAAACATCGATCAGCTGCCTCCTGCACACCTCCCACTGGGGATGTGCCCGCAACCAAGGTACATGCCCTTGACCGGGATCGAACCCGGGACCCTTCAGTCCGCAGGCCGACGCTCTCTCCACTGAGCCAAACCGGTCAGGGCCAAACAGGAATTCTTATGAATCTACTTCATGTTGGGAAGACAGGGAAGCCCCAGAGGCAGCTCAGGGAAACCACTGGGATTTCGTCTTCATCAACTCACTTAACCAGAACGTGTGCACCTCCCTGTCGCGGACAATAGAGCTCTTGGTTGAAGAACTGGTGTAAGTTGTGTTGATTGCAGACATTTTCAGAGGAAATACTCAGAGCAGGGAGTACCTTTGAAACCTGATTCTCGACGTTTTGGGTCAGCTCTAGCCCAATGAACATCTTTTGTTCATTTGTTTGCTGGGTCTAACACTTTTCTGACTCTCCAAAATCAGGTGCTGCCGAGAATATAGAAATTCACAATTCTGATGCAATTTCACACACTACATCAGCAATCAAGTCATTTTGTTGATGCCTATGTTAAATATACCCCAGACAAAAGAAAACATTAATTACACAAGAGCTGTTAAGAATCGGAACTAGCTTTAGCTTGGCCGACGTGGCTCAGTGGTTGAGCGCTGACCTATGAACCAGGAGACTGCGGTTCTATTCCCGGCCAAGGGCACATGCCCGGGTTGCACGGTTGCGGGTTCATTCTCCAGTGTGGGGCGTGCAGGAGGCAGCCGATCAATGTTTCTCTCTCATCATTGATGTTTCTATCTCTCTCTCCCTCTCCCTTCCTCTCTGAAATAAATTCAAATATATTAATTAAAAAAAAAGAACCTAAAATACACTTTAGCCCCTTGGAGTTAAGCTTCCACTGAAGGCCAGCGCCAGATTCCCCATACATTACACTTCCTCCCGGGTATTACTATCTGAACGCTATTATCATCTCTGCCGTGGTTGGCTGATGAAGGCAGTCAGTGTGTTGCCCAAAGACTAACAGAATTTCAAACGTGCACTTCCAGTTACCACATAGCTCAGCTCCTGGTACTGACCACTGACCATCAGGTGGAAAATCAGATGTGAACATAAAAAAAATTAGCTCCTGAGGCAGTAAGGAGGTGAGGATGCAAAACACTGGCTACAATTCTGTGAAAGGGTAGTAATTGCGGGCCGGACCCAGGGCCTGCCTTCCAACCCACGTCCTCTCCACATCAGTGTGTCCCCTAGGCAAGTCCGCAGGCTCTCTGTGGCCCGGGGTCCATGTTCTGTATGCCTACCTCCTCTCCGAGAGCATCCAATAGGCCAACAGAGGCAGGAAAGTGCTCGTTTAGGTTACTGACACTCCCACAAATTATTTTAGTAACTGCATCAGCCACGTACAAGACGCAGTGGTGTGTGGGAAGCATCTGAATTAGAGCCCCTTGGTGAAAATTTGGCGGCCACTCCACGAGAGCTTCTGTCTAGTGTGCCAGCCACAACACCTCAGCTTTTCATATTAGAAATGAGGCTGCCGCCCGGCTGGCATAGCTCAGTGGTTGAAAGTTGACCTATGAACCAGGAGATAACGGTTCGATTCCCGGTCAAGGGCACATGCCTGGTTGTGGGCTCGGTCCCCAGTGTAGGGTGTGCAGGAGGCAGCCGATCCATGATTCTCTCTCATCATTGATGTTTCTCTCTTTCTCTCTCTCCTTCTCCCTTCCTCTCTGAAATGAATAAAAATATGTCTTTGGTTGTTTTTTTTTTTTTTTAAAGAAAAGAGGCTGCAAAGTTGGAACAAAGGGTTTACTGGCTTAAAAGAGAGAGATAAAGAACACACAATTCAATGACCTAGAGCAGTGATGGCGAACCTATGACACGCATGTCAGAGGTGACACTCAAACTCATTTTTTTGGTTGATTTTTCTTTGTTAAATGGAATTTAAATATATAAAATAAATATTAAAAATATAAGTCTTTGTTTTACTATGGTTGCAAAGATAAAAAAATTTCTATGTGACACGGCACCAGAGTTAAGTTAGGGTTTTTCAAAATGCTGACACGCCGAGCTCAAAAGGTTCGCGGTCACTGACCTAGAGGGTCACACTGGAGTGTGGAGTTCAGCAAAGTTATTTTTGCCAAGGGCCAGATGGTCAGTACTTTTGGCTTTGAGGCCGACGCTGAGCTGTGCACCTCAAGCAAGCAGGGGAGCTTTGCACAAAGGTCTGTGGAGTGTGTGACATATTAAGACGTGACGGGTGTCTGACTGGTGTGGCTCAGTGGTTGAGCATTGACCTATGAACCAGGAAGTCATGGTTCGATTTAGATTGCAGGATGGATCCCCAGCAGGGGGAGTGCAGGAGGCAGTGGATCAATGATTCTTTCTCATCATTGATGTTTCTGTCTCTCTCTCCTTCTCCTTTCCCCTCTGAAATCAATAAAAACATATTTTA
>JAWPEG010016630.1:1377519-1395247 GCA_035771395.1 Myotis vivesi
ATATATATATATATATATATATATATATATATCTCAAGCACCACACATTTCTTAAGAGGAAGCAGAAAGTCTCAGAATTCAAAGAAGCCACAATGTTATCAAGAGATTCAACACCAGTAAGTGTCAAAGACGTATTTTAGCGAATACTCACTTTGTCCACACCGGCGCTCAAAATGTAATTCCCCTTTTTGTTCCATTTCAAGGCAAAGATGGGGCCTTTGTGTTGGCCTAAGGTGCTGGCCAGGTTACCTGTGGTGTAAGTAAACAAACAACAAACACGCTGACTTCAAGGCCACGGCCCGTTCACGCGGCGCTTCAACGCCAAAGCCACTCTTCTCCGACCCCAGGCCGAGGGCGGAAGCACTCACCGTCTTCCATCCAGATTCTTGCAAAGCCATCGTAGGAGCCCGTGGCCAACAGTGTCCCATCGCTCTGCAGGCCAGAAAGAAACAGGCCAACAGAAACAGCTTAGCAGGGGCAGTTCTGACAAAGCGAAGAGAACCTCTCACCCCAGGGCTAGAACATTCTCACATCCATAACCGGTCCCCAGCCCGGCCGGCATGGCTCAGGGGTTGAGCCTCAACCTGTGAACCAGGAGGTCATGGTTCGATTCCCGGTCAGGGCACAGGCCCGGGTTGCGGGCTTGATCCTCAGTGTGGGGCATGCAGGAGGCAGCTGATTGATGATGACTCTCTCTCATCATTGATGTTTCTATCTCTCTCTCTCTTCTCTCTGAGATCAATGAAAACATTTAAAAAAAGGAAGAAATATGAAGGTGGAAGTCACATTTCCTTGGCTGCTCGGAGACATGGGCCAATGCTGGGAAGGAACCTGACATGACCTGGCTAGCTCTCGTGGAGCCCCACGACCCCAGCACCCCTGAACCCCACGTGGCACCAGATGGTCCAGCATGTGGGAGGCGGCCGGGGCTTACGTTCCAGTCCAGCGAGGTCACGTCCTTGTTGCTGGGCACGTCGTGGCCGCCCTCGCGGATGCAGTGCCGCAGCACGAGCTGGGTGGACACCCCGTTGCTGCTCTCATTCAGGTTCCAGATCCGCGCCGTCGAGTCTCCGGACCTGCAGAAGGAAGCGCCCCGCAGTCAGCTACCCGCGTGCGCACGGGTTTTCTCCCTTTTCCCACCATGCAACCTGCGTCAGGGCCCGCAGCCGACGGGCAGAGGCAGGTCACGGCTCCAGGCCAAGCTGCTCGGGGCCGGGCGCCGTGAGAGACCCAGGGGCACAGCCTGCCCTAAGTCCAACCCCACGGCAGCTGTTTTTTATCTCAGGGTTTTGTCCGCACCATCTCTGGGCACGGAGTAATTTTAAATGCAGGCATGAGCCCCCACCCAGGGAGAACATGGGGACTTCTCCACAACTTTACCACAGTCGGAGACACCCCAGGAAGGGCAGCAGGGGCACCCCAGGCTTCGGTGTGCACCCCTGAGCAGGCGCCCAGGTAGGTGAGAGGGCACGCGCTCTGGAGGCGGGACCGCGGCTGATGCCCTTACCCCGAGGCCAGGAGGTCGCTCACAGGGTTCCAGGCGCAGATGAAGACCTCGGACTCGTGGCCCCGAAGCACCGTGGCTTTGCTGGGTGGGATCTCAACGTCCCCGTCTATTTCCATGGGCTTCGAGTGATTATCTGTGCGAGAGAACAGAAGCCGCGTGGCTGAGCAACGTAGGACGGGCGTGAAGAATTCGTTGGCCTGCACCCACTCACGGTCACCTGCCACGGGGCTGGGCTGTGGCCGCAGCCTCAGCTGAGGCGGCTGGGAGGCTGTATGTGAGGAGGCCTCGGGGTGAGGTGTGAACACCATGGTCATCTCGATCCTCAGGGCCGGGGCGGCTGCACGACTTATCCGAGGGAAGCAAATTTCACTCAGGGAAGAATGCTCACGTCTGTATAAGACATGCACAGGTGCATGCACACACATTCACACGCACACATTGCACACATACACAGTCACACACAAACTAACACAGGCACATGTGTGCACACAGATACACACGCATCTGCACACTACATGCCCGCACTTACTTATGGCATGTGCTCCGTTCTCCTCCCCATTCACTGTGGCTTCCCCGTTCTTTGGGGCGTTGGGCTGGGAAACAGCTGCTGGGGTCACCGTGGCTGTGGTGGCGGCCGTGGCCACCGTGGCTGCTGCTGCTGCTGCTGCTGCTGATGCCGCCGCTGCCGCCGCCGCCGCCGCCGCCGCCGCTGCCGCCGCCGCACTGGCCTGCTGCTGCGCCAGCTTCTCCCGGAAGGCCTGCTGCCTCGTCTGCACCACGTCGGGCATCACGGCATCGATCAGGGACAGGGACTCTATGGGGCGGCCATCGAATACCGTGCCATCCTGGGGGAAGCCAGGGGACGGCCGTCAGCCCCGAAGCTCCTGGCACTGGGCTGTGGGCACCACAGGTAGATAGAGGCGAGGAGGGGCAGGCGCTGCCCAGGGGCAGAGTGTGTGTGTGGGGGTGAGCCTGGGTGCAGGACAGGGTGTAATACTGTCCTTAGTGGGGGACCCAATATTTGGCAAATACCACACTGAACTGGGGCACTACCGTATTTCATGTAAAAGGTGCTCTATATAGCTGAGGCACTACCGTATATCATGTAAAAGATGCTCTATTTGCCCTAGTCAGTTTGGTGCAGTGGATAGAGCGCAGGCCTGCAGACTGAAAGGTCCCAGGTTTGATTCTGGCCAAGGGCACATGCCCGGGCTGCGGGCTTGGTCCCCAGTAGGGGCCGTGCAGAAGGCAGCCAATCAATGACTCTCTCATCATTGATGTTTCTATCTCTTCCTCCCTCTCCCTTCCTCTCTTAAATCAATAAAGAAATATATTTAAAAAAAAAGATGCTCTATTGTTACCTGGGGCACTGCTGTATTTCATGTAAAAGGTGCTCTATTATCTGAGGCACTACCGTATATCATGTAAAAGATGCTCTATTGGTATCTGGGGCACTACAGTATTTCATATAAAAGATGCTTTACTGTATCCGAGGCACTACCGTATCTCATATAAAAGATGCTCTCCCAGATCTAATGATTCTCAATGATGGAGGGGGTGCCTGCTCAAGGGATTTGGGCTATGCCTGGACACCTTTTTGGTTGTCAAAGTGGGACAGAAAATGCTGCTGACATGTGATGGTGGAGACCCGGGAGCTGCTCAACGCTCTGCAGTGCATAGGATGCCCCCTCCCAGGAATGACCAACCCCAAATGCCCAGCGCCCCCAGGCTGAGAAAGCTGCCAGGACAGGTGTGGGATGTGGGAGAGCGTGTCTGCAGAAACCTCGGCCCAATCGGCCTCCTGCACCAGGAGGACCTCACTCCGAGAACATCTGCCTATTGACTGGGTGAACTGCCTATCGGCGGCCCTGTGAAATGCCTCCATGCCCAGCCGGTGGCTCAGTAGGTTGGAGCATCGTCCCGTACCCCAAAAGGTCGTGGTTTGACTCCTGTTCCAGGGCACCTACCATCGGAGGCAACCAATGGATGTTTCTCTCACATTGCTGTCTCTCTCTCTCTCTCTCTCTCTCTCTCCCTCCCTTCCTCTCTCTAACATCAATAAACACATCCTCAGGTGAGGATTAAGAAAAGAAACGTTGCCCCAGCTGGTTTGGCTCAGTGGACAGAGCGTTGGCCTGTGGACTGAAGGGTTTGATTCCAGTCAAGAGCACACATCTCGGTTGCGGACTCGATCCCCAGTGTGGGGCGTGCAGGAGGCAGACGATCGATGATTCTCTCTCATCATGGATATTTTTCTCTCTCTCCCTCTCCCGTCCTCTCTGAAAAAAAGTTACAATAAAAAATAAAACCGCCCATGCGTATAAAATAGGCCCAATTATGCAGTGAGGCCAACCCAAAAAGAGGAGGGGATACGAGCAAATTGACACCATTTTACTTTGTCATTATGGTCACCTTCTCCCACCAGCTCTCTGGTGAGCACTGTCACCAGTCCGGCACCTGAAAGGCTCTCGAGTAGGACAGCCATCCCTGTCCTTCCCCGATTCTCTGACTGCACGTGTCAGGGTCACTCGCAGGACAGATTCTACAGAACAAGTCTCCAGGGCCCCAGGGAACCGGCCGCTCCGAGAGAGCGGGACACACACACACACACACACACACACACACACGCCCCTTCTGTGCTCAGCACGGTGCACGCCTGCCCCGAGGAGGGACATGGGGGAAGGTCAGCTGTGTTTTCAGAGGGGGGAGCGCACGTGACACCGTGGTGCTCGGTCAGCAGCCAGCCAGCCGCGTGTGTATGTGGAAACCATGACGCGCAGTAGCCGGCCAGACGCGTGTGCATGTGGAAAACACGTGGGTGCATGGGGCCTGGACAGCTCACTCCTTGTGTATGCCCAGGCCCGCTGTCCCTGCAGCCTGCAGTGAAGCCACCACACTCTCCCACCCCGTTGAGGACCTCAGGGCCGGCGTGAAGGATGGGGCCTGTGGCTAGCCCTCCCAGGACCTGGGAGAGGGGCTGGGGGCCACCCCGCCGGGGAAGGTGCACGTACCTCGTTGATGCTGATCTCGGCCTCCACGTACTGCAGCCCCTTCTGCAGGATGGAGATGAGGGCGGCGGGCGGCACCAGCGTCCCGTTGATGTTCGACTGGCTGATGTGGCTCTCGATACCAAAGGTGAACGCCGAGTGGGAGAAGCCTGCAGCCAGACAGGGAAGGCGGGGCGTGAGCCTGAGGCAGGTGGAGGCATGGCCACAGGCACTAAGGGGCATCGGGGCCTCAACCACCTTATCAGCTGCAGGACCACCACCCCCTCCCCCCACCAGCTTCTGGTTTGGGGGGAAGCGGGCGGGGGCATGGGGAAGACACAGGCCCCAGAAGACCCACATTTGCACAGGATGGAAAACAGCTTTGAGGGCACAGCCATCTCAGCTTTGTTTTTATTTTTTTAATTGATTCCAGAGAGGAAGGGAAAGGGAGAGAGAGAGACGTCAATGATGAGAGAGAACCATAGATCGGCTGCCTGCTGCACACCCCCACTGAGTCCCAAACCCGATGAGGACATTCAGAAAGGAATATCCCAGCCCGGCTGGTGTGACTCCCTGGTTGAGCGCTAACCTATGGAGTCAGGAACCAGGAGGTCATAGTTCGATTCCTGGTCAGGGCACATGCCTAGATTTTGAGCTGGATCCCCAGTGGGGGTGTGCAGGAGGCAGCCGAGCAATGATTCTCTCATCATTGATGTTTCTCTCTCTCTCCCTCACCCTTCTTCTCTCTGAAATCAACAAAAGTATTTTTAAAAAGACAAAACAAAAAGGGGAGCGTCCCAGCCCAGCTGGCCTCTGTGAGATGCATGCTAATCCACCAGACCCAGCACTAAGCCTGAGTTCAGCAACACGGAAAAGGACATGATGTCCGAGCCAAGTAGGGTGTACTCCAGGAACGAAGGGCTTCCTGTCACAAAATAAAACAGCGATTTCACCACATTGGAAAGAGGAAGGTTCTGGAACCAGCTGGCCGACCGGAATCCTAGCTTTCTGACTTGCTGGCGGTGTGACTTGGGGAACTCAGCACCCTGTCCACACCCTGGGTTTCTCCTTGTAAAAGAGGGAGCAGCTCAGTCTCCTTCCTGGGGGTTAATCGTTTCATCTGAGACGAACTTGGAATCATGCCTGGCACACAGTAGGTGCTCAATAAACGTGAGCTACACACCCCATGTACCAGGAGGTCGCCCCTAGGAGGAAGAGTGATCCCACCCAGATGTCCACAGTGTCGAGGCTGAGAAACCCTGACCTTCACGAATGACCTCAAAGCCTTTAGATCAGAGATGGGGAGCCTTTTCTGTGCCAAGGGCCATGGGGATATTTATAACATCATTCGGGGGCCCTACAAAATGATCAACTTCAACATGAGCCTGCTCTATCTGGTCAGACATTGAATGAGATCATCCCTAAGGCCTTGGAGGGCTAGGCCCAATGATTTTGCGGGCCTCATACGGCTGAGGGCAGGACATTCCCCACCCCTACTGTACAGTTTTCAAGGCTAGAGGAGTATTTCCTTTAGAAACTAAGAAAAAGAATAAAGTTAATGTAAAAAGAATTAAAAATCAAGAATTTAAAAAATGCCCTAGCCAGTTTGGCTCAGTGGATAGAGGGTCCCAGGTTCAATTCCGGTCCAGGGCAGGTACCTCAGTTGCAGGCTCCTCCCTGGCCCAGGCCCTGGTCAGGGCGCATGCAGGAGGCAACCAATCGATATGTGTCTCTCACATCAATGTTTCTCTCTGTCTTTCCCTTTCTCTTCCACTCTCTCTGAAAATCAATGGAAAAATATCCTTGGGTGAGGATTAAAAAAACAAAAAAGAAAAAACAATAAAAATGACAAATTAAAAACAAACACACACAGGCTGTGAACTGGGTTAGGCGGCCAGTTGGGGGCAGCCTGACGCTGTGTGGCAGGGAGAGCAACGTTCAGTGACTTGCACGGGCTCGCGTGAGGAATCCCGCTCTCATGTGGACAAAGCTGTGCCAGGGGCCATGCACCCTCAGTGCCCCTTGCTGCCTTCTCCGCCGCTCCCCCCCACCTCCCTGAGAACCGCGGCTACTACGCACAAGGCCCACTTTGCACCGGGCCTGCACATTCCTTAAGAAAAGGAAATTCTCGCTCATATTCAAAAGTATTGGGAGAAACAACAGCTATTCCTAAGTGCCAGAAAATTGCATAGAGCGCCCCGTTTTCTAGGGGTGGTGGGGGAAACTCAATAAATCAGAGGTGCTTAATCTAAGGGGTTCCTTTCTATCTACACTGTTGCCCAAGGCCGAGAGCACCCCATCGCGTGGCCAATTCAATGCAACCTCGACTGGGCTAGTATCTTCGCCAATAAGGTCTGACTTGAATAGAAACGCCGAGGGAAGAAGGAATATCGTCCTCGATGCCACCTCAGGAACGAAACCCTTCTCCTGCCCCAGGAACACTCTGGGTCCTGTCGGAAGCCTGCACCCCCGTCCCTGATAGATCACACTCGACAGGGCCGGTGGTTTCCCCACAGGAAGGTGCATTTCCCTCAAGGAAAATGAGTTACCCACAGGAAGATGCATTTTCCTACAGGAAGGTGCGTTTCCCCCACAGGAAGGTGTGTTCCCCCACAAAAAGGTGCATTTTGCCCACAAAAACATGGGTTTACACCATAGGAAGGTGCAATTCCCCAATAGGAAGTTGCGCTTCCCCCACAGGAAGGAGTCTTTACCCCACAGGAAGAAGGATTCCCACACAGGAAGGTGCATTTCCCCCACAGGAAGATGTGTTCCCTCACAGAAAGGTGTGTTTCTCTCACAAGATAAAGGATTCTCCCACAGGAAGGTGCTTCCCCCCGTCCCCCCCCCCACCCCCCCAACCCCCCCCCCCCGCCCGCAAAGAAGGATTCCCCAACAGATAGTGCATTTCCCCTACAGGAAGATAGGTTCCCACACAGGAAAGTGCGTTCCCCCCGAGAAAGGTGCATTTCCTCCACCGAAAGGTATGTTTCCCCCACAGGAAGAATAGTTTCCCCACAGGAAGGTGCATTTCCCCCACAGAAAGGTGCATTTCCCCTACAGGAAGAGGGGTTCCCGTTCAGGAAGATGCGTTCCCCCACAGGTAGGTTCATTTGCCCACAGTAAGATGTGTTCTCCCACTGGAAGGTTTGTTTTCCCCACAGGAAGATGTGTTCCCTCATAGGAAGGTGTACTTCCCCCACAGGAAGGGGCATTTCCCCCACAGGATGAAGAGTTACCCCCCTCCCCCCGGAAGGGTGCATTTTCCCACACAATAGGGTGCATTTTCACCAAGGAATAAGGGAATAAGGATTCACCCCACAGGAAAGTGGGATTCCCCCACAGGAAGGTGTGTTTCCCCAAAGGAAGAAGCGTTTCCCCACAGGAAGGCTTTTTTCCCCATAGGAAGGTGCATTTCCACCACAGGAGAATGTGTTCCCTTAGAGGAAGGTACAATCTCCCCCCAGGAAGGCATGGTCCCCACACAGGAAGGTGCGTTTCCTCCAAAGGAAGAAGTGTTCCCCTCACAGGAAGGTATTTTTCCCCACAGGAAGGTTCCGCCACAGGAAAGTGCACTTCCCCCAAAAGAAGGTGCATTTCCCCCACAGGATGAAGAGTTCCCCCACAGGAAGGTGGGTTCACCCCACAGGAAAGTGAGACCCCCCCACAGTAAAGTGCGATTCCCCCGACAGGAAGGTGTGTTTCCCTACAGGAAGGTGCCTTTACCCCACTGGAAGATGCATTCCCTGAAAACAAGGTGCATTTCATCCAAAAGAAGATGTATTCCCCCAGAGGAAGGTGAGTTTCCCCCAAAGGAAGATGCATTCCCCCACCCGAAGGTGCCTTTCCCCCACAGTAGGGTGCGTTTCCCCCACACCAAGGAGGGTTCCCCCACAGGAAGGTGCATTTCCCCACAGAAAAGTGCAATTCCCTCACAGGAAGGCATGTTTCCCCCAAAGGAAGAAGGATTTCCCCACAGGAAGGTACACTTCTCCTACAAGAAGGTGCGTTTCCCCTACAGGATGAATGGTTCCTCACTAGGAAGGTGAGTTCACCCCACAGGAAAGTGCAATTCCCCACAGGAAGGTGCGTTTCCTCACAGAAGATGTGTTCTGCCACAGAAAGATGCGGTTCCCCCATAGAAAGATGTGTTCCCTTACAGGAAGGTGGGTTTCCCCGAGAGGAAGGTGTGTTCCCGCCACAGCAAGATTAGGTTCCCCCATAGGAAGATAGGTTCCCACACAGGAAGGTGCATTTTCCCCACAGGAAGATGTGTTCCCCCACAGGAAGATGCGTTTCCCCCACAGGAAGGGGACTTCCCCCAAAGGAAGGTGCATTTCCCTCCTCATCCCCCCACAGGAAGATGCGCTACCCACAGGAAAATGCGTTTCCCCCGCAGGAAGGTGTGTTTCCCTCAGAAGATGAAGACTTCCTAGACAGGAAGGTGCGTTCCAACAAAGCAATGTGCATTTCCCTTAACAGGAAGGTGAATTTCCTCCACATAAAGATGTGATTCCCCCACAGAAAGGTGCGTTTCCCCCACAGGAAGATGTGTTCCCTCACAGGAAGGTGCCTTTCCCCCAAAGGAAGGTGTACTTCCCCCTCAGGAAGAAGGGTTCCCATACAGGAAGGTTCGTTTCCTCCACAGGATGCTGCATTTCCCCATAGGAAGATGTGTTCCCCACAGGAAGGTGCCTTTCCCCCCACAGGAACATGTGTTCCTCAGCAGGAAGATGTGTACCCCCACAGGAAGATTAGGTTTTCCCATAAGAAGTGAGGTTCCCACAGAGGAAGGTGCGTTTCCCCTAAATAAAGATGCGTTCCCCCACATGTGTTTCCCCCAATGGGAGAATGTTTTTCCAGTAGAAAGATGTGTTCACCTACATGAAGATGTGTTCCACCACAGGAAGGTGAGTTAACCCCCACAGGAAGATGTACTCTCCACAGGAAGGTGAGTTTCCCCAAAAGGTACATGTGTTCCCTCACAGGAAGATGCATTCCCCCACAGGAAGGTGAATTTCCCCACAGGGAGATGTGTTCCCTCATAGCGAGGTGCGTTCCTCCCATAGGTATGTGTATTTCTCCCCAAAGGATGATTAGGTCTCCCCACAGGAAGGTGTATTCCCCCCCAGGAAGATGCATTTCCTCCACAGAAAGGTGCATATGCCCCACAGGAAGAAGGGTTCACCCCACAGGAAGGTGTGTTTTCCCCACAGGAAGGTAGATTTCTCCCACAGGAAGAAGGGTTCCCCCATAGGAACGTGAGATCCCCTATGGGAAGGTGGGTTTCCACCAAAGGAAGGTGCGTTTCCCCCACAGGAAGATGTGTTTCCCCACAGGAAGATAGGTTCCCTCACAGGAAGATAGGTTCCCACACAGGAAGGTGCATTTCCCCCAAAGGAAGAAGTGTTCCCCCACAGGAAGATGTGTTCTCCCACAGGAAGCTGTGTTCCTCACAGGAAGGTGTGGTCCTCCCACAGGAAGGTATGTTTGCCCCACAGGAAAATTAGGTTCTCCCATAGGAAAATAGGTTCCCACACAGGAAGGTGCGATTCCCCTGAAGGAAGATGTGTGCGCTCACAGGAAGGTGCATTTCCCCTACAGGAAGGTGTGTTCCCCCACAGGAAGATTAGGTTCCAACACAGGAAGATGTGTTCCCCAACAGGAAGGTGTATTTCCCCTACAGGAAGAGGGGTTCCCGTTCAGGAAGGTGTGTTTCCCACAGGGAGGTGCATTTGCCCACAGTAAGATGTATTCTCTCACCAGAAGGTTTGTTTACCGCACAGGAAGATGTGTTCCCTCATAGGAAGGTGCACTTCCCCCACAGGAAGGGGCATTTCCCCCACAGGATGAAGAGTTCCCCCCAGGAAGGTGCCTTTCCCACACAATAGGGTGCATTTCTGCCAAGGAATAAGGGTTCACCCCACAGGAAACTGGGATTCTTCCATAGGAAGGTGTGTTTCCCCGAAGGAAGAAGCGTTTCCCCACAGGAAGGTGTGTTTTCCCCAAAGGAAGGTGCATTTCTACCCCCCCAAGAAGAAGGGTTCCCCCACAGGAAATTGCATTTCCCCCGAAGGAAGGTGCATTTCCCCCACAGGAAGACATGTTCCTTCACAGAATGGTGCATTTCCACCACAGGAAGGTGCGTTTTCCCCACAGGAAGATGTGTTACCCTACAGGCGGATGTGTTCCCTCACAGGAAGGTGTGGTCAACCCACAGCAAGATTAGGTTCCCCCATAAGAAAATAGGTTCCCACACAGGAAGGTGTGATTCCCTGAAGGAAGATGTGCTTGCTCACAGGAAAGTGTATTTCCCCCTCAAGAAAAAGGGTTCCCTGCCCTAGCCGGTTTGGCTCGGTGGATAGAGCATCGGCCTGCAGACTGAAGGGTCCCAGGTTCGATTCCGGTCAAGGGCATGTACCTTGGTTGCGGGTACATCCCCAGTGGGGGCTGGGCAGGAGGCAGCTGATCGATGTTTCTGACTCTTTATCTCTCTCCCTTCCTCCCTGTAAAAAATCAATAAAATATATTTAAAAAAAAGAAGAAAAAAGAAAAAGGGTTCCCATACAGGAAGGTGCATTTTCCCCACAGGTAGGCGCGTTTCCTCACAGTAAAATGAGTTCCCCCAGGAAGGTGCATTTCCTCCATAGGAAGATGTGTTTCCTCATAGGAAGGTGCATTTCCCCCACAGGATGAATGATTCCGCCACAGGAAGGTGCGTTACCCCACAGGAAGGTGCCTTTCCCCCACGGGAGGGTGTGTTTCCTCCATAGAAAAGTGCATTTCCCCCACAGGAAGGTGAGTTACCCCCACTGAAAGGTGCATTTTCACCACAGGAAGAAGGGTTCCCTCACAGGAAGAAGGGTTCCCTCAAAGGAAGGTACGTTTCCCCCACAGGAAGATGTGTTCCCCTACAGGAAGGTGCGTTCCCCCCACAGGAAGATAGGTTCCCACACAGGAAGGTGTGTTCCCCCACAGGAAAATGTGTTCCCTCACAGGAAGGTGCGTTTCCCCCATAGGAAGATGCCTTCCCCCACAAGAAGGTGCATTTCCCCCACAGGAAGAAGGGTGTCTGCACAGAAAGATACATTTCCTCCACAGGAAGATGTGTTCCCTTACAGGAAGGTGTGTTTCCCCCATGGGAATATGTGTTCCCCCACAGGAAAGTGGATTTTCCCCACAGAAGGGGGGTGACCTTACCTGACTCCTGGAGGTAGCGATACACCAGGAAGTTCACCTCGTCGCTGGTTATGCTCATCTTAGCCTCACCTCGCAGCAACGAGGTTTGTGGAAGCGAGAGCCACCCTCTGTGAGACAGGTGAGAGGAGAAAATGGAGAGTTTTCAAACATGTCTGTATTTCTTTTTGTTTTCTTCTGCACTTTAAAAAATTTATTTTTATTGTTTTTAGAGATGAAGGGAGAGGGGGAGAGAGATAGAAACATCAATGATGAGGGAGAATCATGGATCGGCTGCCTCCTGTATGCCCCTTACTGGGGATCGAGCCCACAACCCCGGGCATGTGCCCGGACCAGGAGGGAGTCGATCCGTGACCTCCTGGTTCATAGGTAGACACTCAACCACCGAGCCACGCCAGGCTTTTTTCTGCACGTTTTGAGATGAGTGGAAGAAAACAACTCCCGTGACTTATATCACGAAGCTAACTTATGTCTGGTTTGTGTTATATTGTGTGATCATGTGTTACATACAAATTTCATAATTATTTATATAAAAAGCATATTTCCCCCCCTGACTGGTGCTACTCAATGGCAGAGCATTGGTCGGTGCACCCAATGGTCATGGGTTCGATTCCTGGCCAAGAGCACGTACCAGGTGGCAGGTTTGATCCCTGGCCCTGGTCGGAGTGAATGCAGGAGGCAACCAATGTGTCTCTCACATTGGTGTTTCTTTCCTTCTCTCTCTCTCTCTCTCTCTCTCTCTCTCTCTTTCTCTCTCTCTCTCTCTTCCCCCTTCCCTCTAAAAATCAATGGAAAAAATATCCTCAGTAAGGATTAAGAAAAAATAAATAATAAGTTTTAAAAAAGCATACATCCCAGTGAAACATATCCAATAACAAGAATCATTGCTGTATTTTATAAGGCTGGGATAGGGTCAGGTACAAACCACACCTTTGATGGGCCGAGCCAGCCATGGGGGCATGCCATACACACACACACACACACACACACACACACACACACACACACACACAGTGCTAGAGTGAAAGAGAGCTTCTGATCTCCAACAATGGGCCAGACACTCTCATGGACCCGGGGCAGCTCCGCCGTCTGTGCCAAGGCTTGAAGGGCACTCAGGCACCGTCTACTGTGTGTGTGGGGAAGGTGGCCTGCGTCTTCTCTGTAAGAACGGTCTCAGTGGACGCATGACGTGGTGCGCGACATGCCTGTGCTGGCTGCAGAGCTGGGGCAGAAGATGGGGGACCCGGGATCAGAGCCGGCAGGCGGACCTCTCACCACGTCTCCACTTCCTTCTAGCTCTAGATCGCAGGGCAAGCTCTGTGACTCAGATCTGTCATCTCCAAATGAAGGACAGTAACAACCCTCTGTCGGGGAGCAGTAGGGAGGGCTAAATGCTTCATATTCCCAGTGCAGGCCCCCCGCACAGCAGGTCCCAGAAGAGCCGGTTAGGACTTTATTCAGCCAACTGTGCACCATCACTAAAGAGCAACGTGAAAGGGCATCCTAGGGGATCAGCAGACACACATCCCCTTAAAATCCACCAGAGCTGGCGGCCTCAGCATGGTCATCAGTGATCGGACCACCCAAGTGGCACTTACAAAGCCCATCAAAAAAAGCACTACTGCCCGGCCGGCGTGGCTCAGTGATTGAGCATCAGCCCATGCACCAAGAGGTCATGGTTCGATTCCTGACCAGGGCACAGGCCCGGGTTGTGGGCTTGATCCCCAGTAAGGGGGCATGCAGGAGGCAGCTGATCAATGTTTCTCTCTCAATGTTTCTATCTCACCCTCTCCCTTCCTCTTTCTCTAAAATCAATAAAAATATTTTTTTTTAAAAGAAGAAAAAAAGGAAGGCACTCCCCCAGAGGCCGTGTGTGGGTAAGCATTTTCTCCAGGGGACACCTAGGACACCACTCTTGGCCAACCCCTGGCTGGGCTCCGGAACACCGTCTGTTTGCAGTGCCAGGGGATGCTGTCCAGCCTCTTTTCTTTCTGAAGCAAAAGAGAGCTTTTGCAGCAGTGGCAGGTCCCCCCGTGGCCTTGAACGGAAGTGAAAAGCAAAACAAACTGGAAACCACAGGTCTAATCAGCAGGTGGT
Source organism: Myotis vivesi (assembly GCA_035771395.1). Taxonomy (NCBI): domain Eukaryota; kingdom Metazoa; phylum Chordata; class Mammalia; order Chiroptera; family Vespertilionidae; genus Myotis; species Myotis vivesi. Next base: position 1,391,308 of record JAWPEG010016630.1, read on the forward strand.
GGTTGTTTTCTTGCCTGACCCAGTTTTGACTGGAGACACCGCCCATTAGGTTGATCGGAGGACTCCGCAGCTGGGATGGAGGGAAGAGGAACAGCCCCTTCCACGGTGACCCACAGCCACCACGTCCCCATCGTGTTGTTTAGAAAGGAATTTAAACGTTCATGCCAGCGGATTGCTTTGCTGGGGTTGCCCCTCTAAACAAGTATTCCAACAAAAATAATAATTTGGGTTTAAAGCCCATCAAGAAACTGAAGACAGCCCTAGCCAGTTTGGCTCAGTGGGTAGAGCATCGCCCTGCGGACTGAAGGGTCCCAGGTTGGATTCCGGTCAAGGGCACATGCCCGGGTTGTGGGCTCAATCCCCAGTGTGGGGCGTGTAGGAGGCAGCCAATCCATGATTCTCTCTCATCATGGATGTTTCTATCTCTCTCCCTCTCCCTTCCTCTCTAAAATAAAAATATATGTAGATATATATATATATATATATTTTTTTTAAAGTATAGCGATATCTTTTTTTTAAATATATCCCATTGATTTTCTACAGAGAGGAAGGGAGAGAGACAGAGAGTTAGAAACATCGATGAGAGAGAAACATCGACCAGCTGCCTCCTGCACATCTCCCACCGGGGATGTGCCCGCAACCCAGGTACATGCCCTTGACCAGAACCGAACCCGGGACCCTTCAGTCCGCAGGCCGACGCTCCATCCACTGAGCCAAACCGGTTTCGGCATATGTAGATATATTTAAAATATTGGCTTATAAGATGGAACGTGCATGGTGCTAAATTTCGTTTTGTGTACACACGCGCGCACACACACACGATACTCCGCAAAACAAGCCTCTGTTTGGAGTGGGTTATATCTGCATATGTGAGTATGTGCTCTTCCATATTTTGCAGGTTTTCTCCTGTGAACTTGGACCGCTTTCCCATTCATTAAAATCTAATTAAAACCTGGCACCGTCTTTGGAAATAAGCAGCATGGGCGCGAGGCAGCTCTCCCAAGCAGGAAATGAGGCGCAGGGACGGAAGACAGGAGCGGGTCTAGTGGTAGAAAACATCGCCGCTCTCCAAGGAACGAAAGACAGCCCTAGGGTGCACCAGGCAGAGAGGGGCCTTCCTGTGCCAGCTGCCCCTTCTGGGTTCATCCATGGCTTCACCCAAAAACCAGGCCCACATCCATGGAGGATGCGGACCAGACAGAAGACAGGGCCCGTCCTGGAGTTACATCCCACACCACCGGGCGTCTCCCAGGTGGCCGCTGGGTCCACCCAAACCATACTCACACCCTATTCACACGTCCTCCTGCCTGCGCAGGAGAGAAAGACAGCAACATAGATCAGTTGCCTCCTGCACACCCTCTACTGGGGATCGAGCCCGGAACCCGGGCACGTGCCCTGATCGAATGGTGACCTCCTGGTCCATGGGTCGATGTTCAATCCACTGAGCTACACAAGCGGGACTCAGCTTAATTTTAATTCACAGTGTTGAGAGGAGATTGATTTTAGAAGCTGCCACCTATCCCGGGAAGACTCAGAAAAGTTGGTAAGAGCCCATCCAGTATCCGAAATTCTTGCAAGGCAGAAAAACTCCAGTTCAGCACATAGAATGGTGATCCAGCCCTGATGACTTAATCATGTTCTATCTACACTACCTTCAAGTTCAGCGAGGAGAAAGACCTGCATCTTGCCCCCCCCCNCTGTAAACAGAAGGCATTCCGTTTCGGCAAAACGCAATTCCGTTTCGCAAGCAGATTTCAGGTGAAAAGGCAGATCCAGAGGCAGGCGGGGCGCTTACCTTCACGGTGACTTCATGTGCGCCCCTTCGCACTGGTGGGCCCCCCAGCATCCGAGCATAGAAACCGCAACGCGTCTACCTGGGGAGACATGGAGAGATTTGTAAAAACAAAACACCTTACAAATCTGTGGGATGTATCCATCTCCCCATCCCCGTTTTCTCCTTCAAATCGATGTCGGTGGTTTTCTTTTTCATCCCAACCCAAACGTAACCCAGTCTACTGTTCCATCATCTCCGTGTTCAACATGAGCACAGACTAGGTAGTTGTATTAGCCAAGTGAAAAAGGAGAAGTGAAAATGGCCAGTCAGCCCGGGTAATGTGGCTCAGTGCTTGAGCGTTGACCTATGAACCAGGAGGTCACGGTTCGATTCCCAGGCAGGGCACATGCCTGGGTTGCGGACTCGATCCCCAGTGTGGGGCGTGCAGGAGGCAGCCAATCCATAATTTTCTCTCATCATTGATCTTTCCCTCCCTCTCCCTCTCCCTCTCCCTCTCCCTCCCCCTCCTCCTCCCTCTCCTTTCCTCTCTCTGGAACCAATAAAAACATATATTTAAAAATGGCCTGTTAAATTATTATGCTACTTGTAGAAAGTGTGAGTGCTAAAATTCTCAAAGTAGGTCAAATTAATTTTAGCTCAGACAAGGCTATCATTTAATGATAAATGAATGCTGCTCTGAAATACCTCTAAGCATTAAGCCACATGCCACTGGTAATGTAAACCATACACACACTCCAAGGGAGAAAGCACACTTTAGAGAAACTTTAGACACGGCTCAGGCGGCGATAATAACAGTGCTGACAGGCATGCCTGTGTGTACATGTCCACCTCACACACACTACATGCTTGGAAAAAAACAGAAACCGCATCCCAATCTTTTTTTTTTTTAATATGTTTTTATTGATTTCACAGAGAGGAAGGGAGAAGGAAAGACAGATAAAAACATCCATGATGAGAGAGAATCATGGATTGGCTGCCTCCTGCATGCCCCCTACTGGGGATCGAGTCCACAACCCGGGCATGAGCCCTGACTGGGAATCGAACCGCAATCTCCTGGTTCATAGGTCAATGCTCAACCACTGAACCACACTGGTTAGGGCCACATTTGAATCTTTGCTCCCCCCGAAGGCTTCCCTAAAAACACAGCAAACGAAAGGCACTCGCACTCCTCAACTTTCCGTTCCTGTGCCACACACTTCCATTCCCCAGGGCTTCCGTTCGTTCGCACTGATTTCTGAAGAAGCCAGGTTTATGTCCCATAATGATAACCCTTCCTATCACACGTGCTTTCACTTTTCAATCAATATGCACACTGAGCAGTGAACCAGCGTGTCTTCAACGCTTTTTCCCTTCTTCCTTCTAAAACGTCTTTGGTTGTCCCCTAGCCGGTTTGGCTCAGTGGATAGAATGTCAGCCTGTGGACTGAAGGGTCCCAGGTTCAATTCCAGTCAGGGCACATGCCCAGGTGGTGGCTCGATCCCCTATAGGGGGGCGTGAAGGAGGCAGCTGATCAATGATTGTTTCTCATGGATGTTTCTCTCTCTCCCTCTCTAAAAATCAACTTTTAAAAATCTTAATAAACATCCTCTAAAAAAGAAAAAAAAAGGACATCTATATATATAAAAGCCAAGTGACCGGAACAACCAGAATGACCGGAAGGGGAACAACCAGTTGCTATGATGCTCACTGAGGCAGGCCAACTGGCCCAATGGGGGTGGGGCTGGATGGCCAACCTCCCGGGCCCCTCCCCCTGGCCAGCCAGCTCCCGTTGGCCCCAATCGGGGCAGGCTGGCCAGACCCCACCGTGCACAAATTTGTGCACCGGGCCTCTAGTATAAGATAAAAGAAACAACCAGGGTGATTTTTTTAAAAAAAAGCTACCACTGGAAAAAAACACCAATGATATTTAAACATTTGGCAACAACTTTTTAGACTAGGAATCAAAGGGCACCAGAGAGAAGCAGGCACAAGGGAACACGGATTTTGCTTATAAAACTAAAACACGGTTCATTATGAGAAAAATTCTGTAGCAGAGACGGAACGGGACAATACTCCTTACAGAATCCTACAGCAGAAAACACATGACTGTTCAGGACTGGACTGTACATGACCGGGGGGGGGGTGGGGGTGGGGGGGGGGGAGAGG
>JAWPEG010016630.1:1395258-1414082 GCA_035771395.1 Myotis vivesi
GGGGGGGGGAGAGGCGGGGGACAGCCTTATGGTGAAATTGCTAACTACCCTAAAGTATCCAAATATGAGCAGATGTCACACAATAAACCCCAAACTGCTGGAAAAGGAAGGCATTATAACCCATAGTATTTCAGTAAGTGATTAATATATAAACAGCTCTTATTCCAAGCTGTTCACATACACACACAAAAAAAGCTTTAGAATCAAATTATTCTTCTCTGGTCCAAAAACAGATGGCAACTCACACATTAGAGTCTTGGAATTGAGGATTATCTTTCATATATGTTGTTCAACTCATTAAGTGTAATTAACATCATCTATGGTCTATAAACGCCAAAAACCGTGGGAAATGGGACTTGGGTTAATAACATTCGCCTGGTTATACAACATGCCAAAATTAATCAGTTCATGGCTAGAAATAATAAATTAAAATGAAAAAGCCAACCTTCCAATCTGTCATTACTGACTTCCCCATCATTAGTACACAAATGGAATTACTATTGATAAACAGTGCTGGCTAAAAGTTTATGTATTGCTAAATATTTGTGTGAAATGCGAATCACTTTAACAAACACAATATATTCTTTTGTTTGTTAATCTCACCTGAGAATATTTTTCTCCATTGACTTTTATTTTTTGGTATTTTAACTAAGATGATAGTCTATCTTGTCCAATTTATATATTTATTTTATTTTTTAAATCTTTATTGTTGAAAATATCACATAGGCCCAATGAACACTTTTGTAGGCACTGGGAGCTTGAAATCTAAAGACAACAGAACTTCAATGAAGGGAACGCAAGTGTGCCAACGACATAAAAATAAACGCTCCTTTTAACACCGTGGGAGTACCAACAGGTAGGGCGGTTCCAGCTGAGCCTGTCTCCAAAGGGAATTAGAATTGGGCCCTCACCCCCTTTCTCTTTTCCTTGATCATGGCGGATCGAGGAAGCGGGTGCTGAGAGGTGAGGGTCCTAGTGCACTGACTGTGTCCTCCTATCTCATCACATCTTCCAAAAACGTGTGCCTGACCCTAGCCAGATAGAGCATCAGCTGTTGAACTAAAGGCTCACAGGTTCGATTCCTGTCAAGGACATGTACCTCAGTTACAGGCTTGATCCCCAGCCCCAGTTGGTCAGGGCGCGTGCAGGAGGCAACCAATCAATGTGTTTCTTTCACATCGATGTTTCTCTCTGTGTGTCTCTCCTCCTCCCTTCCACTCTCTCTAAAAATCAATGCAGCCCCAGCCAGTTTGGCTCAGTGGATAGAGCATAGGCCTGTGGACTGAAGGTTCCCGGGTTCAATTCCGGTTAAGGGCACATGCCCCGGTTGCAGGCTCAATCCCCAGTAGGGAGTGTGCAGGAGGCAGCCCATCAATGATTCTCTCTCATCATTGATGCCTCTCTCTCTCTCTCTCTCTCTCTCTCTCCTTCTTCCTTCCTCTCTGAAATCAATAAAAGTATGAAATAAAAATAAAGTCAGTGCAAACATATCCTCAGGTGAGGATTAACAAAAAAAATAAAAATAAAAATGTGTGCGCGGGCTTTTTTTCGGCCGGAACCGCCATCTTCCAGTCATTCGCCAAAATGACTAACACAAAGGGAAAGAGGAGAGGCACCCCTATATGTTCTCCAGGCCTTTTAGAAAACATGGAGTTGTTCCTTTGGCCACATGCATGCGAATCTACAAGAAAGGTGATATTGTGGACATCAACTGGAAGAGTCTACAGTGTCACCCAGCATGCAGTGGGCATTGTTGTGAACAAGCAAGTTAAGGGCAAGATTCTTGCCAAGAGAATTAATGTACGTATTGAGCATATTAAGCTCCCGAAGAGCCAAGACAGCTTCCTGAAACGTGTGAAGGAAAATGATCAGAAAAAGAAGGAAGCCAAAGAGAAAGATACCTGGGTTCACCTGAAGCGTCAGCCTGCTCCACCCACAGAGAAGCTCACTTTGTGAGAACCAATGGAAAGGAGCCTGAGCTGCTGGAACCCATTCCCTATGAATTCATGACATGATAAGTGGGAAAAATAAAAAAGACTTCTGTGCTGATTAAAAAAAAAATGTGTGTGCGGTAAGATTTGTTGAATGTACCTACTGAGACTGCTGAACAAGATCATGGACATGGGCAGAGAGGTGAACAGATGTGAATATACTTGTCTGACTTGTTATGCATATATGCGTGCCAGGTTGCATGAGGTCAGAGAGGTCGGCAACCTTGTTCTCAAAGGCTCAGAGAGTAAATGCCTGCGGCTCTGTGGGCACGTAAGTCCCTGTTACAACCACTCCATTCTACCTTTGCGGAGAGAAACGGTCGTGAGCAATACGTAAATCAATGGGCGCATCTGTGTTCCAAAGAAACATTCCATAACGTTTCACAGAATTCTCTAGTATCCTGACATGATTTTTCTTTTCCTTGTTTTTAACCACTTATAAATGAAAAGAAAAAAACCACACACACACACACACCATCCTTAGCTTGTACATTTACAAAAGTGGCATTGGGCTGGTTTTGGCCTGCGGGCCACAGTCTGCTAACTCTTGTGTCACAGAACTTGGAGTGAGGGTCAGATTCCATTCCTATTACATCTCACAGAGATTACTCAAAAATGAGCCTTCAGCCCAGCTGAAGCAGCTCAGCACTTAAGCATCGACCTATGAACCAGGAGGTCAGGGTTCAATTCCGGTCAAGGGCACATGTCTGGATTGTGGGCTCGAACCCTTGTGTGGGCTGCACAGGATGGTTTGCTCTCATCATTGATGTTTCTATATCTCTCTCCCTCTCTCTTCCTCTCTGAAATCAATAAAGATATATTTGGAAAAAATATATATAACCTAGACACCAAAGGACCAATCATGTATGATCCCAGTTATGGGAAGTACCCAGAATCCTTAAATTCAGAGGCAGAAAGTAGCATGGTGGGTGCCAGCGGCTGGAAAAAGGGAGACAAAGAAGAGAGTTATTATTTCCTGGGGACAGAGTTTTCATTTGGGAAGATAAATGGTGAATATACTGAATGACACTGAACTGTCGTCTGCTTAAAGATGGTTAAGAATGGTACATTTCACTTTCTGTATATTTTACCATAATAAGAAAACAAACCTTCCATAAAATGTACTTTTTCCAAAGACCCTGCTATTGGTTAAAGGAAAACTCAGCAAGACTAAATTGGTTGTAACAGTTCAAACAGGGGAGGGTGGGTGGGTGAGAAGAGATCAACCAAAGACCTTGTATGCATATATACATAACCTATGTATGCAGACAGTGGGGTAGTGAGGGCCTAGGAGGGGTTGGAGGGGACCAATGGGAGGGAAAAAGAGGGCATATGTAATACTTTCAACAATAAAGACTTAAAAAATCCTATATAATTAAAGCTTAATATGCTAAGTGTCCAGTCGTACAGTCCTCCATTCAACCAATCAAAGCATAATATGCTAATGATATGCTAAGGCTGCTCAACCGCTCACTATGACATGCACTGACCACCAGGGGGCAGACGCTCCAACCAGTAGGTTAGCTTGCTGCTGGGGTCCAGTCGATCAGGGACTGAGTGAGATGGGCTGGACACGCCCTGGAGCCCTCCCGCAGTCCCTCCCCAGTTGGCCAACCTTCCACATCCCTCCCCGGCCCTGATCATGCACCAGTGGGGTCCCTCAGCTTGGCTTGCACCCTCTCGCAATCCAGGACCCCTCAGGTGATGTTGGAGAGCCAGTTTCAGCCCGATCCCACAGGCCAGGCTGAGGGACCCCACTGGTGCACGAATTCGTGCACCGGGCCTCTAGTAATAATAAGCCCCCTCCCCCCAAAGAAAACAAAAAAAACCCCAAAAAACCACAGTTCAAATGAGCATCGGCCAATACATCCTGCAGTGAGCAAGTCAAGGAGAAATATTCGCTTTCTCCCTAAGTCAGTTCTGACCTATATCTGTGGGACACAGGATGTTTCCAGCTGTCTTCTCACTCATGGGAGATACTGTGAGGTCCTTTCTCAGCATGGCACAGGCCTTCCCCAAACACAATCTCAGAATCCACCTAGCCAGTTTGTGTTCAGTTCCGGTCAAGGGCATGTACCTCAGTTGCTGCTCCTCCCCAGCCTGGGCCCTGGTCAGGGCGCATGCAGAAGGCACCCAATCAATGTGTTTCTCTCACATCGATGTTTCTATCTTTCCCTGTCTCTTCTACTCTCTCTAAAATCAATGGAAAAATATCCTCGGGTGAGGATTTAAAAAAAAAAGAACTTCAGAATAGTGGTCGCATCTGGAACCTCTGAATGGGAGTCAGAACTAGACACCCAGGCCAGCTCCTGACCTCGGAGAAGGCAGCTATGTGGTAGCAGAATGACACATTTTGACTCATTAAATTCACATTCATCTCTGTGGTTGGGAAACGGGACAGATGTTCTCGTGAAAACAAAGTTAATCAGAAGAGTCATTCAAAAAATGAACGCATTATGCTGTTACACGATGTTCAGGCCTGGCCTTGTGGTCGTCAGCAGAAACCCAAGAAGCCAGGACAAATAGCAGGTACGCAATCCGCCCCCTCCAGCCTGAGTCACTGCTACCCACCTCAGAGGAACGCCACCAAGTCAGAAAAAAAGGAAACTGATACTGAAGCATAATATCAGTGGAAGCTGTTTACTTTAGAAACAGGTAGGAGGGTCCCGGCCGCAGTGGCCCAATGGTTGGGCGTCAACCTATGAACCAGAAGGTCATGGTTCAATTCCTGGTCAGGGCACATACTTAGGTTTCAGACTCAATCCTTAGTCAGGGAGTGTGTGGGAGGCAGCCAATTGATAGCTCTCTCTCTCTCTCTCTCTTTCTCTCTCTCTCGGATTCCCACTTAGGAAGGTGCATTTCCAGCACAGGAAGATGTGTTCCCGCAAACGATGGTGCCTGGTCCCCACAAGAAGGTGCGTTTCCACCATAGGAATAAGGGTTCCCCCACAAGAAGGTGTGCTTCTCTCATAGGAAGAAGGGTTCTCACAAAGGAAGATGCATTCACCCACAGGAATGTGCTCCTCATTCCTTCCCAAGATGTTTTCCCTTATAGGAAGGTACGTTTCCCCCATAGGGAGAAGGATTCCTACACAGGAAGGTGCGTTTCCCCCATAGGGAGAAGGATTCCTACACAGGAAGGTGCATTTCCCCACAGAAATGGGCATTTCCCCTACAGGAAGATGATTTCCCCCAAAAGAGGAAGAGTACCTTCATAAGTTCAAGGGTTCTCCTACACAAAGTTGCATTTCCCCACAGGAAGGTGCATTTCTCCCACAGAAACATGCGTTCTCCCACGGGAACATGCGTTTCCCCCACAGGAAGGTGAGTTACTGCACAGGAAGGTAGGTTTCCCTACAGGAAGGTGTGTATCCCCCACAGGAAGAAGGGTTCCCCCACAGGAAAGTACATTTCCCCCTCAGGAAGTTGCATTTCCCTCATAGGAAGAAGGATTCTCCCACAGGAAGATGGGTTTCCCCACAAGAAGGTGCGTTTCCCCACAGGAAGATGCGTTTCCCCCTCAGGAAGATGTGTTCCCTCATAGGAAGATGCGTTTACCGTACAGGAAGATGGGTTTCCATACAGGAAGGTGTGTTTTCCCCACAGGAAGAATGGTTACCCCACAGGAAGTAGGGTTCTCGCAGAGGAAGGTGTGTTTCCAGGATAGGAAGGTGCATATCCCCCACAGAAAGATGGGTTTCCCCCATAGGAAGAAGGGTTCTCCCATAGGAAGATGCATTTAAACCCAGGAAGGTGCTTTCCCCTTAACCCCCAAGGTGTGTTCCCTTAAGCAGTGGTTCTCAACCTTCAGGCCCTTTAAATACAGTTCTTCATGTTGTGACCCAACCATAAAATTATTTTCATTGCTACATCATAACTGTAATGTTGCTACAGTTATGAATCATAATGTAAATATCTGATATGCAGGACAGTCTTAGGCAACCACAGTGAAAGAGTCGTTCGACCACTAAAGGGGTCACTACCCACAGGTTGAGAACATCTGCTCTACAGGAAGATGGTTTTCCCCACATGAAGATGCGTTTCCAACACAGGAAGAAGGGTTCCCCCACAGGAAAATGCGTTTCCCATAGGAAGAAGGGTTCCCACAAAGGAAGATGCATTCATCCATAGGAATGTGCTCCCTCCCCAGCCCTTTATAAGATGTTTTCCTTTATAGGAAGGTGCATTTACCCCACAGGGAGAAGGATTCCTACACAGGAAGGTGCGTTTCTCCACAGAAATAGGCATTTCCCCTACTGGAAGATAATTTCTACCACAGGAAGAAGAGTTCCCCCACAAGTAGCAGGGTTCTTCCACAGGAAGGTGCAGTTCCCCACAGGAAGGTGCATTCCCCCACAAGAAGGTGCGTTTCCCCCACAGGAACATGCATTCCCCCACAGTAACATGTGTTTCACCTATAGGAAGGTGCGTTTCTCCAACAGAAAGAAGGGTTCCCTCGCAGGAAAGTACATTTCCCCACAGGAAGGTGGGTATACCCGCAGGAAGGTGTGTTTCCCCCACAGGAAGATGTGCTCCATCTCAGGAAGGTGCCTTTCCCCTACTCAGACATGGGTTTCCCTACAAGAAGGTGCATTTTGCCCTCAGGAAGAACGGTTTCCCCACAGGAAGTAGGGTACCCCCACAGGAAGGTGCATTTCCCCCACAGGAAGAACAGTTCCCCCACAGAAAAATGCATTTCCCCCACAGGAAGTTGTGTTTCCCCCATATGAAGAAGGATTCTCCCACAGAAAGATGCATTCCTCAACAGGAAGATGAGTTTCCCTACAGGAAGGTGCATTTCCCCCACAGGAAGGTGCATATCCACCACATGAAGTTGCGTTTCCCCCGTAGGAAGAAGGGTTCTCCAACGGGAAGATGCATTCCCCCAGAGGCTGGTGCATTTCCGCCACAGGAAGGTGCGTTTCCCCACAGGAGGGTGTGTTTAACACCACAGGAAGATATCTTCCCTCATAGGAAGGTGCGTTTCCCATACAGAAAGATGGGTTTCGCTACAGGAAGGTGCGTTTCCCCGCCCCCCCCCCCTCCATGAAGAACGGTTCCCCCACAGGAAGTAGGGTTCCCGCAGAGAAAGGTGCGTTTTCCCCACAGGAAGAAGGTTCCCCCATAGGAAGGTGCGTATCCCCCACAGGAAGGAGGGTTCCCACACAGGAAAATGCATTTCCCCCACAGGAAGTTGCATTTCCTCCACAGGAAGAAGGGTACTCCCTCAGGAAGATGGGTTTCACTACAGGAAGGTGCATTTCCCCCCACAGGAAGGTGCATATCTCCCACAGGAAGAAGGTTTCTCCCAAAGGAAGATGCATTCCGCCACAGGCAGGTGCCTTTCCCCCACAGGAAGATGTGTTCCCTCATAGGAAGGTGTGTTTCCCCTACAGGAAGATGGGTTTCCCTACTGAAAGATGCGTTTTCCCCACAGGAAGAACAGTTCCCTCACAGGAATTAGGGTTCCCCAAGAGGAAGGTGCGTTTCGCCTACAGGAAGAAAGGTTTCCTCACAGGAAGGTGCATTTCCAGGACGGGAAGGTGCATATACCCCACAGAACGATGCGTTTCCCCCATAGGAAGATGCATTGACCCCGAGGAAGGTGCTTTCCCGCTAACCCCCAAGTGTGTTCCCTTATAGGAAGGTGCATTTCCCCTGCAGGAATGTGTTCTCTCATAGGATGGTATGTTTCCCCCCCGAGAAAGAAGGGTTCCCACACAGGAGGATGCGTTTCCCTGAGTAAGGTGCACATATACCACAGGAAGTTGCGTTTCCCACATAGGAAGAAGGATTCCCCCACAGGAAGTGGCGTTTCCCCCAAAAGAAGAGTTTTCCCACATATGGTTGCGAATCCCCCACAGGAATTAAGGTTCTCCAACAGGAAGATGCATTCCCCCACAGGCAGGTGCCTTTCCCCGACAGTAATGTGCGTTTCTCCTGCACGAAAATGCGATTCCCCCACGGGAAGTTGTGTTACTGCACAGGAAGGTGGGTTCCCTACAGGAAGGTGCGTATCCCCCCCCCAGGAAAGGGCATTCCCCCTCAAGGAAGTAGCGTTTCCCCCACAGGAAGAAAGGTATCCCTCAAGAAAGTGCAATTCCCCCACAGGAAGGTACCTTTCCCCCAGAGGAAGGTGCGTTTCCCCCACAGGAAGAAAGGTTCCCCCACAGGAAGTTGAGTTTCCCCCAGTGGAAGAAGGATTCTCCACCAGGAAGATGGCTTTCCCACAGGAAGATGGGTCTCCCTACAGGAAGTTGCGTTTCCCCAACAGGAAGGTGCATATCCACCACAGGAAGTGGTGTATCCCCCACAGGAAGATGAGTTTTTCCACAGTAAGTTGCCATTCCCCAACAGGAAGAAAGGTTCTCCCACAGGAAGATACATTCCCTACAGGCAGGTGCCTTTCCGGACAGCAATGTGCCTTTCTCCCACAGGAAAATGCGTTTCCCACACGGGAAGTTGTGTTACTGCACAGGAAGTTGGGTTCGCTACAGGAAGGTGCCTATCCCCAACAGGAAGAAGGGATCACCCACAGGAAAGGGCATTCCCCCTCAAGGAAGTTGCATTTCCCCCATAGGAAGAAGGATTCTCCAACAGGAAGATGCATTACTCCACAGAAAGACGGGTTTCCCCGAGGAAGTTGGGATTCCCTACAGGAAGGAGCGTTTCCACGACAGGAAGAAGGCTACCCCTCAGGAAAGTGCAATTCCCCCACAGGAAGGTAGCTTTCCCACAGAGAAAGTTGCGTTCCTCAGCAGAACATGCGTTTATACCAAGGAAGCTGTGTTACTGCAAAGGAAGGTGGGTTCCCTACAGGAAGGTGCGTTTGCGCCCCAGGAAGAAGGTCTCCCCCACAGGAAAGGGCATTCCCCGTCAAGGAAGTTGCGTTTCCCCCATAGGAAGAAGGATTCTCCAACAGGAAGATGCATTACTCCACAGGAAGACGGGTTTCCCCGAGGAAGTTGGGTTTCCCCCACAGGAAGAAGGGTACCCCTCAGGAAAGGGCACTTCCCCCACAGGAAGGTGCCTTTCCCCCAGAGGAAGTTGTGTTCCTCAGCGGAACATGCGTTTATACCAGAGGAAGCTGTGTTACTGCACGGGAAGGTGGGTTCCCTACAGGAAGGTGCGTTTCCCCCACAGGAAGAAGGTCTCCCCCACAAGAAAGGGCATTCCCCCTCAAGGAAGTTGCGTATCCCTCATAGGAAGAAGGATTCTCCCACAGGAAGATGCATTTCTGCACAGGAAGATGTGTTTCCCCCCAGGAAGATGGGTTTCCCTACAGAAAGTTGCGTTTCCCCCACAGAAAGGTGGCTTTCCTCACAGGAAGGTGAATATCGTCCATAGGAATTTGAGATTCCCCCACAGGAAAATGGGTTCTCCCACAGGAAGATGCATTTCCCCTCAGGAAGGTGCGTTCCCCCACAAGAAGGTGCGTTTCGCCCAGAAGAACGTGTGTTTCAACTACAGGAAGGTGCGTTTCTCCAACAGGAAGTAAGGTTCCTCCGCAAGAAAGTGCATTTCCCCCACAGGAAGAAGGGTACACCTCAGGAAGTGCACTTCCCCCACAGGAAGGTGCATATCCACCACAGGAAGTGGTGTTTCCCCCACAGAAGATGAGTTTTCCCACATAAAGATCCCATTCCCCAACACGAAGAAGGGTTCTCTCACAGGAAGATGCATTCCCCCACAGGCAGGTGCCTTTCCCGGACAGTAATGTGCGTTTCTCCCGCAGGAAAATGCAATTCCCCCACGGGAAGTTGTATTACTGCACAGGAAGGTGGGTTTCCTACAGGAAGGTGTGTATCCACCATAGAAAGAAGGGATCCCCCACAGGATAGGGCATTCCACCTCAAGGAAGTTGCGTTTCCCCCATAGGAAGAAGGATTCTCCCACAGGAAGATGCATTACTCCACAGGGAGATGGGTTTCCCCGAGGAAGTTGGGTTTCCCTACAGGAAGGTGCGTTTCCCCAACAGGAAGAAGGGTACTTCTCAGGAAAGTGCAATTCCCCCACAGGAAGGTGCCTTTCCCCCAGAGGAAGTTGCGTTCCTCAGCGGAACATGCGTTTATACCACAGGAAGCTGTGTTACTGCACAGGAAGGTGGGTTCCCTATAGGAAGGTGCATTTCCCCCACAGGAAGGTCTCCCCCACAGGATAGGGCATTCCCCCTCAAGGAAGTTGCGTTTCCCCCACAGGAAGAATGGTATCCCTCAGGAAAGTGCAATTCCCCCACAGGAAGGTGCCTTTCCCCCAGAGGAAGGTGCGTTTCCCCCACAGGAAGAAAGTTTCCCCCACAGGAAGTTGAGTTTCCCCCAGAGGAAGAAGGATTCTCCCACAGGAAGTTGGCAGTCCCACAGGAAGATGAGTTTCCCTACAGGAAGGTGCGTTTCCCCCTCAGGAAGAAGGTCTCCCCCACAGGAAAGGGCATTCCCCCTCAAGGAAGTTGCGTTTCCCCCATAGGAAGAAGGATTCTCCCCCAGGAAGATGCATTACTCCACAGGGAGATGGGTTTCCCCGAGGAAGTTGGGTTTCCCTACAGGAAGATGCGTTTCCCCCACAGGAAGAAGGGTACCCCTCAGGAAAGTGCAATTCCCCCACATGAAGGTGTGTTACTCTACAGGAAGGTGGGTTCCCTACAGAAAGGTGCGTATCCCCCACAGGAAAGTGCATATTCCCCTCAGGAAGGTCCGTTTCCCCCACAGGAAAAAGGGCTCCACCACAGAAAGATGGGTTTCCCTACAGGATGGTGCGTTTCCCCCACTGAATGTGTGTTCCCCATAGGAAGAAGGGTTCTCACAAAGGATGATGCATTCACCCGCAGGAATGTCCTCCCCACCCTTTCCAAAGGTGTTCTCCCTTAAAGGAAGTTGCGTTTCCCCCACAGAAGGAAGGATTCCTACACAGGGAGGTGCATTTCCCCACAGAAATGGTCATTTCTCTACAGGGAGATGATTTCCCCCACATGAAGAAGAATACCTTCACAAGTAGAAGGGTTCTCCTACACAAAGTTGCATTTCCCCACAGCAAGGTGCGTCTCTCACACAGGAGCATGCGTTTCCCCCACAGGAAGGTGTTATTGCACAGAAAGGTGGCTTTCCCACAGGAGGTGCATATCCCCCACAGGAAGAAGGGTTCCCCCACAGGAAAGTGCATTCCCCCGTCAGGAAGTTGCGTTTCCCCCACAGAAAGGATTCTCCCACAGGAAGATGCATTACTCCATAGGAAGATGGCGTTTCCCCCAGGAAGATGGGTTTCTCTACAGAAAAGTGCATATCCCCCACAGGAAGTTGAGTTTCCCCCACAGAGAGAACGGTTCTCCAACAGGAAGATGTGTTCCCCCACAGGAAAGTGCCTTTCCCCCAAGGGAAAGAGTGTTTCCCCACAGGAAGGTGCGTTTCCCGTACAGGAAGTTGCGTTTCCCCCATAGGAAGAATTCCCACACAGGAAAGTGCATTTTCCCCACAGGAAGTTGTGTTTCCCCCATAGGATGAAGGGTTCTCCACAGGAAGATGGGTTCCCAACAGGAAGATGGGTTTCCCTACAGGAAGGTGTGTTTCCCCCACAGGAAGTACGGTTCCCCCAGAGGGAGGTCCCTTCCCCCCCCTGGAAGAAGGGCTCCCCCACAGGAAGGTGCATTTTCAGGACAGGAAGGTGCATATCCCCCACAGAAAGAGGCGTTTCCCCCATAGGAAGCTGAGTTCTCTCAAAGGGGTCGCAACTCACAGGTTGAGAACCGCTGCTTCATAGGAAGGTGCATTTAACCACAGGGAGAAGGATTCCTACAGAGGAAGGTGCATTTCCCCACAGAAATGGGCATTTCCCCTACAGGAAGATGATTTCCCCCACAGGAAGAAGAGTTCCTCCACCAGTAGCAGGGTTCTCCTACACAAAGTTGCATTTCCCCACAGAAAGGTGCGTTTCTCCCACAGTAACATGTGTTCTCCCACAGGAACATGAGTTTCCCCCACAGGAAGGTGTGTTACTGCCCAGGAAGGTGGGTTTCCGTACAGGAAGGTGCGTATCCCACACAGGAAGAAGCGTTCCCCCACAGGAAAGTGCATTTCCCCATCAAGAAGTTGTGTTTCCCCCATAGAAAGAAGGATTCTCCCACAGGAAGATGCATTCCTCCACAGGAAGATGGGTTTCCTTACAGGAAGGTGGGTTTCCCCCAGCGGAAGAAAGGTTCCCCCAGAGAAAAGTGCATTTCCTCCACAGGAAGTTGCGTTTCCCCAATAAGAAGGGTTCTCCCACAGAAAGATGCATTCCCCCACAGTAAGGTGCGTTTCCCCCACAGGAAATGTGTGTCCTCATAGGGCCATACATTTCCTCCACAGGAAGATGAGTTTCCTGACAGGAAGGTGCGTTTCCCCCACAGGAAGAACAGTTCCCCCACAGGAAGGGGCATTTCCAGGACAGGAATGTACATATCCCCCACAGAAACGTGTTTCCCCCTTAGGAATAAGGGTTCTCCCAGAGGAAGATGCATTCACCCTGATTAAGGTGCTTTCCTCCAAACCCCGAAGATGTGTTCCCTTATAGGAAGGTGTGTTTCCCCCACAGAAAGCTGGGTTTCCTCACAGGAAAATGTGTTTCCCCACAGGAAGGTGCATTTACCACTCAGGATGATGTGTTCCCTCATAGGACAGTGTGTTTACCCCATAGGTATGTTCATTTCCCCCCACAGGAAGATGCTTTTCCCCCATAGGAAGAAGGGCTGTCCCACTGGAAGATGCATTTCCCCACAGGATGATGGCTTTTCCCCCACAGGAAGATCCGTTCCTTACAGGAAGGTGCTTTTCCCCCACAGGAAGATGTGTTCCCTCGTAGGAAGGTGAGTTTCTCCCACAGGATGATGGGTTTCCCTACAGGAAGGTGCGTTTCCTCCACAGGAAGAAGGGTTCCCCCAGAGGAAGGTGCCTTTCCCCCACAGGAAGAAGGGGTCCCCCACAGCAAGGTGCGTTCCCCACAGGAAGGTGCGTTTCCCCCACAGGAAGGTGCGTTTCCCCGATTGGAAGAAGGGTTCTCCAAAGAAGTCGAGAATGTGCTTCCCCCGACCCCTTCCCAAGATGTTTTCCCTTATAGGAAGGTGTGTTTCCCCAACAGAAATAGGCATTTCTTCTATAGGAAGTTGTGACTCCCCCACAGGAAGAAGGGTTCTCCCACACACTGTTGCATTTCCAACCCAGGAAGGTGCGTTTCTCCCACAGGAACATGCTTTCCCACACAGGAACATGCATTCCTCCACAGGAAAGTTGGTGTCCGAAGAGGAAGGTGCGTTTCCCTGAGGAAGGTGCACATCCCCCACAGAAAGTTGCGTTTCCTCCATAGGAAGAAGGATTGCCCCACAGCAAAAGTGCATTTTCCCCAGAGGAAGTTGTGTTTCCCCAATAGGAAGGATTCTCCACTGGAAGATGCATTCCTCCAAAGGAAGATGCGTTTCCCCACAGGAAGATGGGTTTCCCTACAGGAAGGTGCATTTCCCCCACAGGAAGGTGGGTTTCCCCACAGGAAGGTGCATATCCCCCACAGGAAATTGCGTTTTCCCAATAGGAAGAAGGGTTCTCCCACAGGAAGATGCATTCACAGCGAGTAAGGTGCTTTTCCCCAAACCCTAAAGATGTGTTCCCTTATAAGAAGGTGTGTTTCCTTAACAAAAAGGTGGGTTTCCTTACAGGAAGGTGTGTTTCCCCACAGGAAGGTGCATTTACCCCTCAGGATGATGTGTTCCCTCATAGGATAGTGAGTTTACCCCATAGGTATGTTCATTTCCCCCACAGGAAGGTGCGTTTCTCCTACAGGACGAAGGTTTCCCTCCAGGAAGATGCATTCCCCCACAGGAAGATGGCTTTCCCCCACAGGAAGGTGTGTTCCCCACAGGAAGGTGCTTTTCCCCCACAGGAAGATGTGTTCCCTCATAGGAAGGTGAGTTTCCCTCACAGGAAGATGGGTTTCCCTACAGGAACGTGCGTTTCCCCCACAGGAAGAACTATTTCCTCACAGGAAGAAGGGTTCCCCCAGAGGAAGGTGCGTTTCCCCCATAGGAAGAAGGGTTCCTCCACAGGTGATGCATTTCCAGGATAGGAAGGTGCATATCCCCCACAGAAAGATCCGTTTCCCTCATAGGAAGGAGGGTCCTCCCACAGGAAGATTCATTTAACCCCGGGAAGGTGCTTTCCCTTCTAACCCCCAAGTTGTGTTCCCTTTTAGGAACGTGCGTTTCTTTCACAGCAAGGTGGGTTTCCCCACAGGAAGACGCATTTCCCCACAGGAAGACGCATTTCCCCACAGGAAGATGGATTTCCCCACAGGAAGGTGTGCTTCCCCCACAGGAAGGCGTGTTTCCCCAACAGGAAGATGGGTTTCCCCACAGGAAGAAGGGATTCCCTCACAGGAAGAAGTGTTTTCCCACAGGAAGGTGGGTTTCCCCTACAGGAAGAAGGGGTTCCCGCACAGGAAGAAGTGTTTTCCCACAGGAAGGTGGGTTTCCCCTACAGGAATCTGGGTTTCCCCCACAGGAATGTGCGTTTCCCCCACAGGAAGATGTGCTCTCTCATAAATGGTGCGTTTCCCCCACAGGAAGGTGCGTTCCCCACAGGAAGGTGCATTTCCCCCACAGGAAGAAGTGTTCCCCCATAGGAAGAAGGGTTCTCCCACATGAAAATGAATTCTACCCACAGGAAGGTGCCTTTCCCCCACAGAAAGGTACTTTTCCCCCATAGGAAGGTGCATTTTCCCCACAAAAGGTGCCTTTTCTCCACAAGACGGTGTGTTTTCCCCAAAGGAAAAAGTGTATCCCTATGGGATGAAGGATTCCTGCACAGCAAGATGGGTTTTCCCCACAGGAAGAAGTGTTTCCCCACAGGAAGGTGCATGTCCCCCACAGGAAGGTGTGTTCCCCAGAGGAAGAATCGTTTCCCCCACAGGAATGTGTGTTCCCACAGGAAGACGCTCAACCACTAGGCCACACCAGCCGGGCAAAAACAGTGTCTGTTGGTAAGCAAAGTATAAAATGGGAGAGGAGGCAAGTGCACATACCCTCCTGCCATTCACACACATCACGTCTCCTTAACCAGGGTCCACAACTCGCAACAGCCAGGGCTCCTTTAAGGAAAGGGGCGGACAGGCGCCCCTAAGTGCAATCTTCGCTCCCACTGGGCCTCTGGCCTCCCTGTCTCTGCCCCCTCTTCTGTTTCACACGCAGCCCTAACCTGCAGACTCAGAGCGAGGCTCGCGGCAGGAGAACAAGGTACCAGCCAGCAGCGCCGGTTTAGAGGAAACTCCCTCGGGCATCACAGTCCTTTCCCGTCTGCTCTTGGTGAACCCTCACCCCCGCATAGTTTCCTACGGATTTCCAGGGAGAGAGAAAAAGAGAGAGAGAAACCCCATGTGAGAGACACACGGACCGGCTGCCTCCTGCAGGCACCCGACCAGGGCCAGCGATCACGCCTGCACCCGTGGACGTGCCCTTGACCGGAATCGGACCTGCAGGTAGCAGCTGACGCGCTCTCCCCTGAGCAAAACCGGCCGGGGCCCACGTCACCGTCCTCAAAGCATCTGCCACGGAAGTGAACCCCACAGCGTGCAGCGTTCCCAGACCCCGAGACATGCCCTTTGAACTCGGATGACGTCCGATGCACAGAAAAGGAAATGTGAATGACGGACACGTAAAAGGAAACATTCCACGGGAAAAACGGACCTCAGTGATGAGAGAGAATCACGGACCGGCCGCCTCCTGCACGCCCCCTACTGGGGATCGAGCCCGCAACCTGGCCTGTGATCTCCTGGTTCCTAGGTCAACGCTTTGCAGAAGAGGCGGGGCTTTGCGAGAGGGGCGTGGCTTTGCATCCCGTGGGGGGGCCTCTGTGAGAGGGCTGATGGTCCCCTTGCTCTCCGCACTCCCCCTCCCTTTAAATTGCATGAACCCATCCTGGCTGGTGTGGTTCAGTGGATAGAGCATCGGCCTGTGGACTGAAGGGTCCCAGGCCCGGGTTGCGGGCTCGATCCCCAGTGGATGTTTCTACCTCTTTATCCCTCGCATTTCCTTTCCGAAGTCAATGAAAATTTATTTAAAAAATAAATTTTTTTTTTTACAAAGCAGCTGAAAATCATGGGCATCTTGCCCAGGGCACCTGTTCTCCCCGTTGCACGCACCCCGTCTCCGCAGGGAAGGGAAGAAACGGAGAATCCCGTCCCCGGGAGCGGAGCCTGGGGTGGGCCGTGTCCCCACTGGACCCTGGAGCCAGAAATGGGCCGGCCAGTCCTCCAGGAGGCAACGTGCAGCCCCGGCAGGGGTGGCTCAGTGGATAGCGTGTCGGCCTGCGGACTGAAGGGTCCCGGGTTCGATTCCAGTCCAGGGCACGTACCTGGGTTGCAGGTTCGATCCCCAGTAGGGGGCGTGCAGGAGGCAGCCGATGCATGATTCTCTCTCATCATTGACGTTCCTCTCCCTCTCCCTCTCCCTTCCTCTTTGAAATCAATAAAAATATATGTAATAAAATAAAATAAAAACAAATGGGAAAATATCCTCGGGTGAGGATGAACCAAAAAAAAATAAGGCAAAGTCAAAACCCTCCTGGGAGCCCTGCGTCTGCCACCCCAGGTTCCTCACACTCCACCCCCCCGCCCCCCCGAAACGATGCTGCAAATTCCCAATCTGTTACGGCTTCTGGCATCATGTTGCCGTGGAGATGGATGCTGGTCCAACAAGACGCTGGGACTCCCTGCTGAAAAGGGGGTTCATCAGACACCCTCCCTTCTCTGCGGTTTCCCTGCCCAGGCTTGGCACACGGGGTAAGTCACCCCATTCCCCAATATTCAGGGGGAAATAAGCAACAACCCGCCTGAAACTGTGACGGGAGGCCCCCCGGTCTTCGCCGTGAGGAATTCTACACCGACCGTGACCCGCGATCCCGGGGGCCTGGCCTTGGCCGGAGCTCACGCTGGGCCTGGTTTCCGTCCACCTCCCTGGGCCACCGTCTTATTAAATCGCAGGCACATCCGTCCCCTTAAACCTGCGGCTTTGCCCACAGGACACACAGGAGGCTCAGAAACATCGCGGTTTTGTTTCTCATGTTCATCAACGGCGTGGCTCAGTGGTTGAGCATCTACCTACGAACTACAAGGTCAGGGGTTCGATTCCCGCTCAGGGTTGCGGGCTCCATCCCCAGTGGGGGGCGTGCAGGAGGCGGCCGGTCCATGACCCTCTCTCATCACGGATGTTTCTCCCTCCCTCCCCCTCTCCCTTCCTGTCTGAAATCCATAAAATGTTTAAAAAGAACCCCCTCCCTCTGTGCCAGGCCCTCCTGCCCCCACCCGGCTGCCACAGGGCCGGGGGCGCAGCCTCCTCGGCCTCCACGGACTAAGGACACCCCAGACCTGGCCTTGGCCACCGGGAGAGCCTCGCCCAGGCCCGGGCTCCGGGGACAGCGGGCACCTACGGCTCCTCCCAGATGAAGCTGCTCTTGCCGCCCTCAGCACGAAGCCCAGCCACCCGGACCCAGGCAAGACAGGCCCTGGCGGCGGTGAGCTGTGATCCGTGGCCACAGGCGGCATCGCTCCAGCGCCAGCAGCTCACCAAGCTCAGCGCCCAGGTGTCCAGACCAGAGCCCAGCTCAGCGCCCAGGTGTCCAGACCCGAGCCCAGCTCAGCGCCCAGGTGTCCAGACCAGAGCCCAGCTCAGCGCCCAGGTGTCCAGACCAGAGCCCAGCTCAGCGCCCAGGTGTCCAGACCAGAGCCCAGCTCAGCGCCCAGGTGTCCAGACCAGAGCCCAGCTCAGTGCCCAGGTGTCCAGAATTTCACCCCCGATCAGCATTCCACCAGCCCTGCCGACAGCGGACCCTGTCCCACACCCATAAGGCCCGTGCCAAGGGCTCCGCCGAAAACCTGGCATTTGCACCCAAATCGGGCGTTTCCGAGGCCGATAGAGCTTGTCGACCCAACGCCGGGTGCTGACCCAGGAGAATGGCTTCGAAGGCGGCGTGAAACGTAGGAAAGGTCGGTAAACGCGCTGCCGGGCGCGGGGCGTGCGGTGTGAAGTCTGTCACAGGAGCCCCGAGATGTCATTCGTTTTCAAAGAAAATAAAGATCTGAGCCACGATTGGAAAGGATCAGCAACGGCTCTCAGGCCTGGCTCCGTGGCTGAGCGTCGACCTAGGAACCAGGAGGTCAGGGGTTCGATTCCCGCTCAGGGCACACGCCCGGGTTGCAGGCTCCATCCCCAGTAGGGGGCGTGCAGGAGGCAGCCGATCCGTGATTCTCTCTCCTCATTGCTGTTTCTCTCTCTCTCCCTCTCCCTTCCTCGCTGAAATCCATAAAAATATATATTTAAAAAAAAAAGAATTGACAGGCCGTTCCCGTAAAGATAAGACTTCATCACGCCTATTGCAAAGTGGCTCCAACGCTGACAGGGGCAGAGGCCCGGTGCACAAATCCGTGCACTCGGGAGGGCAGGGGGCTCACCCGTTTGCGAGAGGGCGCAGGCCAGGCCGAGGGACCCCACTGGTGCACTATCGGGGCGGGAGGGGCTCGGGAGGTCGGCCAGCAGGGGAGGGACCGCGGGAGGGCTCCCGGCCGAGTCCGTCCCATTGGCCAGACCCCAGCAGCAAGCTAACCTACCGGTCGGAGCGTCTGCCCCCTGGTGGTCAGTGCACGTCACAGCGAGTGGTCGACCCGTCGACTGCCTGCCCCCTGGTGGTCAGTGCACGTCACAGCGACTGGTCGACCCGTCGACTGCCTGCCCCCTGGTGGTCAGTGCACGTCACAGCGACTGGTCGACCCGTCGACTGCCTGCCCCCTGGTGGTCAGTGCACGTCACAGCGACTGGTCGACCCG
>JAWPEG010016630.1:1420667-1432135 GCA_035771395.1 Myotis vivesi
TCCCTGTGCCCTCATCCAGGCACAGCGGTCCACCTGGCCCCGACTGTATCCACTTGTCCGTCTTCTCTAATCCTTCCCTGTGCCCTCATCCAGGCAGAGCGGTCCACCTGGCTCCGACTGTACCCTCTCGTCCATCTTCTCTAATCCTTCCCTGTGCCCTCATCCAGGCACAGCGGTCCACCTGGCCCCGACTGTATCCACTTGTCCGTCTTCTCTAATCCTTCCCTGTGCCCTCATCCAGGCAGAGCGGTCCACCTGGCTCCGACTGTACCCTCTCGTCCATCTTCTCTAATCCTTCCCTGTGCCCTCATCCAGGCACAGCGGTCCACCTGGCCCCGACTGTATCCTCTCGTCCGTCTTCTCTAATCCTTCCCTGTGCCCTCATCCAGGCACAGCGGTCCACCTGGCTCCGACTGTACCCTCTTGTCCGTCTTCTCTAATCCTTTCCTGTGCCCTCATCCAGGCACAGCGGTCCACCTGGCTCCGACTGTACCCTCTTGTCCATCTTCTCTAATCCTTCCCTGTGCCCTCATCCAGGCAGAGCGGTCCACCTGGCCCCGACTGTATCCTCTTGTCCGTCTTCTCTAACCCTTCCCTGTGCCCTTATCCAGGCACAGTGCTCCACCTGGCCCCGACTGTATCCTCTTGTCCATCCTCTCTAATCCTTGGCCGCCCCTCCTCAGGCTCACCCCTGGCCCTGCTGGACATGGTTCAGCCCTTTAGCACAGAGAGGGAGGCAGAGGGCGGTGGACACCTCAGCAGCCCACCACGATTCACCACGCACACGGCCGTGCACGGCACCAGGGGAGCGCACGCGGGATCCTGGCCCTAAGACCCTGCGACCTTGCGAGGGAGGAAAAAGAAAACGCACACTGATCGGAAAGCGCTGGCCGAAGGCCACCTGCACAAAATAACTCGGATCCCCACGGACACCCAACAGGAAACAGGTTTTCAACCCCAGTAAGTGCTCCAGCGATAAGGCTCCGCACGAGGAGAGGATGAATAAAACTTTGAAAACTTAATGCAATGCCAAGCAGGTGATACCACACACACACACACACACACACACACACACACACCCTAGAAACCGCCCGCCCGGCCGGCTGGCTCCGTGGTTGAGCGTCGACCTAGGAACCAGGAGGTCAGGGTTCGATTCCCGGTCAGGGCACAGGCCCGGGTTGCGGGCTCCATCCCCAGTAGGGGGCGTGCAGGAGGCGGCCGATCCACGATCCTCCCTCATCATGGATGTTTCTCTCTCTCCCTCTCCCTTCCTCTCTGAAATCAATAAAAAATACATTTGTTTAAAAGAAAATCAACTTGATCTTAAGCCAGATCTTCAGTTCCATTCGACCCGACGTCAGCGCAGCTGCCACCCACAGCAAACGGAACGCAGAGCAAACATCCATGATGAGCACCAGCGAACCCAGGGGACACCGGCTCAGAGACGCCCAGCCCCCGTCTGCACCGCGCCCCCCTCAATCCAGGCCATTGGCCGCCGCGCACGAGCGGCCGCCCTACCCAGCGGCGCAGACGGAGAGAAATTCCACTCCGACGAGCATCTGGGCCGCCGGAAACCCACCCAGAGAAATACACTTGTCGTCCAAATACAGCCCAGCCAGTGGGAAAGCGAACACGGTGGGCAGCTCGAGACAGCTGAACATTTACCCTCAGACAGGGAGCCATGGATCGCGCCCCAACTTCCCTTAAAGCCAACGCCGCGCGGGAACGCGGGCCCCCTAGCTCGCCCGTCTGTGATGACAGGCGTGTAACACTGTGCGTGCGTGAGGACGGGTAATAACTGAGAGAATGAAAACTCACAAGACAGCTTTTGCTGCCATTTTCCATTTATTTTTAAAACTAGAGACCCCGGTGCACGAAATGCGTGCAAGAGCGGGCCTTCCTTCCCCCGGCTGCCGGCACCGGCTTCCCTCTGGCACCCGGGACCCGGACTTCCCTTACAGCCCCGGCTTCGTCCAGAAGGTCGTCCAGAAGGACATCCGGTCTAATTAGCACATGACGCTTTTATTATTACAGATACAACCTTATTGATTTCAGAGAGGAAGGGAGAGGGAGAGAGAGACAGAAGCATCCATGATGAGGGAGAATCATGGATCGGCTGCCTCCTGCACGCCCCCCACTGGGGATCGAGCCCGCAACCCCGGCACGTGCCCTGCCCAGGATCTCTTGGTTCATAGGTCAATGCTCAACCGCTGAGCCACGCTGGCCGGGCCCTTTTCCCATTTAAACATGAACCTGGGGAAAATGAAAACATCTAGTCTCGTTTCAGCTCCCTTTTCCGAAAACACGCCCAGGACGGCCAAAAACATGACAGAATGCAACCAGAAATGATCCGACTGTTGGGTGGGTATGAGCCGGATGGACCGAGATAAAAAGGAGATATTTCCATGAGCTAATCTTCCTCTATATTTAGGGTGAGTCCGCTAATGTGATTAGCCGGGGTTATATCAGTTTGCCGGCTGCAGACCTCCCATTAGAAAGCTTCCCACGCGATGATCCGAACGACAATTGGCCTTTTATTTCCGTGGGAAGACATGAAGACGTGCACGAGGGAGATGACCCTCGCCGGGTGGCCCAGTGGATGGAGCGTCCGCCTGCGGACGGATGGGTCCCAGGTTCGATTCCCGTCAAGGGCACACACCAAGGTTGTGGGCTCGAGCCTCAGCAGGGGGCGTGCAGGAGGCAGCCGATCCAAGATTCTCTCTCATCAATAAAAATAGACCTAAACTATGTAGATGGTATTTCAACGATGTTCTAAGCGGGCGCTGTTTTCCACTCTCGAAGCTCAGCGTGCACACAGATGGAACGCCCCTCCGGCTTCCACTGGTTCCCCGACACGCCTGCTCCATCCACCCCCGCCCCAGTCCCAGAGCTCACACCTGCAAGCCTGCACTTACTGTGCGCCTGCTGTATGCATGTGGGAGACAATCCCTGCAAGGGCTTCTGGGAACAGCCTGGGTGGGGCTGCTCTCTGACATGCCTCTGTGACACATCACACGGGCAATCTGGCCGGCAAACAATCTCTCTATATAAAAGCCTAAGTGACTGGTCGACCGGTCGCTGTGACGTGCACTGACCACCAGGGGGCAGATGCTCAACGCAGGAGCTGCCCCCTGATGGTCAGTGCACTCCCACAGCCAACCTCCCCTCCCGCGGTCCCTCCCCCTGGCCAGCCAGCCCCATTTGGGACTGGGTGAGCGGGCTCCCATCGCCGGCCAGGCCGAGGGACCCCACCCGTGCACAAATTTGTGCACTGGGCCTCTAGTCCAGTGATAATGACCAGGACCCTCCCCCCAGCGCTAGAGCAATTCACCGGCGTCTGACCGACCTGCCCTCGATGTCACTCACAGGTGTCCCCTCACCGTATCAAACCGGGGCAGGGCAAGGACAAATAACGACACGCCCGCGCACCGGCCGGCGTGGCTCAGCGGCTGAGCGTCGGCCTATGACCCAGGAGGTCAGGGTTCCATTCCCATCAGGGCACAGCCTGGGTGGCGGGCTCCATCCCCAGTGGGGGGTGTGCAGGAGGCAGACAACTGATGAAGTTTCACTCTCATCATCGATGTCTCTCTCTCTCCGTCCCTCCCCCTCCCTCCCACTTTCTGAAAACCAATGGGAAAATATCCTTGGGTGACGATGGACAACGACGACAACACACATTCGACTTCCTGTTTCTGCTCTCTCCTCGCAGGAAGTGTCCCCTGAAGAGCGTTACCAGGAGGTGTCCTTGCTGCTTAGGAATGGCCAGTGGTCACCTTCCCTTTCCTTATGGGGCCACCCTGCGAACGCCCCGCCCCATGGTCACCTTCCCTTCAGACGCGGAGACCCTGCAAGTTCGAGAGTCCCACGGGCAGAAGTGGGCACCCACGCCAAAGACCGTACCCGAAAACCAAGGCCAACACGTACGTCACCGCAACTCAGACAGACCAACCAAAGAGGCGGGCACGGAGCCCTGGCCCGTGTGGCTCAACGGTCACCGCGTCAGCCTGCACACCGGCGGGTCGCAGGGTGGATTCCCGGTCAAGGGCACATGCCTGGGTTGGAGGGCTGGTCCCCACCCAGTCCGGGCGTGAGGGCAGCCACCCATAGATGTGTCCGTTGCATCAATGTCTGTCTGTCTCTGTCTCTCTCTCTCTCTCTCTCTCAGAAGGCCGGCATGCAATCGCTGGAGCGGCTGCCGTTCCACTCGGCGTCGTGCCAACCGAGCCCTCGGCCGAGGACCTGGGCCAGGACCCCTCCCGTTCGGAGGGGAGCCTCGATCTCACGCCCTCAGCCCGCAGCTCGGTCCGCGTTGTGGAGGACCATCGTTGTACAGGGTGTCCCAAAATTCACGCAAGAAGTAATTTTGATAGAAAACACAGGTTTATCACTAAAAATTGTAAATGTTTTATTGATTCATAAAGGACACAGTCTAGGGTTATGTATGGAACAGCACATCGGGTCCGTGGCCTCCCCGGCTTTGCTGGCACAGACGCAAAGCCGCGGTCTTCATGGGTCTTCCTCGTCCCTGCTCCTGGGCCGTCACTGGTACTTGGTGATGGTTATCAAATCGAAGGGATTGACATCAAAGGGCAACAGATATTAGAACCTGATTCAATAAAGCAAGTCAAATTAGGCTTTCATTTGTTGTTGTTGTCGTCGTTAACGCTCACACAAAATTCAAATCCTGCGTGAATTCTGGGACGCCCTACATTTATCTACCGGGACACCAGGAAGACAGCGTCCGCTCCAATGGCGGTTTTCTATTGGCAAAGCCACCCGTGTCAAATGCAAAAACAAAAACAAAAAAAAAAAAAACGAGTGACATCCAGGAGGAATGAGGTATGTCTCTCGCAGAAAGAAAGACCGACGACACATACGCAGCAGCTGGGAGGCACCGGACACGCTCATCGCGCCCCGGTTCCCACACGAGGTCCCGGGGTGGCCTTTGCACCGCGGCCCATTTCTTCCCCCAGGAGCCTGCGTCCGGGGGGGGCAGAGGGTGTGCAGCCCTGAACGCAGCGGATTATCAGCAGAATCGGGAGACTGGAAACACACTGCGGTCCTGGAGAGCTTACAAAGCACAGCAGTCCCGGCTGGTGTGGCTCAGTGGTTGGGCGTCCGCCTATGAACCAGGAGGTCAGGGTTCGATTCCCCATCAGGGCACATGCCCGGATTGTGGGCTCAGTCCCCACTGCGGGGCGTGCAGGAGGCAGCCGATCAATGATTCTCTCTCATAGTGGATGTTTCTATCTCTGTCTCCCTCTCCCTTCCTCTCTGAGATCAATAATAATAATTTAATGTTTCCCCCCCGGGCCGCCAGGCAGTGCACAGGGGGCCTGAATTCTCCTTCTCGTCACCCTCTGGGCTGCGTGCACCTCCTTCCTGGACGCGGCGGACACCAGCACAGACTCTCCGACGTGTCTGAGAAACACCGGCCTGCAAACGCCACCACCCCAAGGCGCCAACAGCCCGAGCGCCTTCTGAAACCGCCACTGGTTGGCTGGCCTGTTCCTTAGTAAAATGCTAACGTAGACGTTGCTTATTTCAATCACCGATAACATGATAGTCAAATCATGGAAGATAAAAAACCAGGTTTACCTATACTTTTATTTTCTTAACTTTTTAAAATATATTTTTTATTCATTTCAGAGAGGAAGAAGAGGGAGAAAGAAACATCAGTGAGGAGAGGGAATCATGGGTCGGCTGCCTTTTGCACGCCCCCTACTGGGGATGGAGCCCGCAACCCAGACATGTGCCCTTGACCGGGAATCGAACCCGGGACCCTTCAGTCCGCAGGCCGACGCTCTAGCCACTGAGCCACACCAGCCAGGGCTACCTATACTTTTAGTTAACACGAAACCACCATCACCGCCCTGGCCGGTGTGTCCGTGGTTAGAGAGTGGGTCTCCGCACACCCAAGGGTCACGGGTTCGATTGCCCATCAGGGACACGTACCTGGGTTGCCGGTCAGGACGTGTGCGGGAAGCAACCAATCCATGTGTCTGCCTGTCTCTATCTTTCTCTCTCACTCTTTCCTCCTCCCTCCCTCCCTCCCTTCCACTCTCTCTAAAAAATCAATAGGAAAATACCCTCAGGTGAGGATTTAAAAAAAAACAAACACCAGACTCTCTTTTTAAAAGTATGTTTTTGTTGATTTTAGAGAGAAAGGGAGAGGGAGAAAGAGAGAGAGAGAGAGAAACATCCTTGATGAGAGAGAATCACGGACCGGCTGCCTCCTGCACACCCCCCACCGGGAATCAAGCCCGCAACCCGGGCACGTGCCCTGACCGGGAATCGAACCCTGACCTCCCGGTTCCTAGGTCGATGCTAACCACTGAGCCACGCCGGCCGGGCCCCACCATATTCTTTCACCGACATATAAGCAGCAGCCCTTCCCCCAACTAAACGCCTCGGCCCCCCCACCGTGAGGACACGCAGGGGTTAAAGTCGGGGCACGGACGGGCAGACCACCTGGCAGCCTAACCGCCGGGCCAAGGACTCCTTCTTGTAGAAAACATGCCATTTCTCATTAGCGTCACGAAAAGCGGGAATCGCGGCCCAAAGCGAACACAGGCTAACAACGCGGGGCTTGGGAATTCGCTTTCCGTCTGCAACGAGCTGATGCAAACACAACTCGACTTTTCAGGCTCTTTGCTACTCACGTCTCGGCCCAGGCACAACGTGAACCTGCTGATCGATTTTACACGTTAAAGGTCTTCAGCTCTGACCAGTTTGGCTCAGTGGATAGAGCGTCGGCCTGCGGACGGAAGGGTCCCGGGTTCGATTCCGGTCGAGGGCGTGTATCTTGGTTGCGGGCACGTCCCCAGAGGGGGGTGTGCAGGAGGCGGCTGATCGATGTCTCTCTCATCGATGTTTCTAACTCTCTATCCCTCTCCCTTCCTCTCTGTAAAAAAATCAATAAAATATATTTTTAAAAAAAGGTCTTCAAAGGTTCCGGAACCTTCTCTGTAAGGGCATCAAGACTCACCCCATGGCAGCGAGAGAGAGAGGCCCTGGCCAGGGAGACCGAAAACCTTTGACGGCCCCAACGAGACAGCTGCTATTTTCCCCTCTGGCGTCTTACAAATATTTACCAGTGACTCGTTTAGCTGCTTCTTGCTTTTCATAATGTCCGCAGCGCACAATCGCGCCGAGGAGGGCATGGGGCCCACGTGTGCCCACGTGTGAAGGTGCTGCCTCAAGGGAGGCGCTGGGAGCGTGGCGGGCTCGCCACTGGGGGAGCCTGGGTCTGAATACGACCAAGGACAGGACAGCAGAGCTGACAGGCAGGGTCCCGGGTCCCGGGTCCGGGCGGGGGAAGGGTGACAATCCGGGAACCACGGAGGGAGAGTGTGCACAGGTCTGGGCTGTGACTGAATCCCCGATTACACAAACCTATGCACGTGTTGAAATCCATAATCTGTTACACGCTAATTCGGAAAACAGAACGTGTGCGCGCGCGCGCACACGCGCATGTGTATACACGGATGCCAATCCTGGAATTTCACTTCACAGAGGGGGAGAAACGGAAGAGAAAGTAAAGGCTGGAGACCAACCACCCTACGTAATAAAGACACATTTCCACCCGAGTCCCCGAGTGCAGCGAAGGACGATCCTAAGCCAGGCCTGCTGGGCTGCAGGCACCGGAATAACCCGGTCTCCTTCAACGCCAGCCTGAGAAACCGGCTGCATTGTCTCTCTTGCTCTCTCAGTGACAAAACCGCCTCTACAGAAGGCACCTGATTTGCCCAAAGTCAGGGCCTGGCATGCTGGTTGCAGACTAGGTCAACCCACCCCCTGCCCACCAGGAGCCAGGAGGCCCAGCGCAGGGCACACTGGCACTCCCCGGGGGCCGCCAGGACACGGGGCCCCGGGCTGGTCCAGCAGAGCCCTGGCTGGAAGCAGAACCCGCACCCTTCTCCTCATGGCGCTCGGAAGGGGATGGGACAGGAAAACGCACGTTGGCCGGCGGCCGGCTGTCCCAAACGGGGGCTGAGTCACCCGGCGCAGGAAGGGACAGGAAGGGACAGAGACCGACGCGGTGTTGAGCGGCCCATAAACCGCAATCTCACTCAATCGCCGAGCCTCAGAGCTGCAGCGGGGTGACCCCCAAATCCAGGTTAACCGCCGGGGACAAGGAGGGCCCACAGGAAACCAGGGACAGCTTTAGTCTGGGGGTTCTGCTCCCTAATAAATACCAAACGTGCCAAGAACTGACGGAAACGAAGCCTAGGACGCTTCTACGACACCAGCAACCCAAAGGCGGCGGCGAGAAATAGGGGCTCACGGTGCATCGCGTCTCGGACCCCAAAACACGTGTGCTGAGTTTCAGCAGCGAGCGGCCGCGTGGCCTGCATCCTAGTGGTTCTCCCAAGCCCACTCCTGGGCCCCACCTTCTGGGGGAGCGTCCCCAACTCTGCCTGCACCCCAAAACACATCGGTGCCTCAAGAGTACACTCCTCGATTTGTTTTTCTTGGGGCCCACCTCGCCCACCGACCTTGCCCCAAACGGGCCTGGTGCGTCGACTGTAGGCAGGGGTGGCCTCCTCAGGCTCTCCCACTGGCCCCCACGAGGAACCCGTGGTTCTCGGCAAAATCCCAGAGCTCGGCGTTGGCAATATGACCCCAATACACACCCAGCTCCTCCACCTTCCTCTTCTAAGAGTCCCTTCCACCTCCATCTGCGTCCCGGTCCACCAAGAGCAAACCAGCACAAGGGACACATGGCCCAAGTGGTCTGTCCTGTCTCAACGTTCAACTCGTTCCCACCTGGTGTGCTCACAGCTTCCAGTTCCCGTCCGCGAGCAGATTGTCCATAAAATATCTGACGGTGGTGATGGGCTAGGATGGCGGGATCGGAGCTGGTCCGTGGACACCCCACAGGCTGCCAGAGCCCGGCCGGCGTGGCTCAGTGGCTGAGCGTCAACCTAGGAGCCAGGAGGTCACGGTTCCATTCCCCATCAGGGCACATGCCCGGGTT
Source organism: Myotis vivesi (assembly GCA_035771395.1). Taxonomy (NCBI): domain Eukaryota; kingdom Metazoa; phylum Chordata; class Mammalia; order Chiroptera; family Vespertilionidae; genus Myotis; species Myotis vivesi. The sequence goes on from JAWPEG010016630.1 coordinate 1,429,648, forward strand.
GCCAGCTCCATCCCCAGTAGGGGGCGTGCAGGAGGCAGCCGATCCGTGATTCTCTCTCACCATGAATGTTTCTATCTCCCTCTCCATCTCCCATCCTCTCTGAAATCAATAAAAGAAATACTTTTTAAAAAGTGGGTTCCTTGGTTCCCCGCTTGGTCCCCTGGGATTTCGACCTCTTTCTCAGGCTGCGCCCTCCCGTCTCCTGCAACCATGATGACTCTGTCAGTCCATCCCCACAGCCAGCTTTCACTGCGGTTTTTGTGGGTCTCCCTCAGCCACTGTGGCCAGTGCCGGGCCCCTTGGTCAGCCCCACGGAGAGCGTGGGGCGGAGGGGACAGCCGAGGAGGGCAGGCCCCCAGGCGACACTCACATCCATCCTCCATCCCCGAGGCCGGCGGCTTCCTTCCCACTAAAAATAGTTATGGAAAAAAAGTTTATCTTTCCAACTTAGAAAAAAAGAAGAAATGTTTACAAAATGACTGTAGGCTCGCTTCCTGGTCGGAACTATTTTTAAAATGCCTTTGGCGGTGAGATTTTAACTTCTTGGATGTAGCCTACTTTTTAAAATATGTACATATATATATATATATATATATTTTTTTTTTTTGTATTGATTTCAGAGAGTAAGGGAGAGGGAGAGAGAGAGAGAAACATCAATGAGAGAGAATCATGGATCAGCCGCCTCCTGCACGCCCCACACCGGGGATGGAGCCCGCACCCGGGCATGTGCACCGACCAGGAATCAAACCTGCGACCCTTCAGTCCACAGGCCGACGCTCTATCCACTGAGCCACACCAGCCAGGGCTCTATTGATTTTTTTATTAAGCGAAAGTACCATGGAAGGGGAGAGACACAGAGAGAGAAACATCAACTGTGGGAGAGGCACATGGATGGGCTGCCTTCAAACCCGGGCATGTGCCCTGATGGGGAATCGAACCATCACCTCCAGGTTCATAGGTCCACGCTCAACCACTGAGCCACACCGGCCCGGCTGTCATTCCTTCTTTAAAACTACCGACAGAGCAGAAATCACTGCGCCCAGCAAGGAGGCAAAAGGCACACACACACCCACTTCACCCCAGGAAAACACCAACACTCTCCCTTCCTCCCCAGGGTCGTGTGTCCACTTAAAATCTGGAATTCTCTGCCCTGAGGGGCCCTGTCAGTCAGAAGGTCCAGGGACCAGCTTCCGTTGTTACCCCTGAACCACTCCTCCTGCCGGCTCCCCACCAAATCCGCTCCCCACCAAACCCGCCCCACGCCCAGCGCGCACGTGCGCATCCTTAGAATGAACCCACCGTCTCCGGCCCTCCCCATGGGTCCATCCTCACCTTCTCTCTCTCCTTTCCCCCCTAATCGCCTCTTTTCCAGGAAAATCTAATTGCAAACTTTTTGCCATCATCACAGCCGTGTGCACCCCGAAGCCAGAGCTGGGGACCTGGGCCCTGCGCCCCGCGCCCGAGGTCCCGCCCCTGCGCCTCCCTCGCGGCCGGGACTGGGCGGCGCGAACGGGAGAAAACCAGCCACAAGTCCGGTCGAGCCCCACGTGACCCTGCAGAGCGGAGGCAGCTGCGGAGGCCACGGGGGCCGGCTCTCCGCGTCTTTGGGGGTCCGCTCCACCAAGTCCACCAGGGGGAAACGCACCCCGACTCTTCCTTGGCGGGGTTCCCCATGCACTCGGGCGCGGAGACCGCGCGGCCGTGCAGGGAGCGAGCCGGGCCGCGCCCCGCTGCGCACAGGCCGGCGGCGCACGTGAAGCCCGGGCCCCATCCCGGCGCGGGCGCGCCTCTCGAGACCCCAAGTTGTCACGGACCCCGCGGCCGCCGACCCCCCGAAGACGCAGTGTCCCCGTCGGAACCCTGGACCCGGTGGGGACAGTCCCCTGGGGAACCGGGCCCGGATCTGGGGTCCCACCTCCCCCAGCCCGCGAGCAACAGGTCTGCAGCTGCCCAGGCCGCGCCGGAACGGGGGCGCCCCCCCATGTCACCCCTAGCCCGGCCCCCTCGCTCGGCCCGGGGGCTCCCGACTTCCGTGACAGTTCCAGCGCCCGGGACGCAGGGCAGCGCGGGGCCCCGCTGGGCACTCACTCCGCCCGCCGCCCGGTCCCGGGCCCGCGGATGAATGGGGCGCCCCTCCCCCACGGGGGAGCCCGCGGAGCCGCAGACTCGCCCCCCAGCCCCGGGGGCGGCGGGCAAAAGGGGCCGGGGGGGCAGGTCCGAGCGCCTCCCCAAACTGGCCGGCCGCCTCCCCCTCCCCGAACAAAGGAGCCCCCCAGGCTCCGCGCGCGCACCCCGCGCCGGCACTGGGGGGAGCGGCCCCTCGGGGTATTGTTCAGCCCGCGGGGAGCGCGCCGCACCCCGGCCCCCGAGCCCGGGCACCGCCGGGGACCTGCCCTCCCGCGCCCCGGCGGAGCGTGCGCGCGCCCCGAGCCGCCGGCCTGGCCCCACGCGCCCCAGAAGTTTGCGCCCCCAGCCCCGCGCCCGCCCC
>JAWPEG010016630.1:1444110-1458025 GCA_035771395.1 Myotis vivesi
ACCCCCAGCCCTTTGCAGACCCCCAGCCCTTTGCAGTCTCCCAGCCCTTTGAGACCCCCAGCCCTTTGCAAACCCCAGCCCTTTGCAAACCTCCAGCCCTTTGCAGTCTCCCAGCCCTTTGCAGACCCCCAGCCTTTGCATGCCTGTGAACTGCCCACTTGGCACACCCCTTTGCCTACTTCCCCATGTAATCTGTGTCCTTCTGCCCCAGATAAGCAGCTGGCTTATGGGAGGGGGGGCGTGCAGAGCAGATTTTTGTGGGTGACCTGCCGCTCTCCCAGCTGCCCACAGGACCGGAAGTTTATTCCAGTAACACTCAGCCCTGCGTCTGCGGAACCGGCTCAAGGAGCGACAGGAAGCCCAGGCCCGCCAGGTTCTCGGTTACAGTTGGTTACAGCTTCCTTTATGGGCGCCCAAACTGGAGCCAGCCTGGTCCTAGGGCTCACCTGCCAGGCAGGGAGTCAGACACTCCGAGCGGCCCTCCTGGGCCCGCCAGGATGGAGAACCCCAAAGTGGGGGCCTGCTTTCCCCTCCCTGGGTGCTCCCCTCCCCCTCCCAGAGCTCCCCTCCCCCAGCGACACCTCCCTTAACCCGGTTCCCCCACCCCCCACCCCCAGGCCTCCCGCGAGCTCCACGAAGCACAGCCCCTGGGCCGACCCTTTCCTGTTTCCCTGCGTCCTCTGAACCCCGGGAGGATGGGGACCCCGCACCGGGTTTGGGGCGCGCGGCACGTGGGGGAGGGGCGCGCGCTGCCTGTGCGCGGCTCTTCCAAGGTCTTCGGTAGCTCCTTCCGCACGTGGGGGAGGGGCGCGCGCTGCCTGTGCGCGTCTCTTCCAAGGTCTTCGGTAGCTCCGTCCCCAGGCGCCCGCGTTGACCTCGCAACAAAGAACAGGTTCCGCAGCCGCCCCGCCCCCGCCCCCCCAGTCCAGGGGACACGTGACCTCCCCAGGCCACGCCCCACCAGGGACACGTGACCCCAGGTCACGCCCCCTCCGCCCCTGCCTGGAGGGGTCTTCCAAGCTGGACTGGGGGACGAGGCAGGGGAGCGGGGAGGAGGGGGCGGAGCTTGTGGCTGCGGCGGGAAGGGGGAGGGGGAGGGGGAGGAGAGCTGAAAGGGGGAGGGGAGGGGGAAGGGAGGAGGGGGAGGGGAGGAGGATGGAAAGTGGAGGAGGAGGGGAGGGCAGAGAAGGGGGATGGGCGGAGGAGGGGGAAGGGAGGTTGTGCACGAGGGCGGGGGGGGGGGGGCGGGGAACGAGTGTTTGGGCTCCACCCAACCCCCTTCCGGAGCCTCCCCGAGATGCAATTGTCAGTTTCTGTTTTTTTTTAGCCGGATCGCGTGCATGTACAGTTCCCTTTTCTGCCGAGCGACCGCGTGGAGACACGCTGTCTGCAGATCGGACCTGGGAGCCCCCGCTGCCTGCAAATCGGACCTGGGAGCCCGCTGCCTGCAGATCGGACCTGGGAGCCCCCGCTGCCTGCAGATCGGACCTGGGGAGCCCGCTGCCTGCAGATCGGACCTGGGAGCCCCCGCTGCCTGCAGATCGGACCTGGGAGCCCCCGCTGTCTGCAGATCGGACCTGGGAGCCCGCTGCCTGCAGATCGGACCTGGGAGCCCGCTGCCTGCAGATCGGACCTGGGAGCCCGCTGCCTGCAGATCGGACCTGGGGAGCCCCCGCTGCCTGCAGATCGGACCTGGGAGCCCCCGCTGCCTGCAGATCGGACCTAGGGAGCCCGCTGCGCGCAGATCGGACCTGGGGAGACCCCGCTGCCTGCAGGTCGGACCTGGGGAGCCCCCGCTGCGTGCAGATCGGACCTGGGGAGTCCCCGCTGCGTGCAGATCGGACCTGGGGAGCCCCCGCTGCGTGCAGATCGGACCTGGGGAGACCCCGCTGCGTGCAGATCGGACCTGGGGAGGCCCCCGCGGCTTCGGGGAGGAGGACGCGGGGCCTCCCGCACTCGCCGGCTGTGGGGTTCGCTGAAAAAGGAAACTGCTCCATCATGCATCGGCCCAACCTTCCTGCGGCATAACAGGAAGCAGTGCTTCAAAAAAACATGTAAAAACCATTAAAAACACACACACACAACCACCGGTCCCGGGCCCGCGGGTCCAGCGCGGGTGGGTCTGAGGCGGAGGCCGGGTGTCGCGAGGCCCAGCTGCCTGACCGGCCACAGGGGCACCCGGAGCTGCGCACCCCACGTCTGCAAGCCCTGCACCCCTTTTCTGCAAGGGATTTTCCCAAATAGCCGGTTCACCGGGGTCCCTCGTGTGCCCCGCCCCCTCCCTCCAGCCCTAGAGCAAAGGCAGCAAAACAACCAACACCAAAGCCCCCCCCCAGCCCCCCAACAAGCAGAACCCACCCCCAGTGCACCAGCTGCTGCTGCTCATGCTGTGAGCTCTGCGGACCGTTTCCTGCCGTTTTCTCCCTCCTGGGAGGTGTCTGCAGCCTTTCCAAGCTGCTCTGTGCACACGCGACTTAAAAATGGTCCGGAAGGTTGTTTTATTCCACGAGGACACCCCCCATGACGTCATTTTAATACACATTTTTAAAAATCGATTCCAGAGAGGAAGGGAGAGGGAGAGATAGAAACATGCATGATGAGAGAGAATCATGGACCCGCTGCCTCCTGCACGCCCCCCACTGGGGATGGAGCCCACAATGGGGGGGGGCATCGAGCTGTGACCTCCTGGCTCATAGGTCGATGCCCAACCACTGAGCCACACCGTCTGGGCTTATGTATTTAGTCTGACCCTCACCTGAGGATACACTTTTATTGATATTTTAGAGCAGTGGTTCTCAACCTTCCTAATGCCGCGACCCCTTAATACAGCTCCTCATGTTGTGGTGACCCCCAATTTAATGGTTACAAATTGAACATAATGAAAGCATAGTGATTAATCGCAAAAACAATATGTAATTATCGATGTGTTTTCCGACGGTCTTAGGCGACCCCTGTGAAAGGGTCGTTCGACCCCCAAAGGGGTCGCGACCCACAGGTTGAGAACTGCTGTTTTAGAGGGGAAACATCGATCCTTTACCTCCCATACACTGGGGATCGAGTCCACAACCCGGGCATGTGCCCTGACCGGGAATCGAACCCGGGACCCTTCAGTCCTCAGGCCGATACTCTGTCCACTCAGCCAAACAGGCTCGGGCCATCAACTTATTTTATTTTATTTATTTATTTTTAATGTTTTTGTGTTTTTTTTATTGATTTTAGAGAGGAAAGGAGAGGGAAAGAAACACCGATGATGAGAATCACGGATCGGCTGCCTCCTGCACACCCCACACTGGGAATGGAGCCCCCAACCCAGGCATGGGCCCTGACCGGAAATCGAACCCGGGACCCTTCAGTCTGCAGGCCGATACTCTGCCCACTGAGCCAAACCGGTTAGGGCAGGCACCTTTTGCTAAGCTAGTGAAATATCAAGAAGAATCATCACACCGTGTAAAACTCGCAGGAGGTGGTGGGTCAGGTCGTGACAATATGTTTTGCGAGACAGCCCGTGCAGTCTGGCTTCGTCCATGGGATGCAGCAGCTTTTCCCGGACTCGTGCTGTGTTAGTGAGGATGGGCTGTGTTGGGCTGTGTCCGGGCACAGTAACAAACAGCCCCGGGCCCTGCCACTCGGTGTGCTTCTTGCTCTCGCGACATGTCCCTGTAGACGTCGAGGGGCCTCTACTAATACCGTCACCTGGGGACCGAGGTTGATGGGTGCGGGGAAGAAATGACAACCACAGCCCTGGCCAGTTTGGCTCAATGGATAGAGCATCAGCCTACTGACGGAAGGGTCCCGGGTTCGATTCCCGATCAAGGGCACAGGCCCAAGTTGCAGGCTCAATCCCCAGTAGGGGGCGTGCAGGAGGCAGCTGACCCATGATTCTCTCTCATTATTGATGTTTCTGTCTCTCTCTCCCTCTTGCTTCCTCTTTGCAATCAATAAAAAAATCCTATATAATAAAAGCCTAATATGCTAAGTGTCTGGTTGTCTGGTTGACCATTCATCCAATCAAAGTGTAATATGCTAATGATATGCTAAGGCTGCTCAACCGCTCGCTATGACGTGCACTGACCACCAGGGGGCAGACACTCTGACCGGTAGGTTAGCTTGCTGCTGGGGTCTGGCCGATCGTGACTGAGCGAGACAGGCCGGACACTCCCTGGAGCCCTCCCTCGGTCCCTCCCCCGCTGGCTGACTCCCATGTCCCCCCCTTCCCCGGCCCCAATTGTGCACCCGTGGGATCCCTCGGCCTGGCCTGCGCCCTTTCACAATCCGGAACCCCTCAGGGGATGTCAGAGAGCCGGTTTAGGCCCAACGGCCGAACGACCGGTTGCTATGATGGGCACTGACCACCAGGGGCAGTGCTCAACGCAGGAGCTGCACCCTGGTGGTCAGGGACGGTTCTCCAATACTGCTGCGTAACCGCCCCAGTGCGTACCACGCCGGTTGCCGGGATCTAAGACATTCCAGTGCCTTTCACGTATGACATCAGCGTGGTCATGGCTCGCATGCCTCACACATAGGATGCCGTCATGGTAACGGCATGGCCGGTCCGCCCGGAGTAGTCGTAAATACACTATATTTAACGCGTCTAAGAAGCCAAGCATAACAGTCACCCTGCAGCCTTAGCTCATTCTCTCCCTGTGCGTGACCACATACTTGACATTCTTGGAAAATAGCTTAGCGTCTGGGCCCGTTCACACTTGAGTTCTCCTGGAGCAAGAAACGCCCTGGCTGGGTGGCTCCGTTGGTCGGAGCATCACCTCGTGCAGGGAAAGGTGGTGGGTTTGGTTCCCGGTCCGGGCACCTGCCCAGGTTGCGGGTTCGATCCCCGGTCGGGACTCACACAGTGGGCAGCCGAACGATGTTTCTGTCTTTCTCTCTCTAAAATCAATAAAATAAAAAAATATCCTCAGGTGAGGATTTAAAAAAAAAAAAAGGAAAATTAATTTAAAAAAATATATATTTTATTGATTTTTTTACAGAGAGGAAGGGAGAGGGACAGAGAGTTAGAAACATCGATGAGAGAGAAGCATCGATCAGCTGCCTCCTGCACACCCCCCCACTGGGGATGTGCCCGCAACCAAAGTACATGCCCTTGACCGGAATCGAACCCGGGACCCTTCAGTTCGCAGGCCGATGCTCTATCCACTGAGCACACTGGTCAGGGCTGTGATGTCTTGTGGTGCTTTTATGCACAGCAATTTCTTCCACATCTGTCTAGGTATGTATCCCTTTGTCTTCAACATCTAGCTGCTGTTTTTTTTTTTTAATCCTCACTCGAGGATATTTTCCCCATTAAATATTTTTATAAATTATGTTTTTTTAAAAAAAAATGTTTTTATTGATTTCAGAATGGACGGGAGAGGGAGAGACAGAAACATCTGTGATGAGAGAGAATCATGGACCAGCTGCCTCCCGCACGCCCCCCACTGGGGATGGAGCCCGCAATCTGGGCATGTGCCCTGACCGGGAATCGAACCCTGACCTCCTGGTTCATAGGGTGATGCTCAACCACTGAGCCACCCCAGCCGGGCAGCATTTGTCTTTGAGGAGCCAAAATAAGTGAGATGATATTTTTAATGAGTTATTTTTTGGGGATGGAGTCTGGTCCAGGCTCTGTTTGCTCAAGGCTGATTTTGATCTGGCTTCTTCTTATTCTAAAAGCGTCCAAGTGAATGGTGTTCTCAGGACAAGATTCTCTGCTCCAGCTCCCGCCAGACGGGCTGCGGCATTTTTTTTTTTTTAAAGAAACATATCTTTTTTTTCTTGTTTCTCATCTTCTATTTCTCAGAATACACACGCTTTTTATAGACACGGGAGCAATTTTTCCGCCGGGCCCTCCGAAAATAGTTTGAACTAGACTATATTAGGGGAAAATCGTAAATCACCCGCAGAAGCGTGTCCTGTTTTATTGTCTGAAAAGCAGCCCTGAGATGCGGGGGACAGAGGAAAAAATGAGTGGAGCTTCTATTTTTTTGGCTATTATTTAAGCCATAGTTTTGTGTACAGGGATCATTTCTAACGGACACATCCATTAAAAATAAGTTTAGGCCCTAACCGGTGTGGCTCAGCGGATAGAGTGTCAGCCTGCGGACTGAAGGGTCCCGGGTTCGATTCCGGTCAAGGGCACGTACCTGGGTTGCGGGCACATCCCCAGTGCGGGGTGTGTAGGAGGCAGCTGATCCATGTTTCTCTCTCGTCGATGTTTCTAACTCTCTATCCCTCTCCCTTCCTCTCTGTAAAAAAATCAATAAAAATGTATTTAAAAAAATAAATTTAGGCACAACGACTTGCTCTTCTGTGTTTTGCCAGGAAGAAGTAATAGCGTTGGAAGGTCTCGCACGGGCAATTGAACGCTCCAGCGTGGGGGTGGATACTTCTCGCCGAGCTGTACTCTGACCCTCATCCTACCTGCCCAGAAGTTGGCCAACATTCTGCGGTTGAGTCACATCCACCCCCCTCGGCCTCAGTGTGGATGATAAAAACTTAGCACCGTGTAACACGCACAGGTGCCGAGGGGGTAGGGGTAAGTGCAGAACGAGCTTACTACGAAAGATGAAATGAAGGCGGTCTACAGAAAGTGGAGAAGAAAAGACAAGGAGAGGGATAATGGGAGAGACCGGAGAAGAAAATTAGAGGAACATTCCTCGAGGTCCACTCTATAATAATAAGAGTGTAACATGCTAATGAGACCGGACATCCTTCCGGACGACCTTCTGGACGAAGCCAGGGCTGTGAGGCAAGATTTTGTGCATCGGGCCTCTAGTCTTTATATATTAAAAGCCTAAGTGACCGTCTGACCATCTGGTAGCTATGACACGCAATGACCACCAGGGGGCAGACACTCAACGCTGGAGCTACCAAGCTGCAGTGACTTGGAAGCTGCGGTCCTCAGGTGACACACCCAGAACCAGAGAGGAGGGAGCCCGATTCCAGGGACCACCCTCTCGAAATCCGGGGCCCCCTGGGGGATGTCGGAGAGCTGGTTTCGGCCCGATCCCCAAAGGCCAGCCCGAGAGACCCCATCTAGTATGTAAATAGTAGGTGTTCCAGAGAGAAAAATAAGAAATAAAGAACAAACCGTAAATACTTTTTTCGGTAATCCTCACCTGAGGATATTTTTTCTATCGGTTGGAAGGTAAGTGGCACTGGTTCGCAGGGTCATAGTATAGCCGTCCAATATAATAAAAGCCTAATATGCTATGTGTCCGGTTGTCTGGAGGGCCGTTCAACCAATCAGAGCGTAATATGCTAATGAGATGCTAAGGCTGCTCAACCGCTTGCTATGATGCGCACTGACCACCAGGGGGCAGACGCTCCAACTGGTAGGTTAGCTTGCTGCTGGGATCCAGCCGATTGGGACTGAGTGAGACGGACCGGATGCGGCCTGGAGCCCTCCCGGGGTCCCTCTCCCGCTGGCCAGCATCCCTCCCTGCCCCCATGGTGCACCAGGGGAATTGAACCGGTGATGACCTATTTCACAGGTCGATGCTCAACCACTGAGCCACGCCAGCGGGCGGTTCTCCAGTTCCGATTCCACAGCCCACGGAACGGAAGCACGCTGAGAGCCGAGACCAGTGGTCGGCAAACCGCGGCTCGCGAGCCACATGGGGCTCTTTGGTCCCTTGAGCGTGGCTCTTCCACAGAATACTGACTTCTGCGCATGGGCCACGAAGTTTCAATCGCACTGTACGTGCGCGCCTGCACCTGGGATTTTGTGGAAGAGCCACACTCAAGGGCCCAAAGAGCCCCATGTGGCTCGCGAGCCGCGGTTTGCCGACCACTGGCCTAGACCCCCTCTCTCTTTTAAACCCCTCCCTCTGGCATCCGACATTCCTGCTCAGGGAGATCGAGTAGCTCAGTGGCGGGAACCTCCTGCAGGCAGTTTCGGCTAATTAGGGGAGCGCTGTCCTAATTTACCGGGGGGAGCGCAGCTGTCCTGAGAATAATTAATTTCTGCCGTGAGCAACGCGCCTATTGGCACGGTTACCTTCGAGAATGAATTACCTTGTCTTGGACCATTCATTTGTCTTTTTTTCCTGGAACGTTGCTGGCTTCAAAAATGTAATTAAGAGATTGAGCCCATAACAAACCAGAAAGCCGATGCCCTGCTGTTTGCCGGTTTGCCGGCCTGCCGGCGGGAAAGGAAAGGCTGGTTTGTACAATATTTTTATTGATTTCAGAGAGGAAGGGAGAGGGAGAGAGAGAGAGAGAAACATCCACGATGAGAGAGCATCATGGACCGGCTGCCTCTTGCACGCCCCTTACTGGGGATCGAGCCCGCAACCCCAGGCATGTGCCCTGACCGGGAATCAGACCGTGACCTCCTGGTTCATGGGTCAACGCTCAACCATGGAGCCACGCCGGCCGGGCTGGACCCTGCGGGATTTCTGCTGGGTGATTCCGTAGGCCCTTGGTACCCGGGTCAGTGAGCAACACCCGTCCCTGGATGGACACGGAGAGTCTGTGTGGGTCCATTAGCAGCGGCGACGTCCAGTTCACAGTGTCAGCACCTTTTCTTTCATAGGTCCCGGAACCAAACACCTGTCAGTGACCAAGATTGGAAATGACCCTTCACACCTGGGTTGGAGGCCTGGTTTCTGCGGATCCTGGATGCCGCCCCGAAGGCCTCCACTTCTCTCTATTCTTTGCACAAAGTCCCCCCACAGTCTGCTTTCCTACAAGTGGGTCCCAGTTCTTGTCCTCTGGCCTCTCGCCGCCCGCCACAGTCTGGGTGAGGAATAGCTGGGCTGCGTTGCACAGAACTGGTGTGGTGTTCACGGCAACCGGCCCTAACCCCATCTCATGCCCTGGGCTCACTGCTGTGGTTGGCACCCCGACACCCCCGGATGGGGTCTGCCGACCGTCTCCCGTCAGCTCCTGCCCACGGCGTTCCCCTCTGTCTACACGTGTCCTCCCTCGGGGCTGGCATGGGGTCTTTCCTCCGCGTCCTGCATGGCTCACATGCCTCAGTGTGGGTCTCCCTTCCCTGCACAGCAGGGATTTCCTCTCCCCCACCCCTGTTGTCCACCCCATTCAGCCTGTCCACACCCTGCCCGTGTTCCTGACCATTCGGCTCTCCCAGCAGACAAGCATCACCAACATCAATTGGGAGCTTATTGGAAAAGCAAACCCTCAGTCTTGACTCAGACCTACTGAGTCCAAGGGAGATGCTATATTTCTCCACAGCAGGGGGTTGGTTTGTAACGGAAGCCCGACGGTGAGATGACTCGTGTTTTCATCCTCTTCTTTTTTATGTTTGAGTCCAGCCTTCCCAGTGTCTCCCTCTCAGGTAGTTCTCTACCTGGGCAGGGGTACGGCGCGAGCGAAGGTTTATTCTCTTGTGGGAGAAATGGAAGGAGAAGTTTCAAATGTTTGGATTCGGATAGCAAACAGGATTTGGCAGCAAGAACGTAGCCTGGTAGGCCACAGTATGGTGCTGAAGAAGAAATGCCAAGTTCCTTATCTGCACATGTAGTATTTCCAGAGCTGTGCACCGTTCAGCATGTAGGTGCCAGAATTCCCTGTCTCTGCAGTGGAGATGAGGGTACACTCTTTGTAGAATAGTTGTGAAAATTAAAGGAGATTAGAAGTGTCATCACCACAAGTATTACCATCACTATCATCATCATCACCACCATCACCATCCCCTTCATTATCATCACCATCATCACCATCACCATTATCATGATCATCATCATCATTCCCTTCATCATCACCATCATCATCACCAGGATCATCACCATCCCCTTCATCATCACCGTCATTATTATCACCATCATCATCATCATGATCACCACCATCACCATCCCCTTCATCATCATCATCATCATCATCACCATCATCACCATCACCATCCCCTTCATCATCATCATCACCATCACCATGATCATCACCATCCCCTTCATCATCATCATTATCATCATCATCACCATCCCCTTCATCATCATCATCATCATCATCATCACCATCATCATCACCATGATCATCACCATCTCCATCACCATCCCCTTCATCATCACCGTCATTATTATCACCATCACCATCATCATGATCATCATCATCACCATCCCCTTCATCATCATCATTATCATCATCATCATCATCATGATCATCATCATCATCACTATCACCATCATCATGATCATCATCATCATCACCATCACCATCACCATCACCATCATCATGATCATCATCACCATCACCATCATCATCATCACCATCACCATCACCATCATCATGATCATCACCATCCCCTTCATCATCATCACCATCATCATGATCACCATGATCATCACCATCCCCTTCATCATCACCGTCATTATTATCACCATCACCATCATCATTATCATCATCATCACCATCCCCTTCATCGTCACTGTCATTATTATCACCATCACCATCATCATGATCATCATCATCACCATCCCCTTCATCATCATCATTATCATCATCATCACCATCCCCTTCATCATCACCATCATCAACACCATCACCATCATCACTATTATTACCATCACTATCATCATCACCATCACCATCATCAACACCATCATTATCATCACCATCATCACCATTATTACCATCATTATCATCACCATCATCATCATCCCCTTCACCATCATCATCATCATCCCTTCATCATCACCATCATCACTACCATCACCATCATTATCAATACTATCCTCATCATTATTACCATTACTATCATCATCATCACCACCATCATCACCATTATTACTATCACCACCATCAGCATCACCACAATCACCATCCTCACCACCACTATCACCACCATGGTTCATCACCATCACCACCATCATCACTACCACCAGCATCATCATCACCACAAGTATTACCATCACTATCATCATCATCATCTCCATCATCAACACCATCATTATCATCATCATCACCACCATCATCAATACTATCCTCATCATTATTATCATCACCATCATCACTACCATCACCATCATCAATACCATCATCACCATTATTACTATCACCACCATCAGCATCACCACCATCATCACCACCATGGTTCATTATCATCACCACCATCACTACCATCATCACATCATCACTATCCTCATCATCACCACCATCATCACTACCATCACCATCATCAATACCATCATCACCATTATTACCATCACCACCATCAGCGTCACCACAATCACCACCATCATCACCACCATGGTTCATCATCATCACCACCATCACTACCATCATCACATCATCACTATCCTCATCATCACCACCATCATCACTACCATCACCATCATCAATACCATCATCACCATTATTACCATCAGCACCATCAGTGTCACCACAATCACCACCATCATCACCACCATCATCACCATCATCACCACCATCATTATCATCATCATCAACATCACCACCACCATTATTATGATCATCCCCTATCAAAACACTAGAACAACGTGTTGACTGGCACTTCATTGGCGAAAGGCGATCTGATCTTATTTTAGATCCTCTTTCAGACCCACACCACAGCCTTACCTCTGAATCAGTATCCCTACTTGCACCATTCAATGGAGAATTGTCACCTTGGCTCCACGCACCACTTCAGTCCTTTACATATTCTTAGAAAAGTTAATCCTGTCACCCTTCTTGCCACAGGGGACCCGTGTTTCCCTTAGCGGAGCCTCAGGACACTCCTTACAGCGCCCTCTGCATATCATTCCATTTCCATCGTCACGCTTGTTAAAACTTCGGGCACTGCTAGACACTTCTGTGCCTGGAGGACATCTTGGGAAATACTTTTCCTCCCGTGTGCCAGGCACCACCTCGAACCTGTCGTTCTGATGGCATTGGAAAGCCTCGTCGGCTGAGTACCATTGCCTTCCTGTGCTTGGTTCCTGAGTATGAGAACTGGGGGTTCTGTGTCTGTGTGTGCAAAGGGATTTACAGAAACGGGGGGGGGGTGGGCAGGCAAGAAGAGCAAAGGGTAATTTCCATTTCTCCACGAAGGGTTTCCCGAGGCCGTTTCTTAGCGAGCTGCCCGGTGACGCCTAGTGGAGGAGGCAGACGAAAATCACAGAGCAAACAGGTGGGCGGGTGGCCCTTGAATGCAGCAGCGGCTGAAAGACGATAAGGCCAGGCTCCCTCTCCCACACCCTGTGCTGTCACCCCGAATGCCACTGCTCCCCCCGGGTGACGCCGGCTGCCCGGTCAGCAATACAAAGGCATCTAACATCTGGGCCTTCAGGGTTCAAGTAACAACAACAACAACAAAAAAACACTTGGGCCCTAACCGGTGTGGCTCCGTGGATAGAGCGTCGGCCTGCGGACTCAAGGGTCCCAGGTTCGAGTCCGGTCAAGACATGTACCTTGGTGGCAGGCACATCCCCAGTGGGGTGTGTGCAGAAAGCAGCTGATCGATGTTTCTCACTCACCGATGTTTCTAACTCTCTATCCCTCTTCCTTCCTCTCTGCAAAAAATCAATAAAATATATTTAAAAAAAAACAAACACTTGGAATTTCACAGGAGAGGGAAACCCACTGTGTTCATGGCAGGACAGTGCGGAGAGATGCACCAATTAACTTCAGGTAAGTATGGAGGGTGGGAAATCCATTAAAATACTTGAGAGTCAATCATGAAAGGCTGTGCTATTACGCGGCTATGGCTTCAAGTCCCAAGTAAAATCCTTGTCAATAAAACCAAGATTGCCCGGCCGGCGTGGCTCAGTGGTTGCGCGTCGACCTAGGAACCAGGAGGTCAGGGTTCGATTCCCGGTCAAGGGCACATGCCCAGGTTGCGGGCTCGGTCCCCAGTGTGAGGCGTGCAGGAGGCGGCCGATCTGTGATTCCCTCTCATCATGGATGTTTCTCTCTCTCTCTCCTCCTCCCTTCCTCTCTGAAATCAATAAAAATATATTTTAAAAAAATGATAAAGTCCCTGCTCCCACTGTAATGCCCTACGGCAGCGATTTTCAACCTCCCTAATGCCGCGCGACCCTTGAATACAGTTCCTCATGTTGGGGGTGACCCCCAACCATAAAATCATTTTCGTGGCTACTTCATCACGGTCATGTTGCTACTGTTATGAGTCATCATGTAAATATCTGATAGGCAGGATGGATTTTCCTTGTTACACACGGAACATCATGAAAGCATAGTGATTAATCGCAAAATCAATATGTAATTATAGATGTGTTTTCCGGCGGTCTTAGGCGACCCCTGTGAAAGGGTCGTTCGACCCCCAAAGGGGTCGCGACCCACAGGTTGAGAATCACTGCCCTACCGGCTTCAGGAAGAGCTAGAGCCGGATGGAAACACTGCCCCCTGGTGGTGCAATTCGTAAAAGTGACTCACCTGCCCTGAGATTTTTTTTAAATTTTTTAAATTTTATAGCTTAAAGTATTACAAAGGGTATTACATATGTCTCCTTTTTCCCCCCGCCCTTGACAATCCCCAGGCCTTCCCTACCCGCCAGTGTCTTATGTCCATTGGTTATGCTTATATGCATGCACACAAGTCCTTCGGTTGATCTCTTACCCCAACCTTCTGCCCCTAGGACATGGCTGAGTCCCACATAAGCGTCTTTTCTCCTCTGCAGAGGGCGGGGGTTATAAACGTATATTAAACCCACAAAATGGATATTTACACTAAACATCCCTAGAGCATCCGAGGGATCATTTCTCTCTCTCTTTCTTAAAAATATATTTTATTGATTTTTTACCGAGAGGAAGGGAGAGGGATAGAGAGTTAGAAACATCAGTGATGAGAGAGAAACATCGATCAGCTGCCTCCTGCACATCTCCCACTGGGGATGTGCCCGCAACCGAGGTACATGCCCTTGACTGGAATCGAACCCGGGACCCTTCGGTCCGCAGGCCGACGCTCTATCCACTGAGCCACACCGGTCAGAGCTAAAATATAT
>JAWPEG010016630.1:1552366-1589011 GCA_035771395.1 Myotis vivesi
GCCTGATCACCCCCAACTGCCCCCTCACCACCAGCCTGCTCACCCCCAACTGCCCTCCCCTCCTTGCCTGATCGCCCCCAACTGCTACCTGCTGGCCTGATTGCCCCTAACCGCCTCTGCCTTGGCCCAGCCACCTTGGCTTTGTCCAGAAGGACGTCCGGAAGGTCTCCCGGTCTAATTTGCATATTACCCGTTTATTAGTCTAGATAACTGGATGCAAGACAGTGAACAGTCAGCAATGAACTCAGTAACAAGGAGGGGATTCGGGATCTCACAGAGCAGTGCCCTGAGGGGTTCCGGGAAAAGGGCAGCTACAACATCCCCCACATTTCACAGGGATGTGTGACCGGAGATGCAAAAAGACAGACATTGCCCGGCCGGTGTGGCTCAGTGGTTGAGCGTCAACCTAGGAACCTGGAGGTCACGGGTTCGATTCCTGGTCAGGGCACATGCCCGGGTTGCAGGCACGATCCCCAGTATGGGGTGTGCAGGAGGCAGCCGATGGATGATTCTCTCTCATCATGGATGTTTCTATCTTTCCCTCTTTCTTCCTCTCTGAAATAAGTAAACTCGATAAAAGAATATTTAAAAAAAAAAAAAAGACAGACAGGCCCAGGTAAGGTAGAGACTGACCAATGTGGCTCAGTGGATAGAGCATCGGCCTGCGGACTCAAGGGTCCCGGGTTCGATTCCCGATCAAGGGCATGGACCTGGGTTGCGGGCACATCCCCAGTGGGGGGTGTGCAGGAGGCAGCTGATCGATGTTCCTCTCTCATCGATGTTTCTGACTCCCTATCCCTCTCCCTTCCTCTCTGTGAAAAACCAATAAAGTATTTGGAAAAAAAAATCACTGACATGAACACGCCAAAGCAGGCAACTCCCGGAAATCCCCAAAGCATGGAGAAGCACTCGGTGAGTGGGCATGATGGGTATGGGGCCAAACGCAGCCCCTTGGAGCATAAATGTTTATTTTCTTTCTTTCTTTTTTACATTTTTTATTACCTTTTTGTGGCCTGTTTTTTAATCCTCACCGGAGGATATTGATTTTAAGAGGGAGCGCAAAGGGGGGAGGAGAGGACACAGAGAGAAACATCAAAGTCAAGATCAGCTGCCTCCTGCACACGCCGGGCACGGAGCCTGCAACCGAGGCACAGGCCCTTGATCAGAAAATCGAACCCGAGACCCTTCAGTCTGAGGGCCGATGCTCTAACCACTGAGCAACTTGGCCAGGGCGAGGGTCCCGTGTTTAAATCGAGGCCACACCCCTCCTGGCGAAGCCGACAGCCAGGGGTGCAGGCTGGGCCCCAGAACTAGCATCTGGCCACCGGCTCCGCCCATCCCTGCTCCAGGCCATCTTTGTGCCGGCCGCCCAGGGACCTGCTGACCCTCATCGGGGTGCAGTGCAGTCTGGGGTTCTCTCTACCCAGTGCTCCCCCGTCCCCCGTCCTTTCTCAGGACCAGATTACGCTGCGGTGTGAAGACTTTCTGGTCAAAATAACCTCCCAAAGCACCCCTTTGCATTCCTTTAAAAAAAATAAATATATTTTTACTAGAGGCCCTGTGCATGAAATTTGTGCATTTGGGGGGGGGGTCCCTCAGCCCAGATGGCGAGAGGGCGCAGGCCAGGCCGAGGGACCCCACTGGTGCACGATCGGGGCCGGGGAGGGACGCGGGAGGGTGGCCAGCTCGGGAGGGACCATGGGAGGGCTCCAGGGCGTGTCCGGCCCGTCTCGGTCAGTCCTGATCGGCCGCACCCCAGCAGCAAGCTCACCTACCGGTCAGAGCGTCTGCCCCCTGGTGGTCAGTGCACCTCATAGTGACTGGTTGACTGTCAGCCCCCTGGTGGTCAGTGCATGTCATAGTGACCATTTGACTGTCTGCCCCCTGGTGGTCAGTGCATGACATAGCGATTGTTCGACTGTTCGACTGTCTGCCCCCTGGTGGTCAGTGCACCTCATAGCGACTGGTTGACTGTCAGCCCCCTGGTGGTCAGTGCATGTCATAGTGACCATTTGACTGTCTGCCCCCTGGTGGTCAGTGCATGACATAGCGATTGTTCGACTGTTCGGCTGTCTGCCCCCTGGTGGTCAGTGCACCTCATAGCGACTGGTTGACTGTCAGCCCCCTGGTGGTCAGTGCATGTCATAGTGACCATTTGACTGTCTGCCCCCTGGTGGTCAGTGCATGTCATAGTGACCATTTGACTGTCTGCCCCCTGGTGGTCAGTGCATGACATAGCGATTGTTCGACTGTTCGACTGTCTGCCCCCTGGTGGTCAGTGCACCTCATAGCGACTGGTTGACTGTCTGCCCCCTGGTGGTCAGTGCACATCACAGCGAGCAGTTGAATGGCCTTAGCATATCATTAGCATATTATGCTTTGATTGGTTGAACGGACAACCGGACGACTACACACTTAGCATATTAGGCTTTTATTATATAGGATTGATTTCAGAGAGGAAGGAAGAAGGAAAGAGAATCATGGATCGGCCGCCTCCTGCACGTCCCCTCCTGGGGATCGAGCTCACAACCCCAGGCATGTGCCCTTGACTGGGAATTGAACTGTGACCTCCTGGTTCATAGGCTGATGCTCAACCCCTGAGTCGTGCTGGCCCTGCACCCCCATACATTTCAAACCACCCTGACCAGGGCAGTGGGGTTTTACCCTCTTCTGCTGAGAAACAATGGAAAAGAAATACTCTGAGCAAATATTTTGTTCCGGGATTCTGTTGTTTTATGACTTTTCCTAAGCGTGCATTTATTTGGCAAGTTCCACGGCGTTATCTGGATGACTAGTCTGTGCTTCTCATGGAGGGCTTACCACATGAGGCTCAAGGGGGGGAAAAAGTGATTATGGATCATGTTCTATTCATGTCATCCTTGTTTTGAAAATTAAATTTGTTATGCCACATTAGCTCAGAGATATGAATATTTTATTAATGCCAGCTCTATAAATTGCAGGGAAAAAAATGAATTAGAATGCTAAAACGCACTCAGTTCCAAGGAACTGAATTTCTTAAGGATACATACTTCATCTGGAGACAAATGTATTGTAAATGACTGCATTTCCCTTGTAACCACATCATTTCACTGTTGTTTTAATAATTCATATTTCTCAACATATTTAAAACACTTGAAAATAATCAAAAGCTCCATGCAAATGTGAAACGATTTGAAAATATTCGTTTTATCTACGAATCTACATGTTTTTTAAGAATAACAATAATAAGCCCGACCAGGTGGCTCAGTGGTTGAGCGTCGACCTATGAACCAGGAGGTCACAGTTCTATTCCCGGTCGGGGCACATGCCCGGGTTGTGGGCTCGATCCCCAGTGTTGGGCGTGCAGGAGGCAGCCGATCCATGGTTCTGTCTGATCATTGATGTTTCTATCATTGATGCTTAAAACTAGGCTTATAAACAAATGCTACCTTTTAAAACTGCTTCTCTGTAATGCACGCAGCTTGATATTTAAGTGAGGAAGATGTATAGGTTAGCATACATTCTCGGATGGCTCCCATCGTAAACGACACTTCTGAGGGATGTCCACTTTTAATTGATTGCAAGGTGTTCACAATTTTTTATGCATGTGTACATATCTATACTAATAAAAGGGTAATATGCTAATTAGACCAGAGGTCTTCCGGACGACCTTCAGGACAAAGCCATGGTGGCAGGGCCGAGGCTGAGGTGGTTAGGGCTGATCAGGCTGGCAGGGGAGAGCAGTTAGGGGGATCAGGCCGGCAGGCAGGTGAGCGGTTAGGAGCCAGTGGTACCGGATTGTGAGAGGGATTTCCTGGATTGGAGAGGGTGTAGGCTGGGCTGAGGGACCTCCTCCCCCATGCATGAATTTCATGCACTGGGCCTCTAGTACATATAGATGATCCTATATAATAAAAGCCTAATATGCTAAGTGTCTGACCGTTCATTCAACCATTCAACCACTCGCTATGATGTGCACTGACCACCAGGGGGCAAATGCTCTGACTGGTAGGTGAGCTTGCTGCTGGGGTCCAGCCAATCGGGACTGAGCGAGACAGGCCGGACATGCCCTGGAGCCCTCCCTCCCGTGGTCCCTCCCCAGCTGGCCAACCTCCTGCGTCCCTCCCCGGCCCCGATAGTGCACTGGTGGGGTCCCTCGGCCTGGCCTGCACCCTCTCGCAATCCGGGACCCCGCAGGGGATGTCGGGGAGCTGGTTTCAGCCCCAGCCCTTTGCATACCTGAGGTCCTTTGCAAACCCCCACCCACATTCCCTGTAAAACTCCCATTCGGCATCCGCTTCCCCATGCAATCCTCGTCCTACCCCCACATAAGCAGCTGGCAGATGGTGGGGTGCAGAGCACGTTTGCGTGGCGAGCCTCCCTCTTCCCGTACCTCCCTGTTTGCACACCAGGTGCGTCCCAGGGCTAAGGGCTCCCCACGCGTTAGCTCAGTGCCCACACCCAGAGCAGCCCTGCGTGGCTTGGCCCTCACGCCTCAGGAGTGACACAGCCCTAGCTGCCTGACAAGCGACTAAATAGACAAGCCGCTCCGAAACGAAAGAAGACAGAGAAGCCAACGCGTGCCAATAAATTCCTGAAAAAAAAAAAAAAAGTCCTGCTAGGGCAATTAAATTCTTATAGACTCGCATCGCAAGAGCTATTTACTCAAACCCAACATCCAAAACCAAATGTTCATTGATCGGATTCTGTGCTCCCAGTGTTACTGTCGGTGCTAACACCACAAAGACAGATGTGGGTGGACCCGATATTCTTGCTCATCCTCGCGAGTTTTTAATCGATCGCATGAGAATATATGGGGTGGGCGGGGGAAACAAGAACAGAGTTTAAATGAGTGTGGAACTCTCAGCCCGGCCGGCTGGCGTGGCTCAGTAGTTGAGAGCCGACCTATGAACCAGGAGGTCACAGGTTCGATTCCCGTTCAGGGCACACGCCAGGTTGTGGGCTCGATCCCCAGTTGGGGGGCATGTAGGAGGCAGTCGATCGATGTTTCTCTCTCCTCATTGATGTTTCTATCTCTTTCTCTCTCTCCCCTCCTCTCCGAAATCAATAAAAAACATTAATAAAAAATAAAAAAAAGAGGACCTAGAAAAAAAAAGTTTAAATGTGAACAATAAAACAGCAATCAATACATATCTATCAGCAGCTGAGTCTAAAAATCAAAATAAACGAACAAGCAGGACAGAAACAGACTCCTAGGGAGAGAACATTTGGATGGTGGCCAGACGGGAGGGGAATTGGGGCGATGGGGGAAAGAGGTGAAGGATTGAGAGGTACAAATGGGTCACTACAGAATAGTCACAGGGATGTCAAGTATAGCACAAGGAATCCTATATAATAAAAGCCTGATATGCTAAGTGTCCGGTCGTCCATTCAACCAAAATGTAATATGCTAATGATATGCTAAGGCCACTCAACAGCTTGTTATGACATGTACTGACCACTAGGGGGCAGATGCTTTGACTGGTAGGTTAGCTTGCATCTGGGGTCTGGCCCATAGGGACTGAGTGAGACAGGCCGGACACGCACTGATGGGGGGGATGATCAGTTTTATAATGTCTTACCCCAGGGGTGCACACCCGAAACTAACATAACAGTGTATGTCAACTGTAATTGAAAAATAAAAAATGATTTAAAAAAAAGCGGAGGTGGGGGCGGGGAGAGGGGGCTGGAGAACCTTCCACCTGGAGACCTGAGATTCCTGCGAGGTCCCTTCTTAGGGTGAAGCAGGGAGGCGCTGTTTATGGAGAGAAAAGACTGGTCAGAGGCCTTTGGATTTGGGCGGGGAGGTCAGCCTGCTTGGCCACCCGGTAAAGCTGCTCCGAAAGTGCATTGCGGGCGCGCGAGGGGCAGCAGCTTTGCAACTGAGCCCAACTCAGATTCCACCGCCCCCTCTTGCAGCGGAGTCACTGGGAGAGCTCAGAGAGGTTGCGCAACCTGCCCAGAGTCACACAGCTTGCAGCTGATGGAGGAAGTGGCCGCTCCCCACAGCCAGCAGCTCGGCCTTCCCAATAATGCCCCGTTAAAAGCACTGATGTGCCGAGAAACGCGACATGGCACCCCCAACCTTGGACACAGCCTGGGGCCCGCCTCCTGGGACAGCTGGACCGCCTCTAGGGGGTAGGGGAAGAACCAATTCCGGGAAGCAGCCGCGAAGGGGACCAAGCACTTCCGGTGCTCCGTTCCTGAGGGTCGTTCAGGGTTAGCGCACTCATAAGTGACTGAAACGCAGAATACAGGGCTCCGGAGGAGACAGTCTGGGCCCTTGCCCGGACTCAGGGTCCCTTAGATCTAGCGGCCCAGCGCGCGCCGCCATGACGAGTCCAGCCATGGAAATAGAGTAGGCGGGGCCCAGCGGACCCTCGCGTCAGCGCGATGACGTCACGGATCCGTGCGGGTAGGCGGGCCTCCTTGTAAGGGCCCACGTCAAACGTGGTCCGGCTTGGTAGGCGGAGCCGTATTGAGTGACGGCCAGGCTCCGCCTTCTGGTTGAGGCAGGGAGGTGGGGCGTTCAATACGGAAGTGCCTCCCGCCGGCATTGGTAGGGCGAGGCGGCATTGAGTGACGGCTCAGCCCTGCCTTCCAGTTAAGGCGGGGGGCGGGGCGCCGCTCAACGCGAAAGTGTCTCAGGCCTGCCTCCATAGGTTTGAGTGACGGCTCGGCCCCGCCTCTCGGTTAAGGCGGGCGGTGGGGTGGAGGGGGCGTTCCACACGGAACTGAATGGGTCGGCGGAGCCGCATAGAGTGCCGGCTCAACCCTGCCTTCCAGTTAAGGCGGGGACGAGGGGCGGGGGTAGGGAGGAAGGGTGGCCCGTTCAACACGGAAGTGCCGCAGGCCTTCAGGGGTAGGCGGTGCCGCATTGAGTGACGGCCAGGCTCCTCCTTCGGATTAAGGCGTGAGGTGGGGCGTTCAGCACGGAGGTGCCTCAATCTTGCATTGGAGGGCGGAGCGGGATGAGGCCAGAGCGGGGGTGGTAGGCGGAGCTGCATTGAGTGATGGCCTGGCCCCGCCTTCCGGCTAAGGCGGGGAGGTGGGGCGTACAGCACGGAAGTGCCGCAGGCCTGCATGGGTAGGCGGTGCCGCATTGAGTGACGGCCCGGCTCCTCCTTCCGGTTAAGGCGGGGAGGTGGGGCGTTCAACACGGAAGTGCCTCAAGCCTGCTTGGGTAGGGCGGGGCGGCATTGAGTGACGGCTCAGCCCCGCCTTCCGGTTAACGCGGGGAGGGGAGGGACCGCCCAACACGGAAGTGCCGCAGGCCTGCGTGGGTAGGCGGAGCCGCATTGAGTGACGGCCTGGTCCCTCCTTCCGGTTGAGGCGGGGAGGTGGGGCGTTCAACACGGAAGTGCCTCCCGCCTGCATTGGTAGGGCGGAGCGGGGTGGGGGCGGGCTTCGGCCCCCAGACTTTGCTAGGGCGCCTTGTGGGCTGGTTTTGTGGCCCTGGGCCTGGCATGGCGGCCGCCTGGGTTCTTTCTCCTCCAGGCCGCGGGTGCACACTGGGCATGCGCAGTCCGGGGCGGCCGCCTGGCCCCTGAACCCCCATCCCTCGCCCCCTCCCATCTGCAGTCATTAAAGCAAAGCTGAGGTCGGCTGCAATGGCCGCGCTGCCTCCCTCACGGGGCCCAGCCAGATGCTGCAGAACAAAGGTTGTAGGTTCCTGAATTGGGGGGCCCGGGCCTTGCGCCTATTCTGATGGCCCCGGAATTGGGTCCCGGAGCCCCAAGTGGGGGTCCTAGTGAGCAGCAAGGTGGGGGCAGGATTTCAGCCACGGGGCTGGGGATGGGGGGGGGTGTCACACATCTGCCCTCCGAGGCTCGAGCAAAAGGAGCCGTTTAGTTAGATTCCTTACAGCTATCAGGGGTGCGGGTGCCATTGCTTGGAGCCTCCAGCGCCCTGGCCAGTCATGACCTCAGATTGTCCTAAGAAACTCGGGGGTGAAAAAATATCGCGCGATTGAATAATTGGGGGCATCCGTTTTGTTTTGTTTTTTTTAAGAAAACGTGGATGCCCCAATGGAGATGGGAGGGGAGGGAGCAGGGATCTGTCTTTGCAACTGAGGGATGCATTTGCAATTGACGGGTGCATTTGCAACATGCAAATGTGTGCATCCTTTGGGATGTGCCCTGGTCCAATGATTGGAGGTCTCTCCAATACAGCACTCCCCCCCCCCCAAGTTACAAAAAGGTCAAGAAAAAAGACCAGGTGGCCTGCCAGTTGGCACGGATCCATCCGTCTCCTGCCAAGAAATGGAGTAGGAGGTTGCGTGATCTAATGAATAAATCATATATTATGCAACCCCCTGAACAGATATGGACTGCTGTAACCTCATTTTTTCATGAATGAAACTTGGGGGTCAAGGTGGGAGGGGTAGGGAAAACGTATCCTTGAAGGATTTGGGTGTTTGATGAGCCTTTAATTGTGCAGATTGGAGCTCAGCACAAAGAATTGTCTACAAAAAGAAAGGCTTAGAGTCATGATTAGCTTATTATACCGACTTAGAGCATTTATCTGTATTTTTTTTCTTTTTTTTCCTGGTGTGTGTTGTGTGTGTGTGGCCACCTTCACAGGTGGAATGAAGCACATCAACCTGTCCTTTGCTGCCTGCGGATTCCTGGGCATTTACCACCTGGGGGCAGCCTCGGCCTTCTGCAAACACGGCCAGAAGCTGCTGAAGGACGTCAAGGCTTTTGCGGGGGCTTCCGCCGGGTCCTTGGTGGCTTCGGTCCTGCTCACAGCACCAGAGAAAATAGAGGTAATGAAAATGGCCCCTTGGCCCTGTTCCTCAGCCAGAAATCAAGATCCAGCAACAACGCCGGATGCTCACGCTCAGCTAGCTGCATGCTTTGCCTGGGAAACAGAAAAGCTTTCAATATTTAATCATCAGGGATCTGGGCTCCGGATTTGGGAGAGGGGCCTGTTCTGGGTGACAGTGAGACAGATAATGCCTTATTTTACCCTCTTTTTTAAAAAGAATATTTGTATTGATTTCAGAGAGGAAGAGAGAGGGGGGGGGAGAGAGAGAGAGGGAGAGGGAGAGAGGGAGAGAGAAAGAAAGAGAGAGAGAGACACGTCAGTGATGAGAGAGAATCATGGATTAGCCGCCTCCTGCATTGCCCCACACTGGGGATCGAGCCCGCAACCCGGGCACGTGCCCTGAGCGGGACTTGAACCCTGACCTCCTGGTGTATTTTGGGCGGGTGCTGGAAATATCGCGGGCGTCCCTTCGTAAAGCATACGGTTGTCTAATCCAGCAGTTCTCAACCTTCCCAATGCCGCGACCCTTTCATACAGTTTCTCATGTTGTGGTGACCCCCAACCATAAAATTATTTTTGTGGCTCCTTCATCACTGTCATTTTGCTACTGTTATGAATCGTCATGTAAACATCTGATATGCAGGATGTATTTTCATTGTTACAGATTGAACATAATTGAAGCATAGTGATTCATCACAAAAACAATATGTAATTATATATGTGTTTTCCGATGTGGACATGATGAGGGGGAGGGTGCCTTGATTCCGTCTCCATCCCAGGCGCTTTCACCGTACTGTGAATGAATGAATGAACGAATGAATGAATGAAAGAATGAATGAATGGAAGACAGGCCTGGATTCCAACCCTGCCCATGGCCCTCACTGTTCACGGCAAATCAGGGAAGACCCTTAATGTCTTCAACCTGTTTTCTTACCGTACTGTGAATGAATGAACAAACGAACGAGTCAATGAAAGAAAGAATGAATGAATGAACGAACGAATTAATGAATGAATGAATGAATGAAAGAAAGAATGGAAGACAGGCCTGGATTCCAACCCTGCCCATGGCCCTCACTGTTCACGGCAAATCAGGGAAGACCCTTAATGTCTTCAACCTGTTTTCTTACCGTACTGTGAATGAATGAACAAACGAACGAGTCAATGAAAGAAAGAATGAATGAATGAACGAACGAATTAATGAATGAATGAATGAATGAAAGAAAGAATGGAAGACAGGCCTGGATTCCAACCCTGCCCATGGCCCTCACTGTTCACGGCAAATCAGGGAAGACCCTTAATGTCTTCAACCTGTTTTCTTACCTGCCAACTGGGAGGTTACGTATATAACCCACCACGAAGGGTTTGTGAAGATGAGCTCGCGGAGGCGGGTTCCCAGAACCCACAAAACGCCAGGGCCGGGACCGCCCTCCCACGGCTCTGACCAGCACTGGCAAAGGACAGCCCTCAGGACTCCCTCCTCTGCTATCCGTGTGGTCGCTGGCAATTGGCGCTGCTACCCTGGCTGGTTTAGCTCAGTGGCCAGCGTGTCGGCCTGTGGACGGAAGGGTCCTGGGTTCGATTCCGGTCAAGGGCATGTACCTGGGTTGTAGGCTCCATCCCCAGTCGGGGTGCACGCAGGAGGCAACCCATCCATGTGTCTCTCTCACATCCATGTCAGTGGTTGAGCGTCCTCCTAGGAACCAGGAGGTCACGGTTCGATTCCCGGTCAGGGCACATGCCCGGGTTTCGGGATGGAGCCCCAGTAGGGGGTGGGGGTGCAGGAGGCAGCTGATCCATGATTCTCTCTCATCATGGATGTTTCTCTCTCTCCCCCTCCCTTCCTCTTTGAAATCAATACAAATATATTAAAAACAAAAAAGATTCAATTTTACAGGATGCATTGATTTTCCCGCCAATCCTATGTCACCTCATTCAAACATTTGAAAAATATGTAGATAACATCGATGATCATTTAAAACTCCCTCCCATCACCCCTGGCACAGGGAGATACTTAAACCTTTTTAAAGGCCCGGCCGGGTGGCTCAGTGGTTGAGCGTCGACCTAGGAACCAGGAGGTCGGGGTTCGATTCCCAGTCAAGGGCACAGGCCCGCGTTGTGGGATGGATCCCCAGTGGGCGGCATGCAGGGGGCAGCCAATGCATGATTCTCTCTCATCATTGATGTTTCCACTTCTCTCCCTTCCTCTCTGAGATCAATAAAAGTATTTAAAAAAGAAAACACAGCAGGATTGGGGACAACAGTTGGCTTGCTTGGGGGGCCAGGAACAGTGGGTTAGGGACAGAGCGCTGGATCAGAACAGACCTTCTGACGCAATGTCGAGTCGCCCGTTCACGTCCCGTTTCAGGAATGCAACCAGTTCACCTACGAGTTCGCTGAGGAGACAGGAAGGCAGTTGTTCGGGGCTGTAACGCCGGGCTACGATTTCATGGCCCGGCTGAGGTACGGGGGTGTGTGGGTCCCCAAACGCACTCCCCACCACGGCGTGAGGACTCACGTCGGGAATGAAAGGCCTGGCTCCGTGCCTGGAGTGCCGACCTGCAGCCAAAGGGTTCGGGTTCGATTCCGGTCCAAGGCACGTTTCTTGCTTCAAGTTGCATCCCCATCTGGGTCGGGGTGCATGCAGGAGGCAACCAATCAATGTGTGTCTCTCTCACATCGATGTTTCTCCCTCTCTCCCTCCCCTTCCAGTGTAAGTATCAATGGGAAAAATACCCTCAGGTGAGCATTAACAACAAAACCATCCTATAGAATAAAAGCCTAATATGCTCAGTGTCTGGTCGTCCACTCAGCCAATCAAAGTGTCACATGCTAAGGCCGCTCAACCGCTCGCTATGACGTGCACTGACCACCAGGGGGCAGACAGTCGACGGGTCGACCAGTCGCTATGACGTGCACTGACCACCAGGGGGCAGACAGTCGACGGGTCGACCAGTCGCTATGACGTGCACTGACCACCAGGGGGCAGACAGTCGACGGGTCGACCAGTCGCTATGACGTGCACTGACCACCAGGGGGCAGACAGTCGACGGGTCGACCAGTCGCTATGACGTGCACTGACCACCAGGGGGCAGACAGTCGACGGGTCGACCAGTCGCTATGACGTGCACTGACCACCAGGGGGCAGACGCTCCGACCAGTAGGTGAGCTTGCTGCCGGGGTCCGGCCGGTCGGGACTGAGCGAGCCGGGCCAGACACGCCCTGGAGCCCTCCCGCAGTCCCTTCCCAGCTGGCCAACCTCCCGCGTCCCTCCCAGCCCCGATCCTGCACCAGTGGGGTCCCTCGGCCTGGCCTGCGCCCTCTCGCAATCCAGGACCCCTCGGGGGATGTCGGAGAGCCGGTTTCAGCCCGATCCGTGGGCCAGGCCGAGGAACCCCACTGGTGCACGAATTCATGCACCGGGTCTCTAGTAAAATAATAATACCCGGACGGCGTGACTCAGTGGTTGAGTGTCGACCTATGAACCAGGAGGTCAGGGTTCGTTCTCCATCAGGGCACGTGCCCGGGTTGTGTGCTCGATCCCCAGTAGGGGGCGTGCAGGAGGCAGCCAATCTGTGATCCTCATCATGGACGTTTCTCTCTCCCCCTCTCCCTTCCTCTCTGAAATCCATAAAAATATACTTAATATCACAAAAGTTGTAGGAAATACACTTTTGTGATATTATACTATGTTAGTACAGTTTTGGTAATATTATATTTAAAGTCTTGTGTGAAATATTAATCTTTATTGCACGTAACATATTATACTTAAAATAGTTTTTCTTGAAATATTAATGATTATTATTGCATGTAACATTATTATACTTAAAATCGTTTTTCTTGGAATATCAATGATTACTACATGTAACATTATTACACTTAAAATCATTTTTCTTGAAATATTAATTGCATGTAGCATTATTATACTTAAAATCGTTTTTCTGCAAATATTAATGATTATTGCATGTAACATCATAAAAAATAAAATTAAAAAAATATATACATATTTAAAAAATAAATAATAACAACGGTGAGAGGGGAGTGACGCGGCCACATTCTCTCCCCCAGACGCGGAATGGACTCGATCCTGCCCCCCAACGCCCACCAGCTGGCCCACAGCCGCCTGCACGTCTCCATCACCAGCACCCGGACGGGGAAGAACTCCCTGGTCTCCAGCTTCTCCTCCAGGGAGGACCTCATCCAGGTAACGCATTCCTGGGGGAGGAAGTCGGCAGCCTGTGCCCTTCACACCCGTGGCTTCCCGTCCTGGCTGGGATGGTCCGGCTCGGTCAGCCGTGGGACCATGAACGCATCAGTCCCGCGTGAGCCTCGCCGCGTCCAACACCCTTGAGTTTATTCTAGAAGCAGGTCTCCTGTGCCATTGAGTAGCAACAACAGCTCCTTACATGAACGTAGCTGACACTTGGCAGTTTAGGTAAGACGTTGTACCTGTACTATTTATTTTTATTTCTTTATTTCAGAGTGAGAGGAAGGGAGAGGGAGAGAGAGAGAGAAACATCCATGATGAGAGAGAACCATGGATGGGCTGCCTCCTGCACACCCCCCACTGGGGATGGAGCCCGCAACCCGGGCATGTGCCCTTGACCGGGAATCGAACCCGGGACCCTTCAGTTCGCAGGCCGATGCTCTATCCACTGAGCGAAACCAGTTATGGCATCTTCCTTTTTTAAAAAAAGTATATTGAATTTCAGAGAGAGGAGGGAGAGGCCATCCATTGCTGAGCCAGACATACCTCTCTAGGGTCCTTTCTGATATCCTATAGAATAAAAGCCTAACATGCTAAGTGTCCAGTTGTCCATTCAACCAATCAAAGCGTAATATGCTAATGACATGCTAAGGCTGCTCAACTGCTCACTAGGATGTGAACTGACCACCAGGGGCAGATAGTTGACTGGTCAACCTGTCGCTATGACATGCACTGACCACCAGGGGGCAGACGCTCTGACCAGTAGGTTAGCTTGCTGCTCGGGTCCGGCCGATCAGGACTGAGCGAGACAGGTCGGACACGCCCTGGAGCCCTCCCACGGTCCCTCCCGATTGTGCACCGGTGGGGTCCCTCGGCCTGGCCTGCGCCCTCTCGCAATCCGAGCTGAGGGACACCCCTCAAGTGCATGAATTTCGTGCACCTGGCCTCTAGTTGACTATGTTTTCTTCTACTTAAGCGTGTGCATTGCGCACTTATAATGGATGTAACGTTGTCTTTCTTACGGCAATTTAAAATATTTTCTTAAAGCTGTAGAATTTTGTAGGAAATCACGTAACCAGTCTCTGGTCTGAGTGTGAGCGCCTCTCTGTGCCTGAGCCATTTTCTGTTTCCTCCCTCAGGTCCTCCTGGCCAGCAGCTTCCTGCCCCTCTACGCCGGCCTGAAGCCCGTGGAGTACAAAGGACAGGTACGCTCTGATCCCTGATCCATGATCAGGGATCCGATGGGGATAAGTCCCCTTTGAAGAACCCAGTGTTATAATTACGCTTCCTGGTGGTTCCGAATCAGCCCACTGGGCCCTTGTGGTTCTACTTAAGTTCCAGACAGAAAATTCTGGTCTCCAGCCCGGCTGGCGTGGCTCAGTGGTTGAGCCTCCACCTAGGAACCAGGAGGTCACGGTTTGCTTCCCGGTCAGGGCTCATGCCTGGGTTGCGGGGTCGATCCTCAGTAGGGGGTGTGCAGGAGGCAGCCGATCCATGATTCTCTCTCATCACGGATGTTTCTCTCTCTCTCCCTTCCTCTCTGAAATCAACAACAAAAATTTTTTCCCCAATATTAAATATTTATTTTTACATACAAATATATTTTACCGGGCATATGGAAATCCACAGATTGAACACTTCAGTAATTTTTGTTTGGGGCACTGTATGGAAATATGCGAAAAGAAAAATTTCGTAGGGGCAGCTTCTGAAAAATCAATAATTGTGTTACAGAAAAACTTTATTTATACAAGGACAGTTAATATTTCTTTTACACAGGACTTAGCAAAAACAATGACTTGGAAAGCAGTCACGATTAATTTTTATTTTTAAACTTTTTCATCAGAAACTTACCTTGGCCGCTTGTCGAGCTTTGAGTTTTAGGTTGCCAACAAGATTTTGTCCTCTGTTAAAAAAAACCCAAACAACTTCGCAGACTAGAGGTTAAAAAGAGCATGCATTTGTGTTAAAAAATAAACGTATGCCAAAATGAAATGGGGTAAATCTCCCCAAAGCAAGGTTAAAATAAATATATTTTAAAAAGAAACAAAATGTTGCTTTCCAGTGATAGAACCAGAGGACCAGTGAACGAAATTCGTGCACCCGTAGGGTCCATAGGCCTGGCTGGCAATCAGGGCTGATCTGGGGGGCAGATGGGGGGCCCCTGCTGGCACCCGCTTTGGCTGGCCTGGGGCCTGAGGGCTGGGGCAACTCAGAGCATCTGCCCCCTGGTGGTCAGTGGGTGTCATAGTGGCCGGTCATTCCGCCGTTCGGTCGATTTGCATATTAGGCTTTTATTATATAGGTTAGATCTGAGACAGGAAGAGAGAGGGGATAGTGAGATAGAAACATCCATGATGAGAGAGAACCATGGACCGGCTGCCTCCTGCACGCCCCCTACTGGGGATTGAGCCCGCAAATCAGGCATGTGCCCTTGACCGACAATCGAACCCAGGACCCTTCAGTCCACAGACCAACGCTCTACCCACTGAACCCAACAGGCCAGGGCCAATTGAGTTAACTTCTAAACCATTGGCCAGATTCCCCGGTTCTGGCTGCTCTCATGCACCAGGGGTGTATGCTATGGGCACAAACATTAGTGTTTCTCCCAACGCAAAACCCCTATGGGACTGGCCCCGGTCACTAGTGATTCAGGAGCAGATCCTGGGCATGGACCGTCGAGGTTTCCGTACACACGCCCTCCACCTGGCAGCTGGGTCAGGCCCACGTGTGACTACGGGTTTCCCTCCGCAGACATGGGTGGATGGCGGGTTCACCAACAGCCTCCCCATCCTGCCCGTGGGCCGCACGGTGACCATCTCCCCCTTCTGCGGCCGCCTGGACATCTCCCCGCAGGACAAGGGGCAGCTGGGCGTCTACGTCACCATTGCCAACCAGGACATCCTGGTGAGTGACGAACATTGTCCCTAAAATCTCCCCCGGGCTCCGAGATGGTGAGCTCACGTATCGTTTCCTGTACAAACTGCATGTTCTCGGTGGCAAGTTACCTATTTTACTTTATTTTTTAAAAAATATAATTTTATTAATCTCAGAGAGGAAGGGAGAGGGAGAGAGAGAAACATCAATGAGAAGACAGAACTATTGATGGCTGCCTCCTGCACGCCCCCTACAGGGGATCCAGCCCGCATCCCAGATGTGCCCTTGACCGGGAATCCAACTGTGACCTCCTGGCTCCTAGGTTCATACCCAACCACGGAGCCACGCCGGCTGGGCCCTCCTTTTATTTTTTATTTTATTTTTATTACTCGAGGCCCGTTGCAGGAAGATTCCTGCAAGAATAGGGCTTCCTGCGGCCGGAGCGAAGCAGAGAAGGGAGGCAGGCTTCTCTCCCTTCTTCGCCGCTCCGCTCCCTTCTTTAGCGCTTGGCTTCCTTCTACGCCGTCTTCAGTCTTTGCTCTGCACCTACGTATGCAAATTAACCGCCATCTTTGTTGGGTTAATTTGCATACTCACTCTGATTGGCTGGTGGGCGTCGCGGAGTGACACCAATTTGCATGTTTCTCTTTTGTTAGTGTAAATTGCTAATCATCAGGTTACAGATGTAACGCACGCCGACCCTCACGGCCCTGCCCTACAGCCCCACCCTGCCTCTCTGTCCTAGGTGTCCGTGGCCAACTTGGTGCGGCTCAACCATGCCCTGTTCCCTCCCGGCCAGTGGGAAATGGAATCCCTGTACCGCCGCGGTTTCCGGGACACCGTTGGGTTTTTGCTCAAGGAGAACTGGTTCGAGTAGAGGGCCTCCAGGCACGTCCGTCCGAGTCCGGTGGCGATCGGTGATGCGATTTCTATGAGCCGTCAGGATTCTGTCACAGTTACCGGTCTTGGTCACAGTTTGCGTCATTATGAAAAGTTAAATGTTCACTTGCTGCAAAGAAAGACGAGGCGTTTCATGAGAAGTTGGCAACGTTATCAAGGGCACAACGCGGGATGCACTGAACGCAGACGAACTCCTGCAAAACACGGAGACCCAAGCCAACCTCGCTCGAAGCCTTGGAAATGAGAAGTGAATCCCGCCCAGCCGGCCGGCGTGGCTCAGCGGTTGAGCTCTGACCTAGGAACCAGGGGGTCAGGGTTCGATTCCCGATTAGGGCACATGCCCGGGTTGCAGGCTCCATCCCCAGTCGGGTGTGCAGGAGGCGGCCGATCGATGCTTCTCTCTCCTCATGGATGTTTCTCTCTCCCTTTCTCCCTCTTTCTCCCTTCCTCTCTGAAATCAATAAAAAATATTTTATTTTTATTTTAAAAAGAAAGCGAGTGCAGATGATCATTCATTCATGAGCTCCCATTCATTTAGCAGGTTCGGACTCGAATTTCCGTCTCTTTCCATGGGGTCTGTCGAGCGTGACTCCTGAGGAATAAGAGGCAGTTACGAACGAGCCCGTTTTCAAGGGCCGGCCCTTCCTGGTTATGCACCTGTCTTTCCTGCCGTTTGAAACCATCCTTTCAATCAATGTGATGGCCCTTAAAAGCCTCGGATACACGGCATTGAGCTCCTACGCCCCGACCGCTGTCTCTCTTCTCCGGATCTGGGCACAGGCTGGGCGAGCAGCGGCGATCCCTGGCAGGGGTGCGTTTTGTAGCAACGCGGCCGGGTCTTCACAGAGGGTCTCATCTCGGTTCCTTCTCCAGTCGGGTCTGGACACTCACTAGCCCTTTCACCTCCGTCCTTGTTATGTGGATACTAGAGGCCCGGTGCACGAAATTCATGCAAGGGGCTCGGCTCTTGCAGCCCCGGCTTCGTCTGGAAGGTCATCCGGAAGGTCGTCTGGAAGGTCGTTCGGTCTAATTAGCATCTTAGCTCTTTATTCTATAGGATTCTATCTGTGTGAGCGTTTAATGAATTCTTTACGGATGCCTTCCCAAGCAAAAACACATCTTTTCTTTTTTAAAATATATTATGGATTTCAAGAGGGAGAAAGAGACGGAAACATCGATGATGAGAGAGAATCATGGACCGGCTGCCTCCTGCACGCCCCCTACTGGGGATGGAGCCCTCAACCCGGGCATGTGCCCTGACCGGGGACCGAACCCTGACCTCCTGGTTCCTGGGTCGACGCTCAACCACTGAGCCGCCCTGGCCGGGCCAGAAACAAATCTGACTGCACTGGACGTTGTAAAAGTATTCGGTGCCGACAGCCTGCGCCTGTGACCGTGTGGCTGGCTGGTGCGTCCCTGGCGGACAGGGTAGGAGGGGTGACAGGGGTCTGCAGAAGCCGGTGGGGAAATGAGACCCTGTCACCAGGCGCATGGCCTGTGCACTCCACGCGTGTCAAACTCGCGGCCCGCCGGCCGCATGCGCCCACAACGAATATTTCTGTGGCCCAGCCAATAGGACGACATGTAAGAAACGTTTTAATACAAGTTTTCTCACTTAATTTTTACACTATCATGTTGTCCATCATTATTTTTTTAAAAATATATTTTATTGATTTTTTACAGAGAGGAAGGGAGAGAGATAGAGAGTTAGAAACATCGACCAGCTGCCTCCTGCACATCTCCCACCGGGGATGTGCCCGCAACCCAGGTACATGCCCTTGACCGGAATCGAACCCGGGACCCTTCAGTCCGCAGGCCGACGCTCTATCCACTGAGCCACACCGGTTTCGGCCATGTTGTACATCATTATTAATCACAAACCACGACGTTCGCTAATGACTGATTATATAATCACGTTGCATTCATTTCCCTTACGCGCAGGCGCACCGTCTCTCCCCACTGACACCGGCGGCGAATGTTCTAGCAGCCGATGGACGCGTCCTTCGTCCCGGACTGACTGGCTTGGTGTGCGCAACGGGAAATACCTCGCTTTCGGTGAACGAGAAAAACAGGTTTATCTGCGTGACATTTATTCATTGATGCCGTTATTCAGTGTCTGGTAAGTTCATGTTCAAGAAAAAACATTAATTTTTATTACAATGTCCTATTATTTTCTGTGAACGGCGACTCGTTTATCTCAACCCTTTGCCTTCAGCGCGTCTCCGTCGGAATAAACCCACGTTTCTGTGGAAACGGAAGCTTTTGTTTGTTTGTGGCCGCACACACGTCAACCGTGTGTATTTGGCCCGTGTTCGCCTGCGAGTGTGCACGGCTGGCCAGGCCCCCGATGTCCCCTGTCCTTGTGGCCCCGCATGGCTCGCAGGCGCTCGGAGCAGGCCCCTTCGCCGTTTTAGGGGACAGCCTTTCGGGGTGCGGTGGAACTGCCGTGCGGGACATCTGACCCAGATCCCAGTGCCACTGTGATTGGCGGCTCGCCCCGTTCCCAGGTCCTTGTTGGCGCCCATTCCCTAATAACCTCCTCCCAGTGGCTGTCCTTTAACATCCCATGCGTCTTCCCCGCTTCCTCTTTTCAGGAACATCCTTGCTTTGTAACTATGGTTACGAACACCGACAATTAGGGAAGACAGATGTGGCTGTCAGGTTCAGCGATGCTCTGACAGGCCAGGCCGTAGTAAACAACAAAACTCTGCCACTCGGGGGCTTGGGATGTCGCCCTGAGCGTCAGAAGCTGGCAAAGCGCCCGTCGTAGGGTCGTGGCATCGGAGGGGTGGGGACCCTGGACCTGCCGATATTTATAACATCCTTCACGGCCATAAAGAACCATCCACTTAAACATGGGCCTGCTCCCCCGGGGTGAGATGTTGAGTAAACTCCCCCCATTGCCTCGGCAGGGCCAGGCCACATGACCTCCTGGACCTTACACGGCCCCCCGGCTGGACGTTCCCCACCCCCAGGCCACCTGTCTCTCAGGTTTTCCGATGCCTGTGATGTGTGCCCTATACACGTGCAATTTATTTATAAATAAATAAACAAAATGGGACGCATGGGAGTGATTTTCTAAGCAGAACAGGACCATGACAGACAGTTTGCCAACGCCATGCGAACCCGATACACACGGTATCTCAGGATGATTCGCTGGAGACCCACATCGTGGTGTTAGCCAACCTCTCCGTAAAATTTAAAAAAAGATGCATATAAAGACGTCCCCTGTTGTATTTATGAACTAGACGCCCGGTGCATGAAATTTGAGCATGGCGGGGGTGGGGGGTCACCCTCAGCCCAACGTACACCCTCTCCAATCTGGGACCCCTCGGGGGGGTGTCCCTCCAGAACTGGGCCTAAACCGGCAGTCGGGCATCCCTCTCTCAATCCAGAACCGCTGGCTCCTAACTGGTCACCTGCCTGCCTGCCTGATAACCCCTAACTGCTCTCCCCTGCTGGCCTGATCGCCCCCTAACTGCTCCCATGCTGGCTTGATTGCCCCTAACTGCTCTCCCCTGCCTGCCTGATTGTCCCTAACCACTCTGCCTGCCTGCTTGATGCCCCCCACTGCTCCCCTGCCAGCCNATCCCCCTAACTGCTCTCCCCTGCCGGCCTGATCGCCCCTAACTGCTCCCCTGCCGGCCTGATCGCCCCTAACTGCTCTCCCCTGCCGGCCTGATCGCCCCTAACTGCTCCCCTGCCGGCCTGATCACCCCTAACTGCTCTCCCCTGCCGGCCTGATTGCCCCTAACTGCCTCTGCCTTGGCCCACTCCACCATGGCTTTGTCCGGAAGGACCTCCGACAGATGTCCGGTCTATCCGGCTAATTAACATATTACCCTTTTATTAACATAAGTATTAACCGTACAAAGGATTCCGGTCCGTCATTTCTATCGCCGAGGAGTCAGTAGTCAGGGAAGGTCACGGTGTTGAGGCCGCCCTTGCCTCAGCTCAGCTGTGTCTGTGCCAGAGCAAAACACAACGTCATCAGCTCTGCCCCACACTGGCCCCCTGGGACACAGCGCCCGCCGGGTGCGAATCCGGATGTGCAGGCATTCCTCCCGCACCTCCCCTCCGGTCATGTCCCCGCTCCCACTGCCGTAAGAGAGGCAGCCGCGGGATTCACGTACGCAGTCCGGCACAGCTCATAATCACAGCGTCTTGTCCGCCTGCATCGGGTAACGGGGCCCGGGGGGCATCGTGCTAACTGAGAGAAGCCAGTCAGAGGACGACGAGGGTCCCATGACCTCACTCATCCGTGGGATCGAATGAGCAGCATTAACGGACGGAGAAACTAGAAATAGAGGCATGAGTGCATGGCACGGATGGACAGATCCCAGAGGGAGGTGGGTGGGAAGACGAGAGATTCGCCAAAGAGCATCTACGCATGTAGGCATCGCCCGTGGGCACAGCCAACAGGGCGGGGAAGGCCTGGGAGGGGTCGGGGGCTGGGTGGGGGGGGGCAGACAGGGGGGAAGGGGGACATCGGTAATACGATCAGCCATAAGAATAGATATCCCGCCCCGGCCAGTGTGGCTCAGTGGATAGAACGTCGGCCTGCGGACTGAAGGGTCCCGGGTTCGATTCCCAATCAGGGGCACATGCCCGGGTTGTGGGCTCCATCCCCAGTAGAGGGTGTGCAGGAGGCGGCCGATCTGTGATTCTCTCTCAGCATGGATGTTTCTATCTCTCTCTCCCTCTCTCTTCCTCTCTGAAGTCAATACAAATATATTAAAAAATAAAAGAATAGTTATCCCCGGCCAGTATGGCTCAGTGGATAGAGCTCCGGCCTGCGGACCGAAGGGTCCCGGGTTCGATTCTGGTCAAGGGCACGTTCCTGGCCGGTTCCCGGTCAGAGGCAACCCATCGATGTGTCTCTCTCACATCGATGTTTCTCTCTCTCCCTCTCTCTTCCGCTCTCCCTAAAATTCCATGGAAAAACATCCTCAGGTGAGGATGAACTGCAACGACAAAGAAAAAAAAAACAATAAGAATAAATAAAAAAGAAAAACATGACACTTCCGTGATTTTATAAGCACATGATACACGGCTTGCAAGCCCAATTTTGCAGCATCACCACCTCTGAAGTCCTCCGTGTGTGTCGAAAGCCATTTATCTCCGAACGCGCTCCCGCACCAACATGGCACGGTGGAGTAATCGGTGCTGCACTCGGAACGGGTTCCTCTTTATTTCCCCGCTCAGCACGAGTCTTAATTATATTTTACCTAATTCCAGGGCTGCGGACCGTCGCACAGAAAATCATTTCTGCTTGAAAAAAACCAAACTGTTTTCTGTTACCGGAGTTTTCTATGGCGGCTCGTCGTCAGCGAGCTATAAATAAAAATCCCTTAGCGCGCGTGCAATCCATCTCTGTAAGTCTAGAACGGTGACAGTCACCCCCCATTAACACCCTCCACCGGCCCTGACCGGTGCGGCTCAGTGGATAGAGCGCCGGCCTGCGGACGGAAGGGTCCCGGGTTCGATTCCTGGTCAAGGGCATGTACCTGGGTTGCGGGCACATCCCCAGTGGGGGGCGTGCAGGAGGCAGCCGATGGATGCTTCTCTCTCATCGATGTTTCTTTTTCTTTTTTTATATTTCTTTACTGATTTCAGAGAGGAAGGGAGAGGGTGTGTTCTGTGTAAAATATGACCAACTCGCTATTAACGATGAATGTGTCTGTATGGAGTTAGCGGCATTTAACTGCGAACACGGGGAGGGGCCTGCAACCCAGGTACGTGCCCCTTGACCGGGAATCGAACCCGGGACCCTTTGTTCCGCAGGCCGATGCTCTGTCCACTGAGCCGCACCAGCCAGGGCCGGCGGAACCATTTTTATTTTATTACTACAGGCCTGGTGCACGGATTTGTGCACTGGTGGGGGGGGCGTGGCCTGCGGAGATCCACCTGCTGAGGGAGCGCACTGACCACCAGGGGGCAGCTCCTGCATTGAGCGTCTGCCCCCTGGTGGTCGGTGCGCAACATAGCGACCGGTTGACTGGTCGTTATGCTGTTCAGTCACTGGGCTTTTATATATATAGATTTTTTAAAAAATATATATTTTTATTGATTTCAGAGAGAAAGAGAGAGGGATATATAGATTTTTTTTTATTGATGACAGAGAGGGAGAGAGAGAGAGAAACATCCATGATGAGAGAGAATCATGGATCGGCTGCCTCCTGCACGCCCTCTACTGGGGATGGAGCCTGCAACCCGTGCATGTGCCCTGACCGGGAATCGAACCCTGACCTCCTGGCTCCTAGGTTGATGCTCAACCCCTGAGCCATGCCAACCGGGCGGAACCCTTTTTTGAAGTTGGGAGGGTGGTGACTGTGGGGTGATGCCCAGACGCTGTGCCCAAGCCCCCCACCCCCCTGTGACGCTAGTGCAATATTCTAGTTATGTCTGTTATGAAACTCCATCTTTAAACCTTGTTTGTGACCATCAAGCACCCCCTGCACTTAACTTGTTCCCTTTCTCGCATCTGAAGCTTCTTAGCACGGACCCTGGCCTATACTCAATTCTCAGTCAATAACGATGGGCCGGCCTGGCCAGTGCTGCTCAGTGGTTAGCGCCCACCGACGAACCAGGGGGTCCCGGGTTCGACTCCCGGTCAAGGGCACGTGCCCGGGTTGCGGGCTCCATCCCCAGTAGGGGGCGTGCAGGGGGCAGCCGATTCATGATTCTCTCTCATCATGAATGTTTCTATCCCTCCTCTCCCTTCCTCTCTGAAAGTCAGCGCCCACGACTGTTCCTCACGTGGTGGAAGCCGGGAGGAGAGATCCTGGTGAAGAACGACCGTGAATTGTCAAGGGTGTCTGTCGCCTGCCCGAGAAGCTCCTGCGTTAAGCCTCTGCCCGAAGAGGTGGGAGGAGGAGGAAGAGGAGGAGGGAGGAAGGCGCGAGCCATCTGGCTGCAGCATCCGG
This sequence comes from Myotis vivesi, assembly GCA_035771395.1. Classification (NCBI taxonomy): domain Eukaryota; kingdom Metazoa; phylum Chordata; class Mammalia; order Chiroptera; family Vespertilionidae; genus Myotis; species Myotis vivesi. Next base: position 1,576,019 of record JAWPEG010016630.1, read on the forward strand.
GGACCACCAGGCACATCTGGACGCAGCTGCACCAGGGACCTCATTAGCTATCACCTGTCTGCCCAGCAGCCTCGGTCCAGATGGCCCGGCAGGTGGGCTGCCCGGGGAGAGCGCATATTTTACCCCGTAATTGGCCACGGGGCCTGGGGGAGGCGTGAAGGTTTCGTTTACCTCCGTTTAGTTGACTTTATCTTATTTATTTGTTTGTGTAATCAATGTTTTTAGGAGAAATCTATGGGAGAAAAATCCTCGTTGGGCTCGGCTGGGTCATGGGCCGTCTGCGACCTGCTGTGGGCGGGGGGTCGGACTCTGGGATATTTTTTTTTCCATCAATTTTTTATTTTTTACTTTTTATTTTTGGTTAATCCTCACCCTGGGATATTTTCCCATTGATTTTTTTTATCGAGTGGAAGGGAGGGGGAGAGACAGGGAGACGTAACGTCAATGTGACAGAGACACATCCATCGGTTGCCTCCTGCACCCCGAGGCCTGCAACCCAGATAGATGCCCTTAACTGGACTCGAACCCGGGACCCTTCAGTCCCCGGGCCAATGCTCTATCCACTGAGCCAAACCGGCTAGGGCAACATTTATTATTATTTTTAAGAATAAGAAAAGCAGCCCTGACCGGTTTGGCTCAGTGGATAGAGGGTCGGCCTGCGGACTGAAGGGTCCTGGGTTCGACTCCGCTTAAGGGCATGTACCTTGGTTGCGAGCACATCCCCAGTAGGGGGCGTGCAGGAGGCAGCTGATTGATGTTTCTCTGTCATCGTGAGTTTCTAACTCACGATCCCTCTCCCTGTAAAAAATCAATAAAATATATTTTTAAAAAAGAATAAGAAAAGCAAATTAACTTAGGATGAGTGTTGATAATGACACGTTAAAAAAATTTTTTTTTATAGATTTCAGAGATGAAGGGAGAGGGAGAAAGAAACATCCATGATGAGAGAGAATCATGCATCGGCTGCCTCCTGCACGCCCCCTACTGGGGGTCGAGCCCACAACCCGGGCATGTGCCCTTGACCGGGAATCGAACCCGGGACCCTTCGGTCTGCAGGCCGACGCTCTATCCACTGAGACACACCGGCCAGGGCTGCACGGTTTAAAGATAACTGCACACGAAGGTGATATCCTATCATCGTTTTATTTGTTTGTTTAAATATATTTCTATTGATTTCAGAGCATGTGCCCTTGACCAGGAATGGAACCGTGACCTCCTGGTCCCTGATTCAACGCTCAGCCACTGAGCCACGCCGGCTGAGCTCTCATGCAGCTCTTATTTCTATACGACCCTCCACGCCATGGTCATTCCTTAAGTTTTTGACCCAATTAGGGAAGGAGAGATGGCAAAACCGAGAGATTTCATGTGTAAAATTCTCCCTCCCAAGGTCAGTGAAACTCCTTTGAACGCAGAGCTTAAGAGGAGCCCACATAGATTTAAATACATTAGCCATGAAATCAGATCGTCTTTTATCCACTCCCAGCCCGGGCAGGTTCATTTTCACTCTATCGCTATTCATTTATTCCAGAAGTATTTAACAGCACCGGGCTGTGGGTACACTCACCAAGACGGGCAGGATCCGTGCTCTCCCCCACCCCGCCCGGGCCTCACACTTTCTGGGCGGGAGCGTAGGAAGCTCTCAGATGATGAGAGAGAGAGAGGGAGAGAGGGAGAGGGAGAGGGAGAGAGAACAAATCTCCCTGTTGTCCTGTGGGGGACATTGCCAATGTCTGCAGTTGTTGTTGCCACGCCGGACGGGGAGCTACTTTGAGCTGCTCCACACCCCACAGCACCCAGGCCAGGCCCCCAACATCATCCTGACCCAACGTCTGCAGGGCTGAGGTCTAGAGCCCGGAGCGAACACTCCCATTATAATTTGCTAGAGGCCCGGTGCACAAATTCGGCCTGGCCTGCGGGATCGGGCCGGAACCAGCTCTCTGACATCCCCTGAGGGGTCCCGGATTGCAAGAGGGTGCAGGCCAGGCCGAGGGACCCCACCGGTGAACGATCGGGGCCGGGGAGGGATGCGGGAGGTTGGTCAGCTGGGGAGGGACCGTGGGAGGGCTCCAGCGCATGTCCGGCCCGTCTCGCTCAGTCCTGATCGGCCGGACCCCAGCAGCAGGCTAAGCTACTGTTTGGAGTCTCTGCCCCCTGGTGGTCAGTGCATGTCATAGCGACCGGTCAACTGTCTGCCCCCTGGTGATCAGTGCACATCATAGCGACTGGTCAACAGGTCGACTGTCTGCCCCCTTGTGGTCAGTGCACGTCATAGCGACTGGTCGACTGTCTGCCCCCTGGTGGTCAGCGCACACCATAGCGACTGGTCGACAGGTCGACTGTCTGCCTCCTGGTGGTCAGTGCACATCATAGCGAGCCGTTGAGCAGCCTTAACATATCATTAGCATATTACGCTTTGATTGGTTGAACCGACGGCCGGACACTTAGCATATTAGGCTTTTATTATAGAGGATATATATTTCTATATTTACTTGCTATCACAGATACACATGCATAAGACATTTCTCCTGCTTTTTTTGTAATACACTTATATTGGGAGAGGGTGAGAGAGAAACATCAATGATGAGAGAGAATCATGGATCGCCCCCTAATGGGGATCAAGCCTGCAATACTGGCATGTGCCCTGAGCGGGAATCGAACCGTGACCTCCTGGGTCATAGGTTGCCGCCCAACCACTGAGCCACACCAGCTGGGCATTTTCCCACTTTCAAGCAGGCCCGTCTTCATATCAGGGACTCCCACCTGAGCAGACTGGGTGTCCTGTTCCCCTAACCTGACATCACACATCTGTGCCTTTTTAGATGTTTCCATGGAAAATGCCCTCTGGCTGTCTGGGGACCAGTACACCCATCACCTTCTCCCCTGTTGCAGAAATCAATTCGCTCCGTAGATTTTGCCCTTGAAGTCACCTTGAGGTTGGTAGGCTCGGAGAAGAACGGAACCGAAAAAAACAGGCTCAACGTCCCTTTTCGTCTCAGACAGTTTGCCACAAAAGAGGTTTTTGTGAGCTTGCAAAATTCTTTTTTTTTTTGGAAAAAGATGTACGCGTGCACAGGCGGTCTGAGGGACTGCCTCAGGCGGGAAGCACAATTCCGTTCCTATGAAGAAGGCAACTTCTTGAAATGTTACTTCGAGGGGCTTCCCTAAGTCACTCTACATGCACATCGGCGGTGTCGTAAGGACTAAAGCGACAGTCAGCCGGGCCAGTGTTGCTCAGTGGTTAGAGTCGACCTAGGAACCAGGAGGTCCTGGGTTCGAGTCCTGGTCAGGGCACATGCCCGGACTGCAGGCTCGATCCCCAGCAGGGGGCGTGCAGGAGGCAGCCAACCCATGATTCTCTCTCATCATTATTGTTTGTCTCTCTCTCTCTCCCTTCCTCTCTGAGCCCAATAAAAATATATAAAATAAATAAACCGTTGCATTTCGCACACTGAGATTCCATACTTCCTGTGCATCTTCTCTCATTACTGTTAGGTGGGTATTAGCCACACCTGGTTGGTAATGCCCCCGTACAACCACCCTGGTGTTTGCTTTCTCCCTGTAGCCGCCCGAGGTGCACGCTGTGCATTAAATCTGAGCTAACGCACAGGCCAGGAAGCAGCAGGGCTCGTCTCAGCTGGAAAACACCCCGCTTTGGAGCTCAGCGGCCTTGCAGGTCTTTAAAGACTTTTCCCACAATGCAGTGGGGGGAAGGAATCAATGGGTTTGCTAGGCTCATTTTTCAAAATTCCGGATCTAACTAATGATCTCCCATAATGTAGGCAGGATGGCATGCTGCTAAGAAACACCACGGAGACTTACACTGTTTTAAAATTATATCAATGGTTTTGACAGGAACTGGCATTTTTTAAAAAAAGTATGTTTCTATTTATTTCACAGAGGAAGGGGGAGAGAGAGAGAGAGAGAAAGAGAGAGAGAGAGAGAGACATCCTATGTATTAAAAGCCTAATATGCTGTGTCCGGTCATCTGGTTGGCCATTCAACCAATCAAAGGGTAATAATATGCTAATGATATGCTAAGGCCATTCAATCGCTCACTATGACATGCACTGACCACCAGGGGGCAGACAGTTGACCAGTTTCTATGACGTTCCCTGACCAGCAGGGCGCAGTTGACAGTTGACCAATTGCTATGACGTGCACTGACCACCAGGGGGCAGTTGACCAGTTGACTACTTGCTATGACGTGCAGTGACCACCAGGGGGCAGACACTCCGACCGGTAGCTTAGCTTGCTGCTGGGGTTCGGCTGTTTGGGACCGAGCGAGACGGGCCGGACATGCCCTGGTGCCCTCCCTCGGTCCCTCCCTTTCTGGCCAACCTCCAGTGTCCCTCCCTGGGCCCGATCGTGCACCGCTGGGGTCCCTACGCCTGGCCTGCGCCCCCCAGAGTGCATGAATTTCATGCACCGGGCCTCTAGTCAATGATGAGAGAGAATCATGTATCCGCTGCCTCCTGCACGCCCCCTACTGGGGATAGAGCCCACAACCCGGGCATGTGCCCCGACTAAGAATTGAACCGTGACCTCCTGGTTCATAGGTCGATGCTCAACCACTGAGACACGCCGGCTGGGCAGGAACTGGTGTTTTAAAAGAAGACTGAACACACACACACACACACACACACACACACACACACACACACACGGCGAGCTTCGCGGAGCCCCCCGCCGCATAATGAAATTATCGACTCCTCGAGGAAATTCAGTGATGCCGAAAGGAAGTCATTATCGGGAGGCTCGCTGCCACCTGCCGACGAGCCTTCCTCCCCTGACTATGAACTAAGGGGAAACAAGGACACAACAGCCGAGTAATGAAGGGCCTCTTAGCCGCTCGTCCGCCCAGCCGAGACCTGCGGCGATCATGAACGAGGAGGAGAACGCCAACCATTTCCAGCTGAGCTCCCAGGCCTCCGGCTTGCAGATCGGGAATAACGTTTCCCTGTGAAGATGGGCCAACGGCCCAGCAGCAGGCGTGGCTCAGTGGTTGAACGTCAACCTATGAACCAGGAGGTCAGGGTTTGATTCCTGGTCGGGGCACATGCCCGGGTTCTGGGCTCCATCCCCAGTGGGGGGCGTGCAGGAGGCAGCCGACCCATGATTCTTTCTCACCATAGATGTTCCTCTCTCTCTCCCTTCCTCTCTGAAATTAATACAAATATATATATATTTTAAAAAGCCCTGGCTGGTGTTGCTCAGTGGATAGAGCATCAGCCTGTGAACTGAAGACTCCTGGGTTCGATTCCAGTCAAGGGCACATGTCCGGGTTGCAGGCTCGATCCCCAGTAGGGGGCGTGCAGGAGGCAGCCGATCCATGATTCCCTCTCATCATGGATCTCTCTCTCTCTCTCTCTCTCTCTCTCTCTCTCTCTCTCTCTCTCTCTCATTTGGGCCGGACCACATTACCACATCCTTTCAAAATCAGTGGTACGTTGACTGACAGATGGCATTTCGTGTTTTGGTTGATGTCCTGCTTTTTTTTAAAAAAAGAAATCACCCTGGTACAGGCCGCGGACAAGTATGTTTCTTGTTCTTCGTGGTTCTATTTGGATTTCCAGCTATTTCTAGGCTATTTTCTCCTTTTCAAAATCCACATAAAAGTGAACGTTCCACGTCTTTACCCGACTCAGCGGCACAAAAAGAAGTTAAAACAACAACACAGAACAACAGTGACCTTTGGAGGCACCAGCGTTGGATTTGCTCAAACACCTGATACTTGGAGGTGTCAAGGAGGCGATTTCAAAACACTCATCAATTAAGACGAAATGTCAGCGTCCTGCATATGCATGAGCCAGCTGACAAAGCATCGCAGACACTTGAAAGGTGTTTACGAGACGTGTCTCGAGATGCAGAGGTGCCGACTGGGGAAACGCCGACACGTTCTCCCACCGCTGACAGAATCAGGCCACAGAAGCCACGAAAACGTGGACACGTTCGTGGACATGATCGGCGTGGCCCCCAGCGTGGGTTAACAGACACCAGTTACACCAGGCGTCCGTCCTGGGAGCAGAGAACAGAGCGCTCATTCTTCTCCGTTTTATTAAAAAATATATATTTTATTGATTTTTTTACAGAGAGGAAGGGAGAGGGATAGAGAGTTAGAAACATCGATGAGAGAAAACATCAATCAGTTGCCTCCTGTTTCTAAGGGGGCCATTCGAGAATGAGTTATTCACAGCGATTTATTTTTTTGCATTTCTTGTGGTTCTAGAGGCCTCCTGTATGGTAGATCAATACGTACTGTGATGTATTTATGCATTTCAGGGCTCTATTCTATGTTTTGAAACTTTATGGGCTATTTTTCCACATCTATATATATAAAAGCCTAAGGGACCGTGACAACCTGTCAACTGAACAAGGTCGCTATGACACGCACTGACCACCAGGGGGAGGACGCTCAATGCAGGAGCTGCCCCCTGGTGGTCAGTGCGCCCCACAGCCCACCTTCCGTGGCCGGCCAACCTCCGGTGGTCCCTCCCCCACGGCTGGCCCGCCCCCATTGGTGCCGATCGCCGGCCAGGCCGATGGACCCCACCCATGCACAAATTCTAGTCATTTCATATTATTATTATTTTTAAAAAAAAACAATTTCTTAGTGATCTCTTCCTCGGCACTTCCACTGTCCTGGTGTGATTTTATCTTTCTCCTTCAAGGATGCCGTGTTCTTTGGAAACGGGTGTAGACCAAGTTCATGGCCTTTTAGGCTTCCTCCACGTGAATGGGGGTTCGCTTTTTGAAGAATCAGAATTCTGTGTCACGGGGGCCATCAGGATTTTAGAGCCGCTTTGGTAGGGCGTAGCCAAGAAAAGGTGGAGATCCACTGGGCTAGGGGATTCATTTCCCACACGGTCCACGTAGGATCCAGGTCCTCATACCTACAGAGAGTGCTCATTTGGCTAAACAAGATGAAACCCGCTACAACAGTTTCACGCACTGAGAAACAGTGAGATGCCCTGGCCGGTGTGGCTCAGTGGATAGAGCGTCTGCCTGCGGACTGCATGGTCCTGAGTTCGATTCCGGTCAAGGGCACATTCCCCGGGTTGTGGGCTCGGTCCCCAGTAGGGGGCGTGCAGGAGACGGCCGATCCATGATTCTCTCTCATCATGGATGTTTCTCTCTCTCCCTCTCCCTTCCTCTCTGAAATCAATAAAAATATATATTCTTAAAAAATTAACGGGAAAAATATCCTTGGGTGAGGATTAAAAAAATGAAAATAAAATAAAATAAATAAAAAAAAGAGAGGACACCTCTTAGTTCCCAACCTTGATTCTTGGATGTGTGCGTCTCCCGCCCCTTGAACTCCATGCCCATCACCAGTCGGTAGCATAGGCTCCATCAGGCCCAAGGCGCGGGCTCGCGGGCCCACTCCCACCACTGCTGTCCCCCCCAGCAGCTTCCTCTCCCCAGTGCGGTCATGCCCGGCACAGTGGCTTGTTCATAGGCCCTTCAGAGTACGTGTCACCTTTCAGTGACAGTCTGCATGCGCCGTGACCTCGTACTGGCTGCAGGCGTACGGCGGAGCGGCCGGACAATCCGATCAAGTGGGCCCACGTGCAATTGTATCTCAGCATCGGGAGCGTCAGGGAGGAAAGCAGATGTGACCTCTAACGTCCTTACCATTTTCGAGCGTCTCTCAAGACTGAATATTTTCCTTTTCCTTGTCCTCTCGTTTCTCTTCCTCTTCTACCAACCTAACCACCCACCCACCCACCCACCCATCCATCCATCTACCCATCTACCCATCCCTCTATCCATTCATCTGTCCATCCACCCACCCACCCATCCATCCATCTACCCATTCATCCATCCATCCACCCACCCACCCACTCATCCACCCATCTACCCATCCATCTACCCATTCATTTATCCATCCACCCACCCACCCATCCATCCATCTACCCATCTATCCATCCACCAACCTATCCACCCACCCACTGATCCACCCATCTACCCATCCATCTACCCATTCATCCATCCACCCATCCACCCATCCATCCACCCATCTACCCATCCATCTACCCACCCACCCATCCATCCACCCATTTACCCACCCACCAACCTATCCACCCACCCACTCATCCACCCATCTACCCATCCATCTACCCATTCATTTATCCATCCACCCACCCACCCATCCATCCACCCATCTATCCATCCACTAACCTATCCACCCACCCACTCATCCACCCATCTACCCATCCATCCACCCATTCATTTATCCATCCACCCACCCATCCATCCATCCACCCATCTATCCATCCACTAACCTATCCACCCACCCACCCACCCACTCATCCACCCATCTACCCATCCATCTATCCATTCATCCATCCACCCACCCACTCATCCACCCATCTACGCATTCATCCGTCCATCCACCTACCCACCCATCCATGCACCCATGCATCCATCTCACTATTCAATACATCCCCTCACTCTGATTTATTTAACCAACAAATACGAACCGAGTGCCTCCTATGCCAGACACTGTGCTATATCTTAGAAGCAGACCCAGGACCTTCCCTCTCTGTGTCTACTGTCTAGCAGAAAAGACGTTAAATTCAGAAAGTACGGTAACCCAGGTGGACACACACAGAACCGGAATAATACTCTATAGCCTGTAACAACGTCAGTCCTAAAGGGATGGCCCTGCCCAGGAGACCACAAATGCACCTACTGAAGGGATTACAATGGTTCCCACCTTCACGGGAAACCACGTGATCGTACAGTCCTCCCCACCCACCACCCCAGGTCTGCAGGCGTCTAGACGAATCTCCCATTCTGTGGGTGCCCTTGTGGCTGACGACTCATGTGCCTACCACCACCCTCATTGGACAAGTCTGCACGTAGCAGTCGGTTTGGCTTTCCCACCGCCACCCGGGACTCCGCGCCCCAAACACTAGGCTGAAGGCTTCGATGCTTTAGTTACAAAGTGGTCCAGGTCTCCTTGGGGCAGGGACCCATCCCCTCGCCCTCCTCACCACCACCAGGAACCCCCATGGGCCACGGCTCCTCCTTCCCCTTTCCCACAACAGATGGTAGAATTCTGCTCTACCGCCCGGCTGGCGTGGCTCCGTGGTTGAGCATGGACCTATGAACCAGGAGGCCACGGTTCTATTCCCGGTCAGGGCACATGCCCGGGTTGCGGGCTCAACCCCCAGTAGGGGGCGTGCAGGAGGCAGCCGATCCATGATTCTCTCTCATCACGGATGTTTCTCTCTCTCTCTCTCTCTCTCTCTCTCTCTCTCTCTCTCTCTCTCTCTCTCCCTCTCCCTTTCTCTCTAAAATCAATAAAAACACATTTAAGAAAATTCCTACTTTACCTTTCATGTAAATTCATGAACGTCCAGAGGGGCCTCCTCACGTTGAAAGCCGTGAATCGGTAATAAAAGCCGATTTCATTAACTCGTCCACTCCCTCCTCAGGAGAGAAAGGCCAGGAAATAAACATCACGCCAACACGGGCGTATCATCGTGTGTCCTGCTCTGCTCCCGGCTCTCACACTTTAATTCGATTCAGAATGAGCCCCAGACGAGACACACAGATAAAGGGTTCATAGGAATTAATTCCCTTGTTTGTGAGATTTTATTGCGTTTGGTTGGATCTCAAAGACCGTACCGCTAAGCACAGGGAATTCAGGTTTGCAATCGGGGAAAAACGTTTCAATGCTGTGCCCGCAAAGGGCTGACGGTTTATCGATGCGAGTGGCGAGTTTTTAAGTGAATTATCGTATCTACCATATGATAGCAGTGGTTCTCAACCTGTAGGTCGCGACCCCTTTGGGGGTCGAACGACCCTTTCACAGGGGTTGCCTAAGACCATCGGAAAACACATATATAATTACAAATTGTTTTGTGATTGATCGCGATGCTTTCATGATGTTCAATTTGTAACAATGAAAATCCATCCTGCAGATCAGATATTTCCATGACGATTCATAACAGCAGCCACATGACAGTGATGAAGCAGCCACGAAAATAATGTTATGGTTGGGGATCACCACAGCATGAGGAGCTGTATTTAAGGGTCTCGGCCTCAGGAAGGTTGAGAACCACTGGTATAAAGGAATCTACTCCTATAGATTCCAGATGAACGTCGGTCACAGCTTCATAACTTGCAACATCCTACGTGTATATATGATTCCTGGCAGCAGCGGAGCCGAACTTTGCATTTCCCAGCCTCTCCCTCCCCCTCAGGTGTTGGCCTGGCCACTGCCTTTCATCGCCAGCGCTCAGCGTACCTGCCACCTTGGCAAGGACCTCCCGGGTAAAGGAATTATCTATCCACTAGAGGCCCGGTGCACGAATTCCTGCACCAGTGGGGTCCCTCGGGGTGGCCTGGGGAATCGGGCGGAAACTGGCTCTCTGACATCCCCTGAGGGGTCCTGGATTGTGAGAGGGCTCAGTCCAGGCCGAGGGACCCCACAGGTGCAAGGTCAGAGCCGGGGAGAGAGGTGGGAGGTTGGCCACCCGGGGAGGGACCCTGGGAGGGCTCCCGGGCGTGTCCGGCCCGTCTCACTCAGTCCCAATTGGCCAGACCCCAGCAGCAAGCTCACCTACTGGTCAGAGTGTCTGCCCCCTGGTGGTCAGTGCACATCATAGCAACTGGTCGACTGGTTGACTGTTTGCCCCCTGGTGGTCAGTGCATATCATAGCGAGCGGTTGAACGGCCTTAGCATATCATTAGAATATTACGCTTTGATTGGTTGAATGGCTGACTGGTCAACCGGACACTTAGCATATTAGGCTTTCACTGTAGGGGACTGACTTCAGAGAGGAAGGGAGAAGGAGAGAGAAACATCCATGATGAGAGAGACTCATAGATCGGCTGCCTCCTGCACGCCCCCTACTGGGGATCGAGCCTGCAACCGGGGCCTGTGCCCTGACCGGGAATCAAACCTGTGACCTCCTGGTTCCTAGGTGGGCACAGCTCGTGCGTGTTCCACGCAGCGCTAGGGAGACCGCAGGGTTGCACGACACATACCGGGGGCTCAGTCACTTGCAGTGTGACCCCCACGTGTCTGGGGATGACCTCGGTGCGCCCCTGGGACCCCCACTTGGTTGTGGGTGGGCTCGAGCCTGGACTGCTCCACCTGACTACCTTCTCCCCAAATCGCAGCGGCGGGGTGCCCAGGAGAGAAAGCCACACAGCCTGGGAACAGGCGGCATGACCTTGACCTTCCCCAGCTGGGGACACACGAGGTCACCGCTGCCCTGAACACATCCCTGAGCCACCCAGGCCCCAGGAGATGGAGCATCACCCTCCCCTGCCCTCCCCACACCTGGGAGGCTCCACCCATGTTACCATGGCAGCCACTGCCTTGCAGACAGAATGGTGAGTGCGAATGGCGCCTTCACTCCTTCCTTCGTTTCTTCCTATAGCTGTGCTTTGTGTGTGGTCCCTTGTGGAGGCTGAGAGATACAAACGAATAAACAGTCTGGCCCCGGCCGGTGTGGCTCAGTGGATAGAGCGTTGGCCTGCGGACTGAAGGGTCCTGGGTTCGATTCCCCGTCAAGGGCACAGGCCTGGGTTGCAGGCTCGATCCCCAGTGGGGGGCGTGCAGGAGGCAGCCGATCCGTGATTCTCTCTCATCATGGATGTTTCTGTCTCTCTATTCCTCTCCTTTCCTCTCTGAAATCAATAAAATATATATATTTATTTAGCCCTAGTTGGTTTGGCTCAGGGGATGAGCGTCGACCTAGGAACCAGGAGGTCACGGTTGGTTTGATCCCCGGTCAGGGCACATGCCTGGGTTGCGGCTCCATCCCCAGTAGGGGGCGTGCAGGAGGCAGCCAGTCCAATCTTCTCTCTCATCATTGATGATTCTCTCTCTCTCCCTCTCCCTTTCTCTCTGAAATCACTAAAAATATATATTTATTTAGCCCTAGTTGGTTTGGCTCAGGGGATGAGCGTCGACCTAGGAACCAGGAGGTCACGGTTGGTTTGATCCCCGGTCAGGGCACATGCCCGGGTTGCGGGCTCCATCCCCAGTAGGGGGCGTGCAGGAGGCAGCTGGTCCATGATTCTTTCTCATCATGGATGTTTCTCTCTCTTTCTCTCCCTCTCCCTTCCTCCCTGAAATCAATGAAAAAAACTTAAAAAAAAACCTATCCCCAATATGCCATCTTCTTGGGCAAGGATGTTCTTGACCCTGAGGCAGATATTTTGGCGAAAACCCAGTGGATGGGTGTTTGGTTACCGAGTGGCCCGCCGGCTCCCACGCTTGGGCGAACCATCAGCAAACTTCCAAGCAGGCATCCACCTCCCTCCCAGACGGAGCCTTTGAAAAACGCCAGCGTGCGGCTCCCTCTGCGCCTCCCTTTTCGTTTTTTCGTGCATTTGACCCGCTGGAGCAGCTGTTGGCTTGGAGGGCTTCCATCCCGGCCACAATCACTGCCCACTAATTGCACATCCAATATTTATCGCTCGCACGTTAAACCCACGAGGGGAAATAGGGGACCCGCTTGGCAAACGCTGCCCATACATTCAGGGCCCACTCCCACGGATTAACAGTTTTCAAATGGAAAAATCCCCCCATCCCCTGTCGTGCCTTTAAAATAGACACGCTTTTTCTCGTAAAGTGCTTTTCTGCGCGATAGCTTTCTCCAATAAAAAGGAAAAAAAAAAAAAACCCAACGAACCAGCCACGCTATTGATTTTCAAATAAATTATCTGTCGCGTTGCCCTGAACGGAACGCGGTATTTTCTCCCTGATTCTGCTTCTCAGACCGCGCCCCGACCAGGGCCCAGTCGCTCTGCCTGGGCCGACGCTCTATCCACTGAGCCACACCGGCCGGGGCCCGACTGGCTGTTTTAAGGGAGAGTTTCGGGCCGCCGTTTCTCTGAACAGCGGGAGAGGATTATGCCTGTGGATTCCTTTCATCAGAATAAATCCTCCTGCAATTTCACAACAGCATCGCCAGGCACAGATGCCACTAGACATTATGGAGTGTTTGCAAAGCTTGGCAGAGAACACAG
>JAWPEG010016630.1:1597475-1613984 GCA_035771395.1 Myotis vivesi
CCCCCGGGGGGGGGGGGTCCCTCGGCCTGGCCTGGGGGATCTGGCCGAAACCAGCTCTCCGACATCCCCCGAGGGGTCCCGGATTGTGAGATGGCGCAGGCGAGGCCGAGGGGCCCCACCGGTGCACGATCGGGGCTGGGGAGGGATGCGGGAGGTTGGTCAGCAGGGGAGGTACCACAGGAGGGCTCCAGGGCGTGTCCAGCCTGTCTTGTTCAGTCCAAATCGGCCGGACCCCAGCAACAAGCTAGCCAACCGGTAGGAGTGTCTGCCCCCTGGTGGTCAGTGCACGTCATAGCGAGCGGTTGAGCGGCCTTAGCATATCATTAGCATATCAGCCATAAAAAGCCCACAGAAGTAGTGGCTTATCTTTCATTTTCTGCATTTCCCTTGGAGCTCTGCAAAAATGCTTCACGGAGAAAAACAACTACAAAACCCCCCAAAACCCCCCAAACTCACTGGGCGTTTTTACTGAAGCCCAGAAACCAGATATTTGTGCAAAACAACCCACAGGGATAGCTTATCTGTCCGAGACAACCGTGTGAGCGAGAATCCAAACACGGGACATAATCATCAAGAAGTCTCAGTCGTGGCGTCTTTAGGATTTTACCAAAAAGCCTCCAGTGCTGATTAAAACTGTTCACGCTTGCCCGGTCGGTCGGCATGGCTCAGTTGGTTGAGCAGTGACCCATGAACCAGGGGGTCACGGAGACTTTATTTATTTAGCTTATATATATATTTTAAAAGTTATAAAGGAGGCACGGCCGGCGTGGCTCAGTGGTTGAGCATCGACCCATGAGCCAGGAGGTCACGGGTTCGATTCCCAGTCAAGGGCACATGCCCGGGTTGCAGGCTCGATGCCCAGTAGGGGGACGTGCAGGAGGCAGCCGGTCCGTGATTCTCTCTCCTCATGGATGTTCCTCTCTCTCTCTCTCTTCCTCTCCCTTCTGCTCCAAAATCAATAAAAATTATTTAAAAACATATAAAAACTTACTAAGAAGTGTTGACGTACAGGCCTTCGCTGGATGTTAATCCCGGGCGCCCACAGCGGCTGCCAGTCGGGGACCAAAATGCCCCAATTAGAGGAGGTTTTCGTTCATAACACGAAAATCATGAGATTTGAGTTAAGCTGAGAGCACAGTGGGAGCCGGGGTCCCTGCCGGCGACAGAAATGAACGCCGCCCGCAGCCGCCCGCCCATCACGGTCCCCGGTAAAACGTATCACAGCAGAACAACCCTTTCACAGGCCACCTGCTGAACGATGGTTTTTATTTTCCAGGAAAGAAATAGACATAATAGCATTGTTATTTTTCCCCCCTTGACGTCCCCCTGATGCATAATAAAAACCTCAAAATAGACACGGAAATGGCCCTGCTATGCAAAGACGACACTGACCATGGAAACACGTCTAACATTTCAGCTAAACTTTTGTTAGCACTTGGGGTGGCAACGGAGGAAAAGGACAATATGAACGTCTTGAATTCACATTGATCTTTTTATTTTTTGTGAATATATTTTATTGATTTTTTACAGAGAGGAAGGGAGAGGGATAGAGAGTTAGAAACATCGATCAGCTGTCTCCTGCACAGTTTCTATTGGGGATGTGCCCACAACCCAGGTACATGCCCTGGACCAGGAATCGAACCCGGGACCCTTCAGTCCACAGGCCGACGCTCTACCCACTGAGCCAAACCAGTTAGGGCTCTTTTATATTTTTTAAAATATATTTTTATTGCCGAAACCAGTTTGGCTCAGTGGACAGAGCATCGGCCTGGGGACTGAAAGGTCCCGGGTTCGATTCCGGTCAAGGGCATGTACCTGGGTTGCGGGCACATCCACAGTAGGGGGTGTGCAGGAGGCAGCTGATCGATGTTTCTCTCTCATCGATGTTTCTAACTCTCTATCTCTCTCCCTTACTCTCTGTAAAAAGTCAATAAAATATATTTTAAAAAAAATTCAAAAAAAATATGTTTTTATTATTTATTTCAGAGAGGAAGGGAGAGGGAGAGAGAGAGAGAGAAACATCAATGAGAAGAATCACGGATCGGCTGCCTCCTGCACGCCCCCTACTGGGGATGGAGCTCGCAACCCGGGCATGTGCCCTTGACCGGGAATCGAACCCTGACCTCCTGGCTCCTAAGTCAACCCCCGACCACTGAGCCACACCGGCCGGGGTACATTCGTGTCGTTAATCTGTGCACACACATGTTCTTTCACATTGGGCAGAGATATTATACAATGTATGCTATCCATACTAATAAAAGGGCAATATGCAAATGGAGGGTCGCCCTCATGCGTAATGAACCACCCGCTGGAGGCTGCGTGTGCAGCAGGCTCGGGTGGGCGGAGACTTGCAGCGTCGGGGACGGGGGCAGGGCCTACCGCTTTGGGGCGATGGATCGCGGGGCTCCCGCACTGTGACAGGGCACAGGCCAGGCCGGGGGGACCCCCTCCCCCACGAGTGCATCAATTTCGTGCACCAGGTCACCAGTTCTTCTATAGGGCGTCCCAAAATTCACGCAAGAAGTACTTTTGATAGAAAACACAGGTTTGTAATTAAAAACTGTAACTTTTTTATTGATTCATAAAGGACACAGTCTAGGGTTCTGTATGGAACAGCACATCGGGTCAACGGCCTCCCCGGCTTTGCTGGCGCAGACGCAAAGCCGCGGTCTTCATGGGTCTTCCTTGTCCCTGCTCCTGGGCCGTCATTGGTACTTGGTGATGCTCATCGAATCGAAGGGATTGGCATCAAAGGGCAACAGATATGAGAATCTGATTCAATCAACCGAGTCAAATTAGGCTTTTATTTTTTTTTGTTGTTGTTCATGCTCACGCAAAATTCAAATCTTGCGTGAATTTTGGGACGCCCAAAATTCTTCTCTTGGCCCCAACTACAGCATGTGTGGCTTGCAAGCTCGTGTTTATGAATATTTTACCTAAACAGCGCTGCTCTCTAGGAATCCTTTGTCCTCCAAACAGAGCCGTAAGCATCTCTCCGAGTCCTCACCCTGCCTGAATCCCTGTGTTCTGCGGCTCGAGCCTTAAATTGCATGAGGAATGCTCCCGTTCACGCTGCTCGCATGCTAAGTGGGCCTGCAAGGCTCAGGGCGGCCGAGAAATGAGCCCAGCTACATCGACCCCCTCCCTCCCTGGGGAATGTCTTTTTCATGACGTAAGAGACTCCTCACCCCGAGATAGAACAGCCGTGCTGTGCTTGAAGCCACCCCACCTTTTGCAGCCCGTAAGTGGCATAATAATTTACGTAGGGAGTCCAGTGTGTGTAGGATTATGCATAAGAAAAAAGAAAACACGGAACGTGCATTCAAATCCTTTAGAAACACTCTGAGGTCTGAATCGCTCCCGGACGGGGCAGGTCTGGTTTCTTGCACCACCAACCGTCTGCAAACACACAACCCGGGCAGTCGAAAATGCCGTGGCCGAGGTGGTGATACCATTGCATTTTAACGGGGAGCTCCCTTAGTGACTAAGATAGATTGGTGGAGCCCTGGCTGGTGTGGCTCAGTGGATAGAGCGTCGGCCTGCGGACAGAAGGGTCCCGGGTTCGATTCCGGTCAAGGGCATGTACCTTGGTTGCCAACCCGGGACCCTTCCGTCCGCAGGCCGACGCTCTATCCACTGAGCCACACCAGCCAGGGCTGTAGCGGTTTTTAAAGTTCTCTTCTCTCCTCCGGGAAAACTTTGGAATTAACAGGATGTTTATGTAGAAACGTCTAATTTTGGTCGGCCCAAACCCTCGAGGTCTTCCTACACCCGACACTATTAACCATCCCCAATTCCAAGAACATTCTCTAGCCAGTGATGGGTTATTAAGAAAAATTTATCCAGCCCTGACCGGTGTGGCTCAGTGGATAGAGCATCAGCCTGTGGACGGAAGGGTCCCGGGTTCAATTCTGGTCGAGGGCATGTGCCTTGGTTGCGGGCACATCCCCAGTGGCGGGGGGGGGGTGTGCAGGAGGCAGCTGATCTGTGTTTCTCTCTCATCGATGTTTCTAACTCTCTATCCCTCTCCCTTCCTCTCTGTAAAAAACCAATAAAATATAAAAAAAGGAAAAAAAAGAGAAAAATTTATGCGAGATTCCATCTATCAAAAGATTTCTTTTAAAAAAAATATATTTTGATTTCAGAGAGGAAGAGAGACAGAGAGAGAGGAGGAGAGAGAGAGGGAGGCAGACCTGGGAGTATGTCCGTCTCTTTTTCTTATTCCAGATTCCGTGTTCGTTTTATTTATTTCATCAGCGAAGGTCCACCTATTAATTGGGGCCGTTGACTGCAATCTTGTTCGTGTCAGACCCTGTCCTGTCACCTTTCGGGGAAAACACAGATTCAGGAGCGTCTGTTCCCGCAAATCTAAGGCCGCAGATGACAACGCTGACATTTCGCCCCAATGTCGCGTTTGGAATCTGAGAGTCCAGCTTCCCCGTCAGGAACGACGAAACGACACAGCGTTTTCAAGAAAAATGAGCGAGTTTCCGTGCATAAAGGCTAAAACGTGGCTAGTCTGTCTCTTTTAAATGCCAGGAAGGAGACAGGTGATAAAAACACATCAAAACGTGTATGGTCTAAACAGGGAGATTTCTATATTTTTTCTTTTTTTACTCGTCTGTATCGTCCGCATTTTCCTTAATGTGCAATTATTTCTTTTTTGAAAATTAAATTTATCGGGGGTAACACCAGCCCATTTCCCGGGGTTATTCAGGGTGAATCGAGTCATACAGGTTTCAGGAGTGGTTTCTATGGGGCAAGATCTGTAGAGTGTGCCCATCACCCAAAGTCAGATCATCACCCGTCACCATATCTTAGGCCCCGCCTTCACCCTCGACTCCCCCCCCACCCCCTTCCCTCTGGCTACCACCATATGGTGGTTTGTGTCCACGAGTTTCAGTTTTATATCCCACACTAGAGGCCCGGTGCACGAAATTCATACACTTCGGGGGAGGGGACGGCTCCCTCACCCTGGCCTGTGCCCTCTGGCAGTCCGGGACCCCTCGGGGGATGTCCGACTGATGGCTTAGGCCCGCTCCCTGTGTGCCCGGCTTCTGGCTGAGCGGCGCTCCACCTCTGGGAGCGCACTGATCACCAGGGGCAGCTCTTGCGTTGAGCGTCTCCCCCCTGGTGGTCAGTGCATGTCATAGCGACCGGTCGTTCTGAGGTTCGGTCGATTTGCATATGAGCCTTTTATTATATAGGGTATGAGTGAAATCACATATGGACCACATCTCCTTCTTCTTCCTTTTTTTGAAAAATATTTTTTTATTGATGTCAGAGAGGAAGGGAGAGGGAGAGAGAGAAACATCCATGATGAGAGAGAATCAGGGATCGGCTGCCTCCTGCACATCCCCCACTGGGGATCGAGCCCACAACCCGGGCATGTTCCCTTGACTGGGAATCGAACCCAGGACCCTTCAGTCCACAGGCCGGTGTTCTGTCCACTGAGCCACACCAGCCAGGGTCGGGACCAAATCTTCTTTATCGATTCCTCTATCATGGGACACTTTGGTTGTCGCCATCTCTTGGCCCCGGTGAATAAAGCTGCAATGAACATAGGGGCGCAAATATCTTTGTGAATACATGATTTTTAGGGTGTTTTTTTGGGGGAGGGGGATATATACCTAGGGAAGGGATTGCTGGCTCATATGTTAACTCTATTCTCTTTTATTTTATTTTATTGTTGACTAGATCTCTTCTTCTTTTTTTAAAAAAAATCTTTGTTAAAAGTAAACCTGTAGCCCTGGCTGGTGTGGCTCAGTGGATAGAGCGTCGGCCTGCGGACAGGGGGTGTCCCAGGCCCCATTCTGGCCAAGGGCACATGCCCGGGTTGCGGGCTCGATCCCCAGTCGAGGGCAGCGCAGGAGGCGGCCGATCCATGAGTCTCTCTCATCGTGGATGTCTCTCTCTCTCTCTCCCTCTCCCTTCCTCTCTGAAATCTATAAAAACATATTTTTCCTTTAAAAAAAAAAGAAAGAAATCTAATATCACAATCATTTGTCCTTATAGTCTTATCTGTTGCTATATAGCGTTTTGGAGTTTCCAGTCAAAAGGAAATGCCTGCTTATTTCTCCTCCTGTGCACCAGCTCCCAGGGCTGTGCCAAAAAGCCCAGGGGATCTTTTTTTTTAAGGTCGGAATCAGAGAGAAAAATCGCCAGCACACAGGGGCATCCTTCATTCTGCCTGGTTCACCGTGAAACTCCAAAATTCCTTTCCAGCCCTGACCGGTGTGGCTCAGTGGATAGAGCGTCGGCCTGTGGACTCAAGGGTCCCGGGTTCGAATCCGGTCCGGGGCATGTACCTGGGTTGCGGGCAAATCCCCAGTAGGGGGCGAGCAGGAGGCAGCTGATCGATGTTTCTCTCTCATCGATGTTTCTAACTCTCTATTCCTCTCCCTTCCTCTCTGTAAAAAATCAATAAAATATATTTTAAAAAATTAAAAATAAAATTCCTTTCCAGATGCCCGCTGCTACACATCTTCCCTCTCACCACGCTCACCTCGCTGTTTAATTTAATTATTTAATTTTATTAATTTAATTTATCTTGTTTTGTTTTATTATTTTTTATTTTATTTATTTTTCATTTTACTTTATATTATATTATATTTATTTATTTTATTTTGTATTACAAATCTCAGTTACAGGATAATTTCTACACCTCACCTTCCAATTCACTTTTTTAAAAAAATATCCGACACCCACTTCCCCACCTCGACTGCAATTTTAAATATTCAGACACCCAGCCCTGACCAGTGTGTCTCAGTGGATAGAGCGTCGGCCTGCGGACTGAAGGGTCCCGGGTTCGATTCCTGGTCAAGGGCATGTACCTGGGTTGCGGGCACATCCCCAGTGGGGGGCGTGCAGGAGGCAGCTGATGGATGTTTCTCTCTCATCGATGTTTCTAACTCTCTTTTCCTCGCCCTTCCTCTCTGTAAAAAATCAATAAAATATATTTAAAAAAAATAAATATGCAGACACCCTCCCCATTTCGTCTCCCATGTTCTTCGTCTACCGTTCTCTCTCCGAGCAACGGCTCTTAATTCTTCTCCCCTCAGACCCTCCAGACCACGCCCCGAGGGAATCTCTCTTGGATATTTAAATGCCTGGCCATCTCTATTCTGTGTGCTTAGCACTGCGGAAAAGGTGGCTAATGTTTGGTTTTATCTTCCGCCTGGGATGGGACTGGGCAAGCACTGGCCCACCGCCCCGCGATCCCGGGTGAAGTGGGGCAGTGCTCATGGGGAGGGGAGAAGGGTCCCAGGTTCGATTCCCGCTCAAGGACACACGGCCAATGGGTTGCGGGTTCGATCCCCCGGGGGCGGGAGGAAGGACGTGGACACAGTGGCCACTGTAGATGGAGGCAGCCACTCCAGTGAACACCTGTTTTGTGGCTTCAATTCCTGTGGCTGCCGGTGGCTGGGTGGCCCCAGGAAGACACTCTATGACTGAAGCCGTGCCCTTGACCGGGAATCGAACCCGTGACCTCCTGGTTCATAGGTTGATGCTCAAACACTGAGCCACGCCGGCCAGGCCCATATTTTGCATTTGGGAAGCATGGGTTGCCACCTTCCAGAAACGGATTATTATATTTTCGTGATAACCCGTGTTTTGGTCATTTTCACTGCCTGTGGAAAGAGGACGTTAACTTGAGTTGCGGGAGTCTCCTGGAGCCCACAGTGGCTCTGGCTGAGTCCGGGTTTAATCCGAGCTAATCAACTCCAGTCCCTTTAATCTATCCGCCTGTCCTTGATCCCTTTAATCCTCTTGACTCGTCCTGGCTAAGCCTCTCTGATGTCGCTAAAGCCCCTTTACAGGAGGTTGCGCACACGGCCGCGTTCTCGAAATGAGCAAGGCTGCCTCCCAGGGAGGCTGCTGTGCTTCCACTCGACACTCACGTAAAGTCTTGGCTCCGCAGCGTGGATTACGCCCAGCACCGAGCCGCCTGCAATGCCGCGCTCAGCTCAGGGTGACCTTGCAGAGCTGGGTCTTCTGCCAACCCCACTGGCTGTGCCATGTGGGAGCAGAGCCATCCTGCCCTGGCCACAAGGACAGGCCATGCCCACAAGGATAAGCCATGCCCATAAGGACAGGCCACGCCCACAAAGGATAGACCACGCCCACAAAGGATAGGCCACACCCACAAAGCTAGGCCATGCCCACAAGGACAGGCAACGCCCACAAAGGATAGGCCATGCCCACCAGGACAGACAACGCCCACAACAGATAGGCCACGCCCAGAAGGATAGACCACGCCCACAAGGATAGGTCATGCCTACAAAGGAACAGCCACACACCCAATGATTAGCCACGCCCAGAAGGATAGACCACACCCACAAGGATAGGCCACGCCCACAAGGATAGGCCATGCCTACAAAGGAACAGCCACACACTCAATGATTGGCCACGCCCAGAAGGATAGGCCAAGCCCACAATGAACAGCCATGCTCTCAATGATTGGCCACGCCCACAAGGAATAGCCATGCTCTCAAGGATCAGCCATGATCACAATGATAGGCCCCGCCCACAAGGATAAGTCACGCCCACAAAGGAACAAATGGAAAAAATATCCTCGGGTGAAGATTAATAAACACACACACACACAAATGGAAAAGATGTATATGTGTAGGAAAAACAATAAAACATGTATTTTTAAAATGACTTCAGAGTGAGGAAGAGGGAGAGAGAGACAAACATCCATGATGAGAGAGAATCACGGATCGGCCGCCTCCTGCACGCCCCCTGCTGGGGATCGAGCCCACAACCCGGGCACGTGCCCTTGACCGGGAATCGCACCCTGACCTCCTGGCTCATAGGTCGACTCTCAGCCACTGAGCCACACTGGCCGGACAGGAAAATGGTATAGGTAGCGTTTGGTACTCCACGGCTTCAGGCATCGGATCGCCCGGGAGGTCTTCAAATATATCCCGCAAGAAAAAGGGGCACGATTCTACCACCGTTTACTCTCAGAGCAGGATTCCTTGCCCTGGGTTTGGGGGGCGTGGGGGTCCCACTAGTCTGGCTTTCGTCATCACTCCTTGCTTGGCAAGGAGGAGAAATGCACTTCTATTCGCGGTCGCCCCACAAGGGCACACCGTGCAGGCTCCGTGATTTCCCCAGAGAGAGTTGCAATGATATTTCACTCAGAAAGAGAAATGGCCCGGCCGGCGTGGCTCCGTGGTTGAGCATCGACCTAGGAACCAGGAGGTCACGGTTCGATTCCCGGTAAAGGGCACATGCCCCGGTTGCGGGCTCGATTCCCAGTAGGGGGCGTGCAGGAGGCGGCTGATCCATGATTCTCTCTCCCTCTCCCTTCCTCTCTGAAACCAATAAGAGTTATTATTATTATTATTATTATTATTATTAATTATTCTTATTATTACTAGAGGCCCGGTGCACAAATCCGTGCACTGGTGGGGGGTTCCCTTGGCACCATGCCTGACTTTCATCTTGCAACTTCCCGCCACTGCTCTCTGCGTCCACGAGGTCAGGCCTCGGCCGCGTCTTAGTTACGGCTCTTTCAAGGGTTTCCTGCTGTTCCCTCTACTGTCACAGCCGGCCCGCGACCCCGTGTCTAAGGAGCCGTGTTCTTTAGAGCAGGAAGACAAGGGAATTGTGGTGTTTAACGTAAAGGTCAGATCCCTCCACCCAGCAGAGATGTCATTTAGCATCAAAGGTGCGATAAAGAGCTTCCCAGGCAAGAAAAGGCTACAGGAGTCCGTCGCCACCTAACTGGCAGGACATGAAATGCTGAAGGGTCTTGTTTTTTTATTTTTTTTTTTTAAGTATATATTTTTAAAAATAAATGATCCAATCAAAAAATGCACAAAGGATCTAAATAGATACTTTTCGAAAGGGGACTCACAGAAGGCCGAGAAACATATAAAAACATGCTCGAAGTCACTAATCGTCCGAGAGATGCAAATCAAAATGACAATGAGGTACCATCTCACACCTGTCAGAATGGCCGTCATCAACCAATCAACAAACGACAAGTGCTGGCGAGGATGCGGAGAAAAGGGAACCCTCGTGCCCTGCTGGTGGGAATGCAGACTGGTGCAGCCACTGTGGAGAACAGTATGGAGTTTCCTCAAGAAACTGAAAATGGAACTGCCATTGGACCCTGTGATCCCACTTCTAGGAACATATCCCAAGGAATTAGAAACACCCATCAGAAAGGATATATGCACCCCTATGTTCATAGCAGCACAATTCACCATAGCTAAGATCTGGAAACAGCCTAAGTGCCCATCAGTAGATGAATGGATTAGAAAACGGTGGTACATCTACACAATGGAATACTACGCAGCCCTGAACAAGGAAGAACTCTTACCATTTGCAACAGCATGGATGGAACTGGAGAGCATGATGCTTAGCGAGATAAGCCAGTTGGAGAAAGATAAATATCACAGGATCTCACTCATAGATGTGATATAATGATCAACATAAACTGATGAACAAGAATAGATCCAGAGACAAATGGCGCGGGGTGGGGGAGGGGTAGACAGCATCCAAAGGACTTGTATGCATGCATGTTAGCATAACCAATGGACACAGACACCGGGGCAGTGGGGGCTTGCCCTGGGTGGGAATGGCTTGGGAGGGGCTCAGTGGGGGAAAAAGGAGACATATGTAAAACTTTAGACAATAAAAAAGTAGATTTTTATGGATTTCAGAGAGAGGAAGGGAGAGGGAGAGAGAGAAACATCCATGATGAGAGAGAGCCACGGGTCGGCTGCCTCCTGCACACCCCCTACTGGGGACCGAGCTCAAAACCCAGGCATGTGCCCTGACCGGGAATCCAACTGTGACCCCTTAGTTCATAGGTCGACGCTCACCACTGAGCCACACGGGCCGGGCTACCCGTTTCCTTGTATGGACTCTGCTTGTCCTGGTTAAGGGTGGAGGTCGGTTATGGCCTCCAGGTCTGCGTGCCTCTTCCTCCAAGAGTCCCCTCAGCTGCTATTGCATCTTTATCTGTGAACCCCATGGTGATGCAACATGGGGTTCCCGGTCCACCTTCATCGGCGTCGGTGGGAACATTCCAGAATATGGATTCTCGGGGCCCATCCCACACCCACTGCGTCCTGATTGCATTTTAACAAGCTCCCGAGGTGAGCTGCACGCACATTAAAGGATTAAAAATTGCCTAGCGGGTGTGACTCAGCGGTTGAGCGTCAATCTATGAACCAGGAGGTCAGGGTTTGATTTCCGGTCAAGGGCACATGCCTGGGGTGCAGTCTCGATCCCCAGTAGGGGGCGTGCAGGAGGCAGCCGATCCATGATTCTCTCTCATCCTTGATGTTTCTTTTCCTCTCTCCCTCTCCCTTCTTCTCTGAAATTAATAAAAACCTATCTTAGAAAGACAGAATTAAAATAATGGTCGAATCTACCAGCCAGTCTAGGAAGGTATGATTTTCTTCTTTGGCCACCAAATCGCCACTTTTCATTCTTTTTTTTTTTTTTATTGCTTAAATTATTACAAAGAGTATTACATATGTCTCCTTTTTTTTTTCCCCGCCCTTGACAATCCCCTGGCCTCCCCTACCCCCCACACTTTTCATTCTTTAAAAAAAAACACAACAAAAACCTATATATATAAAAGCCTAATTGGAGAAATTTGCCTGGATCGTGAACATCATCCTATATAATAAAAGCCCAGCAACCATCACAGTATCATGACCACAACGACCACTCGACCAGTTGCTATGAGGTGCACTGACCACAAGAGGGCAGACGTTCAACGCAGGAGTCTCGCAGTCCGAGGGCTCCCTGACTGCGAGAGGGTGCAGGCCGGGCTGAGTGACCCCCCCCTTCCGAGTGCACAAATTTCATGCACTGGGCCTCTAGTCTATACATATAAAAGGCTAATATGCAAAGTGTCCCCACGGGAGTTCGACCGGGAGTTTTATCGCTCGCTATGATGGACGCTGACCACCAGGGGGCGGCGTGGAACGTAGGAAGGCCCCGGCCGGCAGCCGGAAGGCCCCGATCGGCCCCGATCGCCGGCCAGGCCTAGGAACCCCACCCGTGCACGGATTTCGTGCACCGGGCCTCTAGTTTGAACAGATTTCGACTCAATTATCGGCTATTTGGCCTCCCGCTATGCGGCAGACTGGATGGTATGAATCTCTCCCGTCACCAGATGCAATCTTTTAAAACAACCCCTCCAACGTATATGTGGGCTTTGGGGGAGACAAAATCAGATAAATTCTGAGACGTGAAATAAGATGAAAGAGAGGAACCAATCGAGAGGAGGAGATCGGTAAGTGCCCTGCGCAGATCACAGGGAAAACGCCTCAGGTCCTCGCAAGACGAGGACGGAGCATGAAACCCCGGACGGCCCCCGGCTCACGGGACCATCCGTCACCACAGCCGCGGAATCGGAAACAGCGGGCAACAAGACAGCGGCCGCTTTGACGGCTGACCCTGTGCCCTGCCTGCGGCGTCCAGGAAGATCCCTACGGGTTTCTGACCCAAATTCACAGCAACTGTGCACTTCAAATTCCTCGCGCTCAGCGGTTTCACCTAATATGGGTGTAGGTTGTTCAGGCCTCCGGAAACCTGGCTTGGATAGACCCCAATTTTCTGCAAAGGAGCTGATTCTTTTAAGAAAAACCCCAGGCCTCAAAGATTTATCTCTCATCAAGTTGCAGAGGCCACACAGGGTCACCGTGAGAAACCCCACAACCCACAACAGGAGCAGGACAGAGCGAACGGCATAATCGGCTGCTTCACACGTTGGAATAAAGACGGGCAAAGGATCCAACACATTTTCTAATGAAATTAAATGGGAAAATAAACGATTCCCATCACGAATAAGACTACAAAATTCAGATGTAAAAAAAGAAATGGAAGGAGTTGAAAGAATATCTGAATTTTATGTCTATATTTATTTATTTATTTTAAAATATATTTTAAAATTGATCTCAGAGAGGAAGGGAGAGGGAGAGAGAGACAGAAACATCCACGATGAGAGAGAATCATGGATCGGCCGCCTCCTGCACGCCCCCTACTGGGGATCAAGCCTGCAACCCGGGCACGTGCCCTTGACTAGGAATCGAACCCGGGACCCTTCAGTCTGCAGGCCGACACTCAACCACCGAGCCACACCAGTCGGACAACACTTGCATTTCCTAATCTCCCTTCTTTGTATAATTACCGCGCTTGCCCTCTCGATCCCCGAAGAGACAGGACTTCCGCCGGGCAGGACCTACAAAGACATCGAGATAATTGATTCGTTCTTTTAAGATCACAGCCGCCGGCTGCATGTCATCAGCGCCAGGCCAGGCTGCCAGGGGCCTTGGCGACCGGGCCGTCCACGGGGACACGTCTCCAAACAACCACCGTGGCAAGGATGGCCTTCTGTTCGCCTTCCAGGAACAGAAACCTGAAACGCATTCAGACAGCACCACGGGGGGCAGAGCAGGCGAGATCCTCTCTGCAGGCGTTGGCAGGCCCAGCGCGTCTGCAATTCGCTTGTGAAAATGAGCCAATTCTGCTGCGGGGCTGGCTGCCCGGGGCTTGGCGTTGGCTCTACTGCAGCCACCAATTTCCACCAGCTCGTGGGGGGTGGGCTGGCCGTCTGCTGAGCTCTCCTGCCAGTGATCCCTCCCCTCGGGCAACTTTATTCACGTATTTGTTTTTTATAAATATACTAGAGGCCCGGTGCACGAATTCGGGGGGGGGGGCGATTGCGGGCGAGGCTGGCAGTGGGGAGGGGCTGGGGGAGGTTTGCTGGCCAGTCCCACCCCTGATCAGAGTGGGAGGGCCGATCGGGGGCAGAGGTGGCTGGGGGAAGGGGCCTCGGGGTGAGGCTGGCCATGGGGAGGGGCTGTGAGTGGTGGGATGGCCGGCCCCACCCCCAATGGGGTGAGAGGGGCGATCAGGGGCCAGCGGCCAGGGTGTGGGGCCATGGGTGGTTGACTGGCCCTGCCCCTGATTGGAGTGAGGGGGCCAAGCTAGGGTGGAGTTGACTTGGGGGAGGGGGTCGCAGGCCGATCAAGGCGGTGGGGGCCCATCAGGGGTGGGGCCGGCCTGGGGGAGGAGCCGCAGGAGGTTGGTGGGCTGTCCCTGCCCCTGATTGGGGTGGGGAGGTAGTCAGGGGTGGGGCCGGCCAGGGGGAAGGACCTCAGAGGACTGGCTGGCCGCCCCACCCCTGGTCAGGTGGGTTAGCTGGTCGCAGTGGGCATCATAGCAACCGGTCATCCTGGTCATTACGGCGTTCCGGTCGCTGGCTTTTTATATATATATATAGATATTTTATTGATGTCAGAGAGGAAGGGAGAGAGAGACAGAAACATCAACAATGAGAGAGGATCATGGGCCGACTGCCTCCTGCACCCCCCACAATGGGGGTCAAGCTTGCAACCTGGGCATGTGCCCTTGACCGGGAATCGAACCCAGGACCCTTCAGTCCACAGGCCGACGCTCTACCCACTGAGCCACACCAGCTGGGGCCCCTCACACAAATTTAAACTGTGGTCGGATCCCCGATCCTACGATCCCAAGGGTTCGACGGATGCCATCTTCCTCGCGCTGACACAACAGGCCGGGAGGGTACAACAGATACTAATCCCAGTGTGGAGAGAAGGGGGACTCAGCAATTTAGGGGCTGCCAGCATGGACCCGCAGGAAACGGAATGCAGAACTGCCCGTCTCGTGGCGTTGAGGGTCGGGGAGTGTGAAAGGCAGGGGGAGTGGTCATCACCCCAATCCGGATCTCGGTCCCCTTCTCCCTTTGCGGTCGGATGCCAGGAGGGTGGGCGTTAAAACGATCGGAAGTTTTAAGTGGTTGAAAAGTGGAGAGAGGGGATCCCGCGGGCACTGCTGGTGGGACTGCAGATGGGGGCCACCGTGGAGACCAGCAGGGCGTTTCCTCAACAAATTACAAAGGGAACTGCCACTGGACCCAGGGGTCCCTTTTCCGGGAATACTAGAGGCCTGGTGCACGAATTCGTGCACAGGTAGTAGGGTCCCTCGGCCTGGCCAGCGATCGGGGCCGAATGGGGCTGGCCACAGGGGGTGGGGGAGGGAAGGACCGCGGGAGGTTGGCTGTGGGAGCGCACTGACCACCGGGGGGCAGCTCCTGCGTTGAGCGTATGCCCCCCGGTGGCCAGTGTGAGTCATAGCGACCAGCTGGTGGTCATAACAGTAGCTTAGGCTTTTATATATATAGATATCCGAAGAAACCCAAAACACCGATCGGAAAGAATCCTATGTTCACAGCAGCACAGCTGATAACATTGATTTCAGAGAGGAAGGGAGGAGGGGAGAGAGAGAGAGAGAGAGAGAGAGAGATCAATGATGAGAGAAAATTATGGATTGGCTGCCTCCCGCACGCCCCCTACTGGGGATGGAGCCCGAAACCCGGACATCAAACCATCGAACCATGACCTCCTGGTTCACAGGTCGATGCTCAACCCCTGAGCCACGCGGACGGGGCTCAAACGGTTCTTCAATGACCCTTTGACGGTGACCTCCTGGATGCGACCCTGGCGTTGTCCATGCACAAGAGCCATTTAAACATCTCACCTGCCTTTTCCCTTAGATTTCAACCCCCGGTTCTGCAACGGGAAGCCTGCTCATCCATCACGGAGGAAGCGCTGACAGCGAGTCCGGCGGCGTTTCCAGGGGTGATCATGACCTCATTCCTCAAAAACAGGGCTGCTGCTTCGCCCCAGACACACAGCGTGACCCCGAAGGGCGATCGCTCACCCGGACTCGCCTGGCATCCACACCTCCCCTTCAACATCTGCCAAATCAGGACGTCCGGGGCGACACCCCGAGATGAACCAGGGCCCTGGGGATCCATCCATTCCATCAACGTAGCCGTTGGCCCGTGTGTCCGCATAGGAACCCGTTGCCGGGGCCCAGGTGCAAACTTAATCAATCATCCGTATGGTGTCTGAATTCTGGACACGGTGATGGACGATCGATGCCCACAGGGTGAGGGGGAGGTTGGGACGGGGGGAGCCCTTTCAGATTCAGTCGTGAGCAGCTGGGACGGCCCTGTCCATTCTGGTCCAGGTCACAGAGGCCTCATTTGCAACACGTCGCAACGCATTTGCCCTTCAATCACTCCTCTCTCTCCTGCCACTGGAATGTCCATTATTCCGTCCCCCGCGGAGCGCCCAGCCTCGCCCCCCGCAATCCTAGGGCTGCCTCGAAGGCAAGAATGCTGTGTCCTCATGGCAGCTGCTTCGCATATGAAACAGCAAAGACATCGCCATGGCGTCTACTATTCGGGGTCACTGGGTGGAAGAAACTCCATCCGTAAAGGCGTCCTGATTCTTGTTTGGAACATTTGCAGCCGTGCCTACAATCTGTACTAATAAAAGGGTAATATGCTAATTAGACCGGGAGACCATCCGGGCATCCTTCTGGACAAAGCCATGGTGGCGGGGCCGAGGCAGAGGCGGTTAGGGGCAATCAGGCCAGGAGGGGAGGGCAGTTGGGGGTGATCAGGCGGGCGGGGGGGGCAGTTGGGGGTGATCAGGCCAGCAG
>JAWPEG010016630.1:1654719-1670423 GCA_035771395.1 Myotis vivesi
ATCATTTTTTAAAAAATATATTTTTATTGATTTCAGGGAGGAAGGGAGAGGGAGAAAGAGAGAGAAACATCCATGATGAGAGAGAATCACGGACCGGCTGCCTCCTGCACGCCCCCCACTGGGGATCGAGCCCGCAACCCGGGCACGTGCCCTTGACCGGGAATCGAACCCGGGACCCTTCTGTCTGCAGGCCGACGCTCTATCCACTGAGCCACACCGGTCAGGACTCTCTCATCATTTTTTAAAAAATATATTTTTATTGATTTCAGGGAGGAAGGGAGAGGGAGAAAGAGAGAGAAACATCCATGATGAGAGAGAATCACGGACCGGCTGCCTCCTGCACGCCCCCCACTGGGGATCGAGCCCGCAACCCGGGCACGTGCCCTTGACCGGGAATCGAACCCGGGACCCTTCTGTCTGCAGGCCGACGCTCTATCCACTGAGCCACACCGGTCAGGACTCTCTCATCATTTTTTAAAAAATATATTTTTATTGATTTCAGGGAGGAAGGGAGAGGGAGAAAGAGAGAGAAACATCCATGATGAGAGAGAATCACGGACCGGCTGCCTCCTGCACGCCCCCCACTGGGGATCGAGCCCGCAACCCGGGCACGTGCCCTTGACCGGGAATCGAACCCGGGACCCTTCTGTCTGCAGGCCGACGCTCTATCCACTGAGCCACACCGGCCCGGGCCTTTTCTCAATATGCTGAGCAGACAACTCCCGTTCCTAAGTCCGCCAACTTCTCTTTTCAGCCGGAACAAGGGGAGAGAGAGAGAGAGAGAGAGATAAAGAGAGAGAGAGAGAGAGAGAGGTTTATTTTACTACGTTTCTCTCTCTGCACCAAATCGATGTCTTTTTCTCGGCACTTTGTTTAAGGGGAGTCCCAGGGATGAAGACACGAATCTAATAAAAACCTCTCCTTGTCTGATCACGTTTAGCGGCTCTACCCTGGGGCCACCTTCACGAGGCTTTCGAAATGCGCCGCGGTGGCCTCCTCCGACCTCAATTCCCCACAGCGGCTTCGGAACGAGCCCAGCGGACGCTCAGCACCAGAAAAGGGAAAAAAAAGAAATTCATTCCTCCTCCTTGATTCGAGGACACTCTGTGAGTCTCTGGACACGCTGAACGGACTCCTCTACCCTTGAAGCAGACGTTCCCCGGACGAAAGGGAGCAGCTCGCTTTTAAAAAGATGTACCTTTTATTGACTTCAGAGAGGAAGGGAGAGGGAGAGAGAGAGAGAGAGAAACCTCCATGATGAGAGAGAATCATGGACCGGCTGCCCCCTGCACGCCCCCTACTGGGGATCAAACCCGCAACCCGGGCAGGTGCCCTGACCGGGAATTGAACCCGTGACCTCCTGGTTCACCGGTCGATGCTCAACCACTGAGCCACACCACCCGGGCAGAAAACCTTAGTTCTAACTCTCAATGGTCAGTAGAGAGAGAGAGAGAGAGAGAGAGAGAGAGAATGAAAATGGCACGAAATATAAACAATTGGTGAATCTAGGTATGATGTATGCAGGAATTCTGTGCCCTATTTCTGCAACTTTTCTGTAAGTGCGGAAAATGCTGAAAGAAAAATAGTTCCAAAATATTAAATATTAGAGGCCCGGTGCACGAATTCGTGCACAGGTGGGGTCCGTAGGCCTGGCCAGCGATCAGGGCCGATCGAGGCCATCTCGTCCAGTTCCGATTGGGGCCGGACCGATCGGGGCCCGCAGGCTGGGAGGAGGAGCAGGGAGGGGGACCAGGGGAGGTTGGCCGGCCATGAGGGCACACTGACCACCAGGGAGCAGCTCCTGTATTGAGCGTCTGCCCCCTGGTGGTCAGTGGGCGTCACAGCGACCGGTCGACTGGTCGGCCTGGTCATTCGGTCGTAAGGGTCGCTTCGGCTTTTATATACATAGACTAGAGGGCCAATGCATGGAATTCGTGCAAGGGGCTCGGCCCTCGCAGCCCCGGCTCCGTCCAGAAGGCCATCCAGATGGTCCTTCTGCAGTTTGGCCTAATTAGCATATTAGCTCTTTATTCTAGAGCAGCGGTTCTCAACCTGTGGGTCGCGGACCCTTTGGGGGTCGAATGACTCTTTCACAGGTGTCGCCTAAGACCGTCGGAAAACACATCTATAATCACATATTGTTTTTGCGATTAATCACTCTGCTTTAATGATGTTCAATATATAACAATGAAAATACATCCTGCAGATCAGATATTGCCATGACGATTCGTAACAGCAGCAACATGACAGTGATGACGTAGCCACGAAAAATAATTTTATGGTTGGGGGTCCCCACAGCATGAGGAGCTGTATTCAAGGGTCGTGGCCTCAGGAAGGTTGAAAACCACTGATATAGTTATAGATATAGGTATAGGTATAGATATAGATATATAGGCGATATAGATATAGATGATATAGATATATAGACGATATAGATATAGATGATATAGATATAGATGTAGATGTAGATAAAGATATAGATATAGATGATATAGATATAGATATATATAGATATACATGATATAGATATACATGATATAGATATAGTGATTAAGTAGCCACAAAAATAATGTTATGATTGGGGGTCCCCACAACATGAGGAACTGTATTCAGGGGTCGCGGCGTTAGGAAGGTTGAGAACCGCTGCGCTAGCCTATCTGTCCGGGGGTATATTTTTTGGACAATAAGACGCAGGCTCCCCAGTAGGAGTGTAATCTGTGGGCACCGCACACTTTAATTATTTACTCACACTCACACTTCTTCAGGGTTCACATGCATTTAGTCCCTGATCCCTTTTATAGGGAAAACGCTGAAAAGACCTTGAGTACTTTTTTGTTTTTCAAATCCTCACCTGAGGATATTTCTCCATCGATTTTTTTCCTGACAATTTTTATTTATTTACTTTACTATTACTATTTTTTAAAAAAATTTCTTTACTGATTTCAGAGAGGAAGGGAGAGAGAGAGAGAGAGAGAGAAACATCGATGATGAGAGTGAATCATGAATCGGCTGCCTCCTGCACGTCCCTGACTGGGGATGGAGCCCGCAACCCGGGCATGTGCCCTTGACCGGGAATCGAACCCGGGACCCTTCAGTCCGCAGGCCAACACGCTAACCACTGAAAAGCCCTGCCACGGTTCTGTCTTGTAATTAAAAAAATAATAATAAAATAAAAAAAACAGCATCAGGGTAAAACCCCATCCCACATGGGACTGCAGACTCATTTGTTCATTCGTTAAAACTTTTTACTCCATCTCCGAAACTCTGCCCTTAATTATATTTCGACCACATTCTATCTACACCATGTTTTTTTTGTTTGTTTTTCCCCCCACCCCCTCAGGCAAGCTGTCCACTGGAGTATTGATCACATTACAATCCTTCTGTTTTCAGCGTTTTCTGGCTGCCTCCCAAGTTATAACCATCGCGGCCACTCCACACGCCCGTTAAATAATTTACCCCAAACGACACCCCGTTCCGCTGGCTTTTCTCATCAACTCACGTCCTTCCCGCCAACTCCGGGTTTTTTTAAAGGACCTTCTGTCATTAGGCGGTCTTTTTCCTTTTCTTTCTTTTTTAAAAAATATATTTTTATTGCCCTGCCCGGTTTGGCTCAGTGGATAGAGCTCCGGCCTGTGGACCGAAGGGTCCCGGGTTCGATTCCCGGTCAAGGGCACATGCCCGGGTTGTGGGCACATCCCCAGTAGGGGGCGTGCAGGAGGCAGCCGATCCATGATTCTCTCTCATCATTGATGTTTCTCTCCCTTCCTCCCTCCCTCCGTCCCTCCCTCCCTCCCTCCCTCTGTCTCTGAAATCAATAAAGAAATATATTTAAAAAAAAATATATATATATATTGTATTGATTTCAGAGACAGAGAGAAACATCGAGGATGAGAATCATGAATTAGCTGCCTCCTGCACGCCCCCCACTGGGGATGGAGCCCACATCCTGGGCATGGGCCCTTCACCGGGAATCGAACCCGGGACCCTGCGGTCCCCTGCCGACGCGCTAACCACTGAGCAACACCGGCCGGGGCTAGGCAGTCTTTTTCAAGGCTGATCGCTGGAGGAAACCATCCACAACGATTTTCCTTGCAAGAAATGGTGAGAGAAAAATAGGTGAGAGAGAGAGAGCTGGGTTTCTACTCCTTCCTTCCTTCCTTCTGTCCGTCCGTCCGTCCGTTACCGGGAAACCCCCAGGTGGCTTTGGCCCAGGCCGCCTGTCCCTGTCTCCAATCACGAAGGCAGGCTGCATCCTATCAGGTGTTTATGGAGGAGGCCAGCCCACCGAGGAGACGGGGTGCCCTCACCCCCTCCCTCATTTACTTGCTCTCAGCTTTTCCTGACGGGCCACAGGCCGGCTGACGGGTCGGCCGACAAGGGCCTCTTAGGAGACATGAGCAGAATTAAGCAGCTCCCGGACGCACCCTCGGCCCCTTGGCCACGTGTGACTTCTGTCCGCCTCTCCCAGGGCCAACAGGGCCGGCTCGCCACCGATCAATAGGGGATCACCTCTGCTCCCCGATCAATACCGTCTGAACTGCCTGGAAAATACAATTTTTATCCATTTACCCAAAGAGAGAGACGCGGGGCTGGGGGGTGGGGATGGGGATGGGGGGCTTGTGTTCGGCCCGGCCCGACCCAGCTGGGTACCACGAGCCCAGGACGTGAGACGTATCATATCTCAGGGTGTCTTTATTTTTTATTTCATGTTTATTTGTATAGATCTCAGAGAGGAAGGGAGCGGGAGGGAGATAGAAAGGGCGTCCCAAAATTCACGCAAGAAGTAATTTTGATAGAAAACACAGGTTTGTAATGAACAATTGTAAATTTTTTATTGATTCATAAAGGACACAGTCTAGGGTTATGTATGGAATAGTACATCGGGTACATGGCCTCCACGGCTTTGCTTACGATGCCATTACATGCAAACCAACCTCCCAACATTTTATAGATTTTTATTTATTTATTTTTATTTCTTTATTAGAGACCCGGTGCACGAATTCGTGCACCAGTGGGTTCCCTCGGTCTGGCCTGCGGGATCGGGCTGAAACCAGCTCTCCGACATCCCCTGAGGGGTCCCGGATTGCGAGAGGGTGCAGGCCAGGCCGAGGGTACCCACTGGTGAGTGATCAGGGCTGGGGAGGGACGAGGGACGCGGGAGGTTGGCCAGCCGGGGAGGGACCGCGGGAGGGCTCCAGGGCGTGTCCGGCCCGTCTCACTCAGTCCCAATCGGTTGGACCCCAGCAGCAAGCTCACCTTCCGGTCAGAGCATCTGCCCCCTGGTGGTCAGGGCACATCAGAGCAACTGGTCGACTGGTCGGTTGTCTGCCCCCTGGTGGTCAGTGCACATCATAGCGAGCGGTTGAGCGGCCTTAGCGTATCATTAGCATATTACGCTTTGATTGGTTGAACGGCCGGCTGGTAGACTGGACACTTAGCATTTTAGGCTTTTATTATATGGGGTTGATTTCAGAGAGGAAGAGAGAGGGAGAGAGAGACAGAAACATCAATAATGAGAGAAAATCATGGATGGGCTGCCTCCTGCAGGCCCCCTACCAGGGATCAAGCCCACAACCCGGGCATGTGCCCTTGGCCGGAATAGAACCTGGGACCTTTCAGTCTGCAGACCGACGCTCTATCCACTGAGCCATACCGGCCGGGGAAACGTTTTTCAGGTTTTATAAACCATGCAGAACAGTTCACAGAGAAGCTGAAAGACACACAGTGAAAGCATTTGCTCTCAGGCAACAATACATGAAGAGGTGGCGAGCGGAGAAGGAAAACACGAGAATATGATTTATACGGCCGACGTCACCCATCGAAGAGCTAATGGTCCGAGCTGTCGGATTGATCGCCGGCTATGATCGGAACACGGAGGGGGAATCGGCCGGTTATAAACACATCTTTGTCTATTAAGAGCGACGCGGCTTCGTTTTCACGGGGCGTTCCGTGAAATGTAACTCGCTCATCTCTCCGAATTTGCGGCGTCACTTTAACGTCTGAGGTTCCGTAAAATTTAATTTGTTGGAGACGTACAGCTCTCCCTGCAATTTTATGACATCGTTTCTGCTTACCTCTCCTTACACAGGAGAGAGAAAATGATTTTTTCTTTTTTTGGTAATGAATAATCATATACTTAAACCCATGCAAACGTCTTCAGGGCCGAACGCGCCGGTATTCGTTTTTATTCTGTTTGAGAAATATCCTTCCTTAATTTGAGGTAGAATCACTTCTTTTCACTTAATGCCCCAATATTCAAGCAAGATGAACACATTACCGGCGGAATGAAAAACCCCCACTGTCTACATGGCGAGTTGCTGACTAATTGATTGTGAAACGTGGACTATTGATTGAAGAATAGAATTTAAAGCCTAGTGTCGCCGTTCCCAGCACGATGGCCAACAGGGTATTGCCAACACCCCCCTCCCACCCCGCCCCCAGCTATAGAATGGGAAAACAACAGAGGAAATGTCAATCTTTCTCTTTCTCTCTCTCTCTTTTTCTTTCTTCCTTTTTTAGCAAAGCTGAGCTGGTGGTATCATGCCCGGCTGGCATGGCTCAGTGGTTGAGCATCGACCCATGAACCAGGAGGTCACAGGTTCGACTCCCGGTCAGGGCACATGCCCGGGTTGTGGCCTCCATCCCCAGTAGGGGGCGTCCGGAAGGAGCCGATCCATGATTCCCCCTCATCATGGATGTTTCCGTCTCTCTCCCCCTCCCCCTTCCTCTCTCTGAAACCAATCCTATATAATAAAAGGCAGAAGCACGGGTCGCTATGATGCGCACTGACCACCAGGGGGCAGACGCTCAATGCAGGAGCTGCCCCCTGGTGGTCAGTGCGTGTCATAGCGACTGGTCAGAGCATCTGCCCCCTGATGGTCAGTGTGCTCATAGCAACTGGTCAGAGCATCTGCCCCCTGGTGGCCATTGTACATCATAGCATCCGGTCGGACGGTCAGACCGTCGCTTAGCCTTTTATATATATAGATAATTCTTTATTGTTGAAAGTATTACAAGTGTCCCCTTCCGCCCTCATTGGCCCCCTGCAGTCTGCCCTCACCCCCCATACCCCCACCCCAGGCCTTCACCACCCCCCTTGCTGACGGCCCTTGATTATTGCGCTATTGCTACTCAGTCATCCATGATGAGCACCATCCCCTCGAGCGAAGAGAAACAGACCTTTTCAGAGACGACGGTGCTTCTTTCTAGAATCCGTCCCTTAGAAGAAGAAAACGGAGGCCAAGGACGATGCCGAGGTCGTCACTGGGCCGGAGATAAAAGACCTTCCGTTCTCACCAGCCCCCCCCTCTCCCCCAGTCCCTTCCTCCTCCTCAAATCCAATTAGCCAACGCCAGCGTCCGAGAAACATCGCACAGCGGACAGTCCCGGTTGCAATTAAATCTCCTTCTTAGTTCACAAACGACCTTTGGATTCAACGTCCGAGGGGAATCCACGGCGGGCGGTGCCTCCACCGTCTACACAGGTGTTTTATTCATTTCTCGTTCCGGCCGACACGCGTTTGCGAGGTCTGCAGGCCCCTGTGCCGTGCTGGGCATTGGGTGGACATGGGAGATACGGGGAAAAAATAATCAGGAACATTAATAGGTCATTCCAGGGGACGAGGAGGCGCGGTAGATTAATGTGGACGGAAGGGGCCACAGGCCGACCGGACCGGCTCAGGGGAGGCCTGGATCCTGCAAACCCAGAGCCCTAACGTCGCCCCAAAGGATGGTCTGAAATGAAACTTCAACTAAAAGCAGCTTATGGTGGGGAGTCACCTGCGAGGCCGACAAGGTCACTGACAAGGTCAACCTTCGCCCTCAGGGAGCCTGTCTGTCTGTTTGCATCTGGGATCACACAGCCTGGAAGTGTCTGGGTACCTGGTGACGTCCCTTTTTCTGTGGCCCCGGGGGCACCACCTACTGTGCTGGGCACCAGGACGGAGACCGCAAATTCCTTCATTATTATCCTGTTCATTGTCCCTGCACCTGCCTAAGCATGTGTCCATCATTTTACTTCTTATCCAATCCCAGGGGTTTCCCCGCTTGGCTTGCTCCCGCCTCCCTAGTCCATCCCCAATGGATTTCATGCAACCCACCTACGTCCCTTCCTTTGATTGCAATCTATGCTAATAAAAGGGTAACGTGCTAATTAGGCCGAACATCTTCCGGAAGTCCATCCGGACAAAGCCACGGTGGCAGGGGCCGAGGCAGAGGCGGTTAGGGGCGACCAGGCCGGCAGGGGAGGGCAGGTAGAGGCGACCAGGCCGGCAGGGGAGGGCAGATAGGGGCATCCAGGTCACAGGAGAGCAGTTAGGGGTGATCAGGACGGCAGGGGTGGTTAGGGGCTATCAGACAGGCAGGCAGAGGTTAGGGGCGATCAGGCAGGCAGGTGAGCGGTTAGGAGCCAGCGGTCCCGGATTGCGAGAGGGATGTCCGACTGCTGGTTTAGGCCCGATTCTCCACACTGGCCGTCAGACATCCCCTGGGGGGTCCCAGATTAGAGAGGCTGCAGGCTGGGCTGAGGGACCCCTCTTCCCGGGCACGAATTTCGTGCACTAGGCCTCTCGTGTATAAATACAGACGTGACCCGCCATTCTCCGGAGCATTATCTCGATCCGTTGAGGTTCTGCTTCCCGGCCATGGTCGACCGTTTGGCTCAAATAAACTCACAAAAATTCTTTACAGGTTTCAATGTTTTTTTTTTTTTTATGTTAACACCAAAGAAATGTACCTGGTGCCCTCACCGGTTTGGCTCGGTGGATAGAGCGTCGGCCTGTGGACTGAGGGGTCCCGGGTTCGATTCCCGGTCAAGGGCACAGGCCCGGGTTGCGGGCTCGATCCCCAGTAGGGGGCGTGCAGGAGGCAGCCGGTCCATGAGTCCCGCCTGAGGGGGGGTGTTAGGGTGCTTTTACACAGACTAGAGGCCCGTGCACTCGGGGGGGGGGGAGAAGTCGCTCAGCCCGGCCTGCGCCCCCTCTCAGTCCAGGAGCCCTCGGGAGCGGGTCTAAGCCGGCAGTCGGACATCCTTAGCGCAGCCGTGGAGGCGGGAGAGACACGGCCATGAGCCCGGCTTCTGGCCGAGCATGGCTCCCCCTGTGGGAGCGCACTGACCACCAGGGGGGGCGGCTCCTGCGTCGAGCGTCTGCCCCCTGGTGGCCAGTGCACGTCATAGCGACCGGTTGTTCCTTATTAGCCTTTTATGATATAGGATGGACAAGATATTTTTTTTCCTGTTTTTTTTCTTGGATAAGATATGTTTAACATAATGAACAGCCGACGATTAACTTGGTAACAATAACAACGAGGGAATGTCCTGGTGCCACTTCTTGTGCCCGGAGGGGTCCGGGGAAAAAATTAAAAAAAAAAAAGGAGACGTTACAAGTTACCCAGACATCTCAGACGGATGTCATCTTAGAGACAACAGACAAATGGGCCCAGTAAAGATCGAAGCTGACCTTTGTCAGGGAAAAGTTACCGGCCTGGGACATGACTACCCACCCTGACCTGTGGGCAGTGGAATATTTAATTTCCAGACCATCTCTCGCGGATATTTTACTAGAAGGTCTTTGAGTTTGCACAAGGCCTTCCCGGAGCCTTGTCAGGCCAGCCTGCGGCCCCTCCCGTCCACGGGAAATTCCGCCGAAAGCCCAGGACTGGGAGCTGAAAACATCGTGGGGCAGACACGCAGTAGGACCGCGGCGGCCGAATCGAGGATCAGGGTGAGAAGCAGGACAGCGTGCCTCGTACAGACGAGAGAGGCCCAGCGGCCCGCGGATCCCCCGGGCGGATGACAGACCATCATGATCACTCGGCACTGAAGGAGTTGGCAGACGGAGAGACGGGGAGACGCCAGGCTGCCTGGACACGGAGGCTAATCCACCCCCGCAGCTGACAGGATGGAGACGAGACAGACTTCAGGATAAAGAGCCTTTTCCGGGATGAAAGGCGGGACATGAAGGCGGTTTGATCCCTGGCTCATCCTCTGCAACCTCTGATGTTGGCAAAACGCCCCCATGACGGCCGCTGGCCGGCCGGCCCTGCCCGGATTAACATTCACCGAAAAGAACAAGAAAAAAAAAGCTTGGAACGGAACAGAGGCCAAGATTCGGGCGTAAGTCAGTTTGATTCCATGAAACGTGGGTTCAATATCACAATTACCGGGAGGCCTGCCATGGATGACACAGGCCAGGAAAATTCCAGCGACCGACAAGCCTTCAGATCCAGGGGGATGAAGAAATTTATATAAAAGAGTCTTCCCTCGGGAGTAGACCTGATGGACGTACTTTATCTAAATGATGTTGGAGCCCTGGCTGGTGTGGCTCAGTGGATAGAGCGTCGGCCCGCGGACTGAAGGGTCCCGGGTTCGATTCCGGTCAAAGGGCACATGCCCAGGTTGCGGGCTCGATCCCCAGTAGGCAGCGTGCAGGAGGCGGCTGATCCATGATTCTCTCTCATCATGGATGTTTCTATCTCTCTCTCCCTCTCTGAAATCAATACAAATATATTCTACACAAAATAATAATAATAATAAAATCCAATATAATAAAAGCTTAATATGCCAAGTGTCCGGTCGGCCATTCAACCAATCAAAGCGTAATATTGTAATGATATGCTAAGGCTGCTCACCTACTCACTATGACGTGCACTGACCACCAGGGGGCTGACAGTCGGCTGGTCAACCAGTCTATGATGTTCACTGACCACCAGGGGGCAGACAGTCGACCGGTCGACCAGTCACTATGACATGCACTGACCACCAGGGGGCAGACGCTCCAACCGGTAGGTTAGCTTGCTGCTGGGGTCCGGCCGATCAGGACTGAGTGAGGCGGGCCGGACATGCCCTGGAGCCCTCCCACGGTCCCTCCCCGGCTGGCCAACCTCCCGTGTCCCTCCCCGGCCCGGATCGTGCACGGGTGGGGTCCCTCAGCCTGGCCTGCGCCCTCTCGCAATCCGGGCTTAGGGACCCCTCCCCCCCCACTGAGTGCACGAATTTCGTGCACTGGGCGTCTAGTGTAGACATAAACCTGGTACCGCAACCAACAGACCGGGCATGTCACAGGTTTGATTCTGGCCCAGGGCACACGCCCGGGTTGTGGGCTCCATCCCCAGGAGGGGGCGTGCAGGAGGCGACCGGTCCGTGATTCTCTCTCATCATGGATGTTTTTTCCATGGAGAATATTTTTTCAATTGATTTTTTTTTTGAGAGAGAATGGAAGAGAGAGAGAGAGAGAGAGAGAAACATCCATGTGAGAGAGACACATCGACTGGTTCCCTCCTGCACATGCCCGGACTGGGGCCGGGGATCGAGCCTCCAACCCAGGGACAGGTATGTGCCGTTCACCAGAAACAAACCTGAGACCTTTTAGTCCGAGGGCTGATGCTCTAACCACTGAGCAAACCTGCTAGGGCCTTAATGACCCCTTTAAAGACCCTTTCTCCTAACGCCTTACATTCTGAGTTCCTGGGGATCAGGATTTCAACGGATGAGTTCTGGGGACAAATGTGACTAGCCCAGTTCCCATCACTCATTTTTTTTTATTGCTTTTGACTAATTCTGTTTTTTAAAAATATATATACATTTTTATTGATTTCAGAGAGGAAGGAGAGAGAGAGGAACATCCATGACGAGAAAGAATCACGGACCGGCTGCCTCCTGCACGCCCCCTCCTGGCGATCGAGCCCGCAACCCGGGCATGTGCCCTGGGCCAGAATCGAACCCGGGACCCTTGGGTCTGCAGGCTGACGCCCTACCCGCTGGGACTTGCTTTAGACCAAGACTACGCGCCCATGAAAGTCCCTCAAAGGCTGAACTTTCATTTCCTTCAAGGAGGGAACAGAATGCATCCTCGCCCACACCCCAGGTGTCTCTACTCTTGCAAAGGGACCCCTTCCGGCTGAGGTCACTGGCACAGAGACAACCTGGGTGAGGCCAGGAATTGGGGGAGCCCAGGGCTGGGCGCCCCCGCAAAGCCCTGCAAAAGGCCGGGAATGGCCTCAATTATATGGCAGCTGCATTGTTGTTTCGTGAGAAGGGGGGGCGATGGGCAGTGGAGCGAGTCTTTGATGCTCAATTATAGGCTCAGTGGAGCTTGGGGAAAGCACTGAAATCAAGACAGAGAGAGGGAGGGAGGGAGGGAGGGAGAGAGAGAGAGAGAGAGAGAGAGAGAGAGAGAGAGAGAGATAGAGAGGAATTTCCTTTCAAGCATTCAAATGCAACCGCCAACAGCCACCATCCACAGAGCTTTCCGTTTTGGGGAACAATAGAAGGATTTGCATAATCTGTGTGAATGTTGGATTCCCCTGTCGCCAGGCGGGGCCAGGCAAGGGCTATGGGTGGGGTCCGAGTGGCAATATTCCAGATTCATCCACCACCCCGGCCCTCAGGGGAGGGCGGCTGTGTTTTTGAGACAGATACAGGGCTAGGGATGGAACCGAGGGGCAAGGACCCCCCACCCCCAGCTCTCTGTCCCCCTGGCCTCCCTTCACCCCCAACCTCACTCCTTTTAAAAGGAACTTCTCACCAGCCACTTTCGATTCCAACACATTCGAGGCTCGGAAAACTCCCTCCAAGTCTAAGTCTATCGTATCCTGTGGATTTTATCCCTTAATCTTTTTTTTTTTAAAAGAAAGCTCTTGCCTTTTTTATTTTAAAATATATTTTATTGATTTTTTACAGAGAGGAAGGGAGAGGGATAGAGAGTTAGAAACATCAATGATGAGAGAGAAACATCGATCAGCTGCCTCCTGCACACCCCCGACTGGGGATGTGCCCACCACCAAGGTACATGCCGTTGACCGGACTTGAACCCGGGACCCTTCAGTCCGCAGGCCGATGCTCTATCCACTGAGCCAAACCGGTCAGGGCTGTTATTATTATTTTTAAAAATATTTTTATGGATTGCCTTCAGAGAGGAAGGGAGAGGGAGAGGGAGAGAGAGAGACAGAAATATCCATGATGATGAAGCAGGATTTTTGGACTGGAACCTGATTCTCTGTCCTCCGGAGTCGAAGAACGAGCCCCCGGGCAGAAGGAGGTGGACCAAAGGCGGAGATTTATTGAAGAACAAGGACAGGCTCCCACGTCGGGAGGGGGAAAGGGTCCCCCGGACTTCCTGTTTCCATGGTTTATAAAGGCGGCACTTTCCGAGCCCTGACTCGCCCTCTGATTGGTCAATATTCCCTTCATTGTCCTCTCATTCCTCCTGGGTGTTCTTCCTCCTTCTTTATTTTGCAAATATAGACCTTTTTTTTTGGCTACTTCCAGTTCCCTCTTCTTAGGTAAATGCAACTGTGGCTGCTCCCTGCACCTGGCTTCCTTGTGTTACGGAGACTTACCGTCTCCCTGTCTGTAGCCCTATTTTTTTCCATGGATCCCAATTCTAAAAAATTCCCTGAACCTGCCCGTAGTCCTCTATAATTCCTGTTTCAATGAGAGAGAATCACGGATCGGCTGCCTCTTGCACGCCCCCTACTGGGGATGGAGCCGGCAACCCGGGCATGTGCCCTTGACCAGGAATCGAACCGTGACCTCCTGGTTCATGGGTCGAGGCTCAACCACGGAGCCACGGGTGGAATTCCTGTGTTTATTGCTGGTTCATCTCTTCTGGCCGTACCTCACCCTGCACTCTGTTTCGCGTGGAAAGCTCTGGGGATTGGCCCCTGCGAAAACCCAGCCGATGATTCTTACCAGCTACCAGATGTGGACTTGACAGGATCCGTGTCAGAAGAATAAACGGTGGCCTGGCCTCCTCGCTGAATGTCATAGAATTATCTCCCCAAAGGGCAGCGCTCCCATTTCCAGAAAAACATTTATAGAGATATAAAAGCCTAATATGCAAACTGTCCCCGCGGGAGTTCGACCGGAGACCGATCGCTCGCTATGCCGTGAGCTGACCACCAGGGGGCGGCGTGGAATGAAGAAAGGCCCTGGCCTGCAGCCAGCAGCTGGGAAAGGGAGGGCCTCTATCGGCTCTGATCGCCGG
Source organism: Myotis vivesi (assembly GCA_035771395.1). Lineage (NCBI taxonomy): Eukaryota > Metazoa > Chordata > Mammalia > Chiroptera > Vespertilionidae > Myotis > Myotis vivesi. Next base: position 1,668,704 of record JAWPEG010016630.1, read on the forward strand.
CCAGGCCTAGGGACCCTACCCGTGCACGAATTTCATAATTTCATGCACTGGGCCTCTATTTAAATTCTAACACCCATCATGTTCTTCTTTTTTTTTTTTTTCCAGCATCGAATCTCAGCATCGCCACTGAAACCAACCAAAACATCAGAAGACAAATGTGCTAAGAGGATTTTTATCGACGTGGGGCTTCCCTAAGCTCTGAATGTTAGCACTTTGAGATGAAAATATTTACATTCAAAGGTGGCCAGTCCCCAGTAGGGGGCGGGCTGGAGGCAGCCGATCCATGATTCTCTCTCCTCGTGGATGTTTCTCTCTCTCTCTCCCTCTCCCTTTCTCTCTCTGAAATCAGCAAAAACGTACTTAAAAAAAAATAATGAAGTTGATCTTTCTTGAAAGTTCTTTGAACGCCTCCCTAATCTTGCCAGGTAATGAGAGATCCTGGACGAATTTCTCACCCACGCCACCCCCTAGATATCCTACGCTTTGTGAGCCCCGGATATCCGTCTGCCTTAGAGAAACAGCGGGCCCCAGGCGCTACGCCCTGGTGAAGTCTCTCTCTGTGGCCCTGCTTTCTCCTGTTTCCATAACTCATTCCGTTATTGATCACCGTTCACACTCATTCTCCCCGGTGAATCGCCGCCTGGTTAAAATAAATACTGGTTGTTGCGATGTGTTATTACATGCTCACGGTGCCATTGAGTCTGAGGCCGCCTTTGTTTCTGTAAGACGAGGGAGGGAGACTGCGTCTGAAGCCCAGTCATATATCTTCCGGTAAGTTATATCTCCACCGGGACGCAAATCTCACACGTACGCAGTTTATGACGACGAATTGTATATCGCTCAACGGTCACCATTCTCTCCACACCATCTTTTAAAATACATTTTAAAAAATACGATTTAATTGCCAGTGCCTGGAATTACGACGTTGATTGCTTTTTATTTACATCCTTGGAATGGCTGGTATTTTCAGGGGATCCACAATTTGCTCGGAGTCTGAAAAATTAGCATGATTTCAAGTCTTAAATTCCACAGAGGATGCCTGCTCCTACGTAGCTATTAATTAAATGCCATCTATATATATAAAAGCCTAAGTGAGCGAACGACCAAACAAAGGACCGAACCACGGGTTGACCGGTCGCTATGACGTGCACCGACCACCAGGGGGCAGACAGTCGACTGGACAACCGGTCGCTATGACATGCACTGACCACCAGAGGGCAGATGCTCCGACCGGTAGGTTAGATTGCTGCTGGGGTCTGGCTGATCGGGATTGAGCGAGATGGGCCGGACACGCCCTGGAGCCTTCCCACGGTCGCTCCCCGGCTGGCCAACCTCCTGTGTCCCTCCCTGGCCCCGATCATGCACCGGTGGGTTCCCTTGGCCTGGCCTGAGCCCTCTCACAATCCTGGTGATGGAGCCCCCCTAAGTGCATGAATTTTGTGCACCTGGCCTCTAGTCCTATATAATAAGAGGCTAATATGCAAATTGTCCCCCTTGGGAGTTTGACCAAGTGGGAGCTCGATCGCTCGCTATGACCTGCGCTGACCACCAGGGGGCGATGAAAAATGAAAGAAGGTCCCAGCCGACAGCCAGCACCGGCTAGGGACCCTACCTGTGCACAAATTTCGTGCACTGGCCCTCTAGTTGCTACATGACCATGTCTACTCGGCTTCTAGCATTTTCTCTCTGCGTCTGGGAACTGGCCGGGGCGCCCGCGCCC
>JAWPEG010016630.1:1703650-1730909 GCA_035771395.1 Myotis vivesi
GCCTGATCGCCCCTAACCGCTCCCCCCTGCCAGCCTGATCGCCCCTAACCCCTCTGCCTGCCTGCCTGATCGCCCCTAACCGCCTCTGCCTCGGCCCCGCCACTGTGGCTTTGTTCGGAAGGACGTCCAGAAGTACGTTGGGTCTATCCAGTCTAATTAGCACATTACCCTTTTATTAGTATAGACAATGAGGCCGACAGATGAAGACAAGTGTCGTATCTTTCACTTACACGTGGAACCTAAAAGCAACCAATATGGTGGTTGGAGTGTCAGCCCACGCACCGAGGGACTGCAGGTTCGATTTCCTGATAGACACGCATACGTGGGTTGTGGGTTCGAACACCCCGCCCCGGCTGGGATGCGTGCGGGAGGCTGCCAAGTGGGAGGGGTGATGGGAAAACAACCAGAGAGACACGGCTGAAGCCAGTGTGTGACGGATAATGTGGCCTCACCTGGCCCTCTGCGCCCCATGGAGGTCAGGGGCTAGTGAGGTCTTCCCCATTTCCGCATGCCTGACCCAGTCCCCGAAGCCCTAGGCCAGGGGTGGGCAACCCCTGGCACGCGTGCCAAACATGGCACGCCGGTAACTTTTGCTGGCACACGAAACCCTCTCTTATAATCTCCCACTTACACTTGTGAATCTTTGTTCTCAGCGATGAATTCTGTTAAGTCTCGTCATAGGAGTATCCTGACGGATGAAAGTAGTAGCTCGTGCCTATCTCTGAAGGTCACGAAATACAAACCTGATGTAAAATCTGTCATCAGTGAGGCAGCCACAAAAGTCCCACTGATAATATCAAACGGAGCCATAAAGTTTCCTGTCGGACTATCAGTGTACATGTGTACATTAAAAAATAAATGTATTTTTCATCATCATAGACTGTGTTTTCGTCGCTCGAATGAATTTTATTGTTTCTTCAAGGTTCTTCACATACGTACACCTTAAGAGATATCAAGTAGGCTTGCCGAACCGGTTTGGTTCAGTGGATAGAGCGTCGGCCTGTGGACTGAAGGGTCCCAGGTTCGATTCCGGTCAAGGGCATGTACCTGGGTTGCGGGCACATTCCCAGTAGGGAGTGTGCAGGAGGCAGCTGATCGATGTTTCTCTCTCATCGATGTTTCTAACTCTCTATTCCTCTCTGTAAAAAATCAATAAAAAAAAACAATAAAAATATATTAAAAAAAAAGAAACGTGTTAATAAAAATTTCGCCACTTAATTTTTACACTATCCTTTTAGACGTCATTATTAATCACGAACTACGACGTTCGCTAATGACAGATGACTGTCATCGTGTTGCATTCATTTCCCTTACGTGCAGGCGCACCACCTCTCCCCACTGATACATACCGGCAGCGAGATGGCCGCGTCCTTCGTCTCGGACTGACTTGCTTGGTGTGAGCAACAGGAAATCTCTCGCTTTTGGAGAATGAGAAAAATGGGTTTATCTGCGTGACGCTTATTCATTGATGCCTTTATTCCGTCTCTGGTAAGTTCATGTTCAAGAAAAAAACACTGATTTTTATTAAAATGTTCTATTATGTTATGTTCTCGACGACTCCTTTATTTCAGCCCTTTGCACTCAGCACGTCTCTGTCGCAATAAACCTACGTTTCTGTGAAAATGGAAGCTTTTGGTTTGTTTGCGGCCACGGACACGCAAACCTTGTGTATGTGGCCCGTGTTCGCCTGAGTGTGTGACACGCCTGCCCTCGGGACTCCGTAAGCGTCCCTTGAGCTGGAACTTGCGTGCAGCGCACACGCCACACGTGTGATGAAGCATGTCATATGGGGAAAGGACAGCACGGACCACAGCGTCCTTCGTGGCCAAGGGGGACTTTATTTGAACGCCCAGCGAGTTACCCTGTCAACAGGGTTGGACGGACCTCACCGGGATGCACGCGTGTTACACAGAACTCTCTGCCGACGCCAGCGAGACGCAGTCCCCGTGTCTGTTCCCCCCTCCTCCCTGGACCCTGCCATCAGGCGGTCCCCGGTCCGCTTCCCGCCCGGCTCCTTCATCGCCCCGGCTTCGGTCTTCACGCCGTCGTACTGACCTCTTCGACGAATGAATGCCTGTGTGTGTGTCACCGTTGAAATGCTGGTAATAAAAGGGGTAAAAACAGCCCGGCCGGCGTGGCTCCGGGGTTGAACGTCAACCTCTGATGGAACCAGGAGGTCAGGGTTCGATTCCCGGTCAAGGGCACAGGCCTGGGTTGCAGGCTCGATCCCCAGTAGGGGACGTGCAGGAGGCGGCCGGTCCGTGATTCCCTGTCCTTATCGATGCTTCTCTCTCTCTCTCTCCCTCTCTCCATCTCCCTCCTAGGAAATCAACACACCACATACTATACAGGTGACGGATTATCAATCAATTCTACCCCCGAAACCTACACAATTTTATTGCCCCAATGTCTCCCCAATACGTTCGGTAATTTTTTCTTTAGAAAAGAAAGCAAGCTTAGGTCTCTCTTGAGCCAAATAATTTCATTTTCCTGTGGGATGTCCCCATCAAAAACCTACAGACGGCGAAAGGCCGTGCAAACCCAGCCGAGTTCTGAGTAACCTGGGACGCGTTGGTGAGCTACCCGGTCCTGAGGCTGCGCTCTCCGAACGCCAACGATGAACGGAACACGTATCCTTCATTTTCTCCCGACGGCGCACAGATCGAACAGGTCCTCCCTCACGTCAGTATCACGTACGTTCGCATCATGTAAGTACATGCTTCGCGGCATGTCGCCCTCCGGCACACGGTTCCACATCACGTGTCCCAACGTCCACTGCCGTCGGGGATCGGGAACGTGAACGGGACACAATCATCTTGAAGACGGATTCTCACCAGGGCGTGGCGGGTGCGCGGCGATGTCTGGATCGAGGGCTGCGCCTTCGAGGAGAGAACCTGCCGACGTCCGTGACGCTGGGATCACCACCGGGCCCCGGACCTTACACGCCTCCTCCTTCTCCTGCCACCACGAACCCACGCCTGCTGAAGTCTGCGTCGCGTGTGCTCGATAATACTGATCATCGCTGCCTCCCCCGCGGGGCACGGCCGCTTACCAGCGGCCACTCTCGGTGGAGCGGACGGGCAGGCCTTCCTTCGCGGTCGGGTCGCGTGGCCTGAGGCTGGGTGGACGCCTTTCGAATGGCCTTCTCCAGGCCACGGCGCCCGATCAGCCTGTGGGAGAAGGGATGCCGGTGCCGCGGCCACACACACCCTCTGCAGGTGGATGGGTTCCCTTTGCACCGTCCCGGCGTCTGTGTGCACATGGCAGGGGGACACCCTCCTGGTCCCCCCTCGTGCGTGGACACGAGCGCCCCGGCTTGGCTCACGGCGAACATATGTCCTGTGATGCACGGGCAGCCGTAACTTCCCCCCCACGGCATTCCCAGGGGCCCTCGATGGTGTGTTCGGGGGGGTCAGCTAGAGCGTGCACCCCGGTGTGCATGTCACAGTGACGGGTGTGGCAGGGTGCCTCCCGGGCTCCCCCCCCAGGGCTCCGGGCCGCGTCCTCAGTCCTGCTCCCCCCGGGGACACTGGCAGGACAGGCCGGGGGACGAGGAGCAGCACATCTGCAGCCACGGCTTCCAGAGGATGCGGCCCAGGGACAGCTGGTTGGGGACGGGGACCACGGTGCGGGCGTGGCGCTCGGCCGCCTCCTGCATGGCCTCCAGGATCTCCCAGAAGCGCGGCTCGGCCCCGGGCGTCACCGGGCGCCTCTCCCTGGGGTCCCGGGACAGGTCGAAGAGCAGCGGTGGGTGGTGGCGGGTGACGAAGTGGCCGTGGCAAAAGCACACGTTCGTGGGGAAGCAGCCGTTGGCGCCCTCGGGCGCGAAGTTGGGCGTGAAGAGGAAGGCCTTCCAGACGGAGGAGCCTGGGTGGACAAGGGCAGAAGGTGGGGTCACGGGGGAGGGCCGGGAGGGTCACCACCAAGCAGGACATGCACAGAACCCCGCGGCCCTGAGCGTGGGCCGGGGAAGCGCCCGGCATTCGGGCGCGGGCGAAGCGTGTGGCGAAAAGAGGAAGTAGCATGGCTTAGAAAGAGAGAACCAGCCCGAGGTCACGGGTTCGAGTACCGGTCAAGGGCACATGTCCGGGTTGTACCCTCGATCCCCAGTAGGGGGCGTGCAGGAGGCGGCCGGTCCATGATTCTCTCTCATCATGGATGTTTCTCTCTCTCCCTCCTCCCTCCCCCTTTCTAAAATTACTAAAAAAAATATATTTTTTAAAAAAAGAAAACTGAAACCTGTCTTTCTTCTAAGTTCACAACTTTTGTTGTTTTCTACTATTTAAAATATTTATTTGTTTATGTACTTACTTTTTTTTTTTTAAATATATTTTATTGATTTTTTACAGAGAGGAAGGGAGAGAGAGAGAGAGCTAGAAACATCGATGGGAGAGAAACATGACCAGCTGCCTCCTGCACATCTCCCACTGGGGATGTGCCTACAACCCAGGTACATGCCCTTGACCGGAATCGAACCTGGGACCTTTCAGTCTGCAGGCCGATGCTCTATCCACTGAGCCACACCGGTTTTGGCTATGTACTTACTTTTGCCTAATCCTCCCTCGAGGATATTTTTTCTGTTGCTAGAGAGAGTGAGAGGAAGGGAGCCGGAAGGGGGGAGGGGGGAGGAGAGAGAGAGAGAGAGAGAGACAGAGACATCGATGGGTTGCCTCCCACATGAGCACTGACCAGGGCCCAGGCCAGGGAGGAACCTGCAACCGAGGTGCGTGCCCTTGACTGGAATCGAACCTGGGACCCTTCAGTCCACAGGCCGATGCACTATCCACTGAGCCACACCGGCCAGGGCAGAACGACACTGTCACTCCAGCCCCATACACGTTCCAGCCGGGACGTGTCCAGCGGGCATGCGACACGTACACAGTGACGAACGGATTAAAAGCTCCCGGTTCCGCCCCTCCTGCCCTCCATGGTTTTAAACACACAGCCGGGGTTCCTGCTGAAATGAGACAGGAGGAACAGCGAGGCTCCCAGCTGGCACGGACCACTGCAGGTGCACACACACACATGCACACGCATGCACATGCATGCAAACACAGTTGAATGCACAGGTGCACACATGTGCACACAGGCACATGTGTACACATACCTCACACATGCACATGCATACGCAGTTGCACACACCTGCACAGGTGTACACACAGCACAGAAATGCATGTGTACATACATATCTACATAAAACATGCACAGTTGAATATGCAGGTGTGCACACATGCATGTGGCTTGCACATGCACACACATGTGCTCAGTTGAACACACACATGTGTGCACGTGTGTGCATAGCTTGTACATGCACATGTGAACATATGTATGAGATGCACACACATACACAGCTGCACACACGTTTGCATGCACAGAAATGCACACATGTACCCAGATGAACACATGTTCGCATGCATGTAAGCATGTGTACATGGATGCACATACACACATGTGCAACCACACACACGCACATGCAGCCATCGAGAACAATCTCACACACACAGCACCTCACTTAGCATCTTCCCAGCCTTGAGGACGCCCCAACATATCCGATCCACACATGCAGGAGTGCAGCGAACAGAGGTGTTCTTTGGGGTGAAGGAGACACCCTAACACAGTGGTTCTCAACCTTCTGGCCCTTTCAATACACTTCCCCACGTGGTGACCCAACCATGAAATTATTTCCGTGGCTACTTCATCACTGTCATGTTGCTACTGTTACGAATCGTCATGGAAATACCTGATCTGCAGGATGGTCGTAGGCGACCCCTGTGAAAGGGTTGTTTGACCGCCAAAGGGGTCGCGACCCACAGGTTGAGAACCGCTGCTGGGAGACTGTGACTAGACGTGCAGCAGGCCACCCATTCAGTGAACATCGCCGAGCGGGAACGGCCCGGTCTGGCTGTCTCAGCTGCACGAAGGCCCCGCACACCGCAGTCGGGGGCACGCACGGAGCCCGGAGCAGGGCGGTCACAGTGTGCTGCCCCTGTGAGCTCTGGGTCCCAGGCGATCCCCACACACGGACATGGTAGATGGAGATGCCTCGAGGGTGAAGGGGTTAATTTCCTGTGCCTCCCACCACCTCCTGACGCTCTGGGGAGCTGACTGCTCCTCCGACAGCCCCTGACAGATACGAGTTCTCACACGTGCTTTTGGGTCTGAAAACGTAGCAGATAAACACACGAAAAAATAAATTAAAACAACCACCACCACCACAGAGAATGAATGTGCGTGGGCCGACGGCCGCTCAGGGCAGATGCTGATGTCCTAGCTCACGTTCTCCTTACTGATTTTTTAAAAAATTGGTTTCAGCCCTGACCGGTGTGGCTCAGTGGATAGAGTGTCAGCCTGTGGACTGAAGGGTCCCGGGTTCGATTCCGGTCGAGGGCATGTACCTTGGTTCCGGGCACATCCCCAGTGGAGGGTGTGCAGGAGGCAGCTGATCGATGTTTCTCTCTCATCGATGTTTCTAGCTCTCTATCCCTCTCCCTTCCCCTGTGTAAAAATCAATAAAATGTATTTTTTTAAAAAACTGGTTTTAGCAAAGAAGGGACAGGGAGAGAGAGAGAAATATTAACGAGGAGAGAGAATCATGGACCGGCTGCCTCCTGCACGCCCCCTACTGGGGACCGAGCCTGCAACCCGGGCATGTGCCCTGACCGGGAATTGAACCTGTGGCCTCCTGGTTCATAAGCCGACACACAACTACTGGGCCACACCAGCCGGGTTCCTTACTGATCACAATAATAAAAGGCAAATATGCAAATGGTCATCACGCCATGACGCTTAACGACCAATCAGCAGGGACCTGAGGCTGCGTGGAGTCTGGCTGGGCTGGGGGACCTCAGGCTGCGCCCCCCTGACCATCAAGGCCTAAAGGGAGTGGGGCCGGCCAGGTCTGGGTCTCGTGCGATTTTGAGGCGCACGTGGTGGGCAGGGACTTGACTCAGTCCCACGGCGCGCCCCAGACTCTGACGGGAGGGGGATTTTCATATGCATTTGACGAATTTCCTATCATCGCTGACACTTCCGTTATAGAGAAAGGGCAGACAGCCATATTAACATATTTCCTCTAATTGAGTCCCTTTTTATGTGTACAAATTTTGTGCACTGGGCCACTCCTTTTTACACAAGATTGTAGCATTTCGCCCCCCGGCAACATCACACACCTAATTCCCTCTGATGGTCCGTGTGTCTCCTGCAATGGTGACATGTATAATCGTAGATATTTAGCGACCAACCGCCTGACCCAAATACGAAATGAACCTATAGACTCAGCTACAAGCGATTGTCACAGGAGCATGCGCGCTGTCCCCCACAGCCTCTGACCTCACCCACGCTTATGCCCGGGAACCTCGCCTCTTTGTGGGTCTTATATTTTGGGGGGAAGATCTGGGAAAGGCAGTGCAAGCCACGCGAGTATTTCACAGACGAAGACACGATGGACGCCTGCGGTCTGTGTCGCCGGTGGAAGCTGGGGGAGGCGGGACGTAACATCTGAGTCACTTTACGCGCGCTGAGCACACGTGCCTCACACGGAAGCAGTGGGGCGGCCTCGTGGACACGCCCGGCTGTGGGAACAATCCCCGGGCACGGGCCCGTCTGCGGCAGAGTTTCAGAGGACTAGGCAGCCCGGCCGGCGTGGCTCCGTGGTTGAGTGTTAACCTATGAACCAGGAGGTCACAGGTTCGATTCCCGGTCAGGGCACGTGCCCAGGTTGCCGGCTCCATCCCCAATATGGGGCATGCAGGAGGCAGCCGATCCGTGATTCTCTCTCGTCATGGATGTTTCTCTCTCTCTCTCTTCCTCTCTGAAATCAATAAATATATAAAAAAAATTTTAAAAGCCCTGGCTGGTTTGGCTCAGTGGATAAAGCATCACCCCTCAGACTAAAGGGTCCCGGGTTCGATTCCCAGTCAAGGACACGTGCCCAGGGTGCGGGCTCGATCCCCAGTGTGGGGCGTGCAGGAGGCAGCCGGTCAGTGATTCTCTCTCCTCATGGATGTTTCTCTCTCTCTCTCCCTGTCTCTTCCTCTCTGAAGTCAATAACAATATGTGTTTTACAAAAAGGAAGTGGGTAGCATTGGGATTCTTATCACCTCCTCTCTCTCCCCCTTTCCTGCGACCCTGCGGACACTTAGATGCATCCTGGGCCGCGGCTGGTCCGGGTCAGCCAGGCCACGGCAGCCAGGCCACGATGGTAACAGGAGGATGAGCTGGACGGGCCGCCCTTGAGCTCTCGCTCACACACCGCACACCTCCAGGGCGCTCCGTGCTTGGCATGCGAGCCCAGCCTTCGGCGCTTCAAACGCAGAGAGAGTTCAGGCACCCGGAACAAATTCAGTCTTAGGGCCCGCATTTCCCAGTTGCCCGTGACAGCCGTGCGCACGGACGCCCTATTACCGACTTAGGGCCGCGCTGCCCCGACGTGACGAGGAAGGGAGATTGACGGCCAGGCCAGTGGGAGTCTCGGGTCCCCTCGCCCGGGAGGGGCAGGCGCTGGCCGCGTCGGACACGCGTGGAATGGAAATCACTGTTTCCGAAGCACCGTCTGGGAGCTAGATACAGGCGTTTGCCTTTTTCGTCTTCTAGTTTGGATTATTTTTAATTTAATTTAATTAAATTATTTTTTTAAAATTGATTTCAGAGAGAAAGGAAGAGGGAGAGACAGAGCTAGAAACATCAGTGATGAGAGAGAATCATGGATCGGCTGCCTCCTGCTCGCCCCCCAATGGGGATCGAGCCTGCAACCCGGGAATCGAACCCAGGGCCCTTCGGTCTGCAGGCCGACGCTCTATCCACTGAGCCACACTGGCCAGGGCTCTAGTTTGGATTTTTAAAAACCGTTGTGAAAAAAGGCAGATTGCCACCAAAAACCTTATGTGTGCAGATGCGTCACCCATGCACACAGACAACACAGGGGCGAGGGCCCGGGGTGGGGGCTGGGGAAGGGCTGGAGGGGGTAGATGGGGGGAAAAGGGGACACAGGTAATACTTTCAACAATAAAGATTAATAATGAATGAATGAATGAATGAATGAATGAAATATTTTTTTAAAGGTAGACTGCACCCTGACCGGTGTGGCTCAGTGGATAGAGCATCCGCCTGCGGACTCAAGGGTCTCGGGTTCGATTCCGTTCGAGGGCTCGGACCTTGGTTGCGGGCACATCCCCAGTGGGGGGTGTGCAGGAGGCAGCTGATCGATGTTTCTCATCGATGTTTCTATCTCTATCCCTCTCCCTTCCTCTCTGTAAAAAATCAATAAAATGTATTTCAAACAAAATAAAAAGGCGGACTGTTCATTCTCTGTTCTGGGTCTCTGGGGATCGTCTCTGACAAGAGCAGTGGGGCTGCATCTTACGTCTCACAGGTCCCCAAGGTATGTGCCCTTGCTGCAGACTCCTGCTCTGCTATCTACCAGGAACCAGGGACCCAGGCCTTCAAAGGCCTTATCGCAAAGAAAAACAGTGCAACCCAGTCACATGACACAACAGGGGGCACCTTACATCACTAATAGATAGATTTAGTCCCATCTCCCCAAATTATCGCGATAACTCGTCTCAGCCCGTATTCTTCTCCCTAGACTGGAAGACTGTTAGCTTGAAAAAGAGATTAACCAACGCATTCATATGTATCTATGCATCACCAGAGGACACAGGCAATAGGGGGGTGGCGGGGAGGGGNGGGGGGGGGGGGGGGGGGGCCGGGGGGGGGGGGGGGGGAGAGGTCCATGGGGGAATATGGGGGACATAGGGAATACTTTCAACAGTAAAGATTAAGAAAAACACACAAAAACATCCTCTTGATCCTGAGAACTAACGTTTTGCTAGCCTGTATTGACGTTTGATACCTTTCGTTGACCCTTGGAGTAAATAAATAATTTAATATTGTTTAATACCGAAAAAAGACAACAACTATATAATAAAAGCCTAATATGCTAAGTGTCCGGTTGGCCGGCCGGCCGTTCAACCAATCAAAGCGTAATATGCTAATGATATGCAAAGGCCGCTCAACCGCTCGCTTTGAACTGCACTGACCACCAGGGGGCAGAAGCTCCCACTGGTAGGTGAGCTTACTGCTGGGGTCCGGCTGATCAGGACTGAGCGAGACGAGCCAGACACGCCCTGGAGCCCTCCTGCGGTCCCTCCCCAGCCCCGATCGTGCACCAGTGGGGTCCCTCGGCCTGGCCTGCGCCCTCTCGCCATCCGGGACCCCTCGGGGGATGTAGGAGAGCCGGTTTCACCCCGATCCCGCAGGCCAGGCCGAGGGACCCCCCCCTGGTGCACGAATTCGTGCACTGGGCCTCTAGTATGAACCATGAAATGGCAATCCACACATTATCCATCAACAGTTGAATCTAAACACCAAGANCGCCCCCCCCCCCCCCCCCCCCCCCCCCCCCCCCCCCCACCCCCCTGGTGCACGAATTCGTGCACTGGGCCTCTAGTATGAACCATGAAATGGCAATCCACACATTATCCATCAACAGTTGAATCTAAACACCAAGATAAAACAAAACAAGAATCTTATGAACAAGATAAACAGGTGAATAAAATAGAACCAGAGTCACGGGAGCATGGAACAGGCTGACGCATCTCAGAGGGATGAGGGGGGGAGGGGGCGGGAAGAGATCCACCGAATGTCTTCCCTGTGGACACAGGCAGGAGGGGGGTGAAGGCCTGGGGCGGGGTGGGAACCGGATGGAGGGGGACGGGGGGGAGGAAATGGGGAGACACCTATAATACTCTCCACAATGAAGATTAAGAAAAGTCAAAACAACCACAGAAGCACAGCTCTCGGATGGTTGTGTGTGTCAAGCTGGCCCTGAGCAGCCGGGGACCCCTGGGGCCAGGGGGTGGTAAAGGGTGTTCCAAAATTCCCACAAGATTTGAATTTTGCGTGAGCATTAACAACAATAGCAACAAAAATTAAAAGCCTAATTTGACTCGGTTTATTGAATCAGATTCTAATATCTGTTGCCCTTGGATGTCAATCCCTTCGATTCGATCAGCATGACCAAGTACCAATGACGGCCCAGGAGCAGGGACAAGGAAGACCAATGAAGACCGCGGCTTTGCGTCTGTGCCAGCAAAGCCCGGGAGGCCACTGACCCGATGTGGTATTCCACACATAACCCTAGACTGTGTCCTTTATGAATCAGTAAAAAATTTACAACTTTTAATTATAAACCTGTGTTTTCTATCAAAATTACTTCTTGCGTGAATTTTGGGACGCCCTTTAGAAGGGAAGAGAGAGAACCAACATCATATCCTACCCGGGTGGCTCAGTTGATTGGCAGGCTGCCCCTCGTACAGCAAAAGGTTGGGGGTTCGAGTCTAGGCCGGGTATATGCCTGGGTTTGATCCTGGGTGTGGGTGGGTGCAAGAGGCAATGAATCGATGTTCCTCTCTCTCTCTCTCTCTTTCTCTCCCCCTCTCTCTCCCTCTCTCTTCCTCTCTGCAAACATATCCTCGGGGGAGGATTAAAAATGAAATAAATAAAAAGGAAACAAAACAAAATAAAAAAAACACCCCACTCCGTTGGTTTTCATGTGGTTTATTTTCAGTAGCAAACGTAGCGCTCTGTCAAGGACAAGGAACCAAAGATAAACTGTCCTAGTTTTTTTGTGTGTGTGTTTTTTTTCCCCCTTGAGAGCTGAACGCTTTTATAAAAAAACAACAAAAAACGAAATGAAAAACACCTCGGTTTCCGTCTGCCCTTAAACCTGTTCCCCGCACGGAGGGTTCTTAGAGAATACGGTAACTCGGTGTGAATGGCTTGAACAACCAGCTCCTGGTAGATCACTAGGATTTACACGCCCCTGGATACGTGGGTTCGGCTGCTCGACTTAACCAGGGAGATATATTGGGGATGCTGGGGGGCTACACAGAGATCACACCAGCTGGACCCGACAAAGTATTTTATTTTTTTTAAAGGGTTTAAAAATATATATTTTGATTGATTTCAGAGAGAAAGGGAGAGGGAGAGAGAGAAACATCCGTGATGAGAGAGAAGCATGGATCGGCTGCCTCCTGCACGCCCCCCTACTGGGGATGGAGCCCGCAACCCGGGCACGTGCCCTGATGGGGAATCGAACCCGGGACCCTTCAGTCTGCAGGCNCCCCTGCTGGCCTGATCGCCCGTAACTGTTCTCCCCTGCCAGCCTGATCGCCCCTAACTGCTCTCCCCTGCTGGCCTGATCCCCCCTAACTGCTCTCCCCTGCCGGCCTGATTGCTCCTAACTGCCCTCCCCTGTCGGCCTGATCGCCTGTAACTGCTTTCCCCTGCTGGCCTGATCGCCCCTAACTACTCTCCCCTGCTGGCCTGATCGCCCCCAACTGCTCTCCCCTGCCAGCTTGATGGCCCCTAATCACCTCTGCCTGAGCCCTGCCACTGTGGCTTTGTCCGGAAGGACGTCCAAAAGACATCCGGTCTAATTAGCATATTACCCTTTTATTAGTACAGATGCTTCTCTCTCTCTCTTCTTCTCCCTTCCTCTCTGAAATCAAAAATATATTTATATATTTTTAAGTCCTTTAAGAAAATAAAAAAATTAAGTATTCTGTAGGGTCAAGCCGGTGTGATTTCTGTGGGATAACAGAATGGTTGCCATTTCCCACTTTCAACATAATGAAGAGGGAGCCCTTTCAATGAATCTTTGCCCAACAGACCAGATGCGTAGGGATGGTACAGGCGTGCATTGAAAGCCAGTATGAGTCTCGCTCTGAGTCTGAGAAGGAGCTATCGCTTGGGAGATGAGCAGGTGTCCTGGGAGAGGGGAGCCTCTAGGAGCTGAACCCCCAAACAAAAGTGAGAAAATGGGAGGTTGAGTCGACCTCTGAAGCGTGACCTCAAAGCCCAACCTCCACACACCGGCCTCTAGAACACGCCCCGGTCGCATTCACAGCTGCTGGGTTTCCAGATTCTAAGGCATCTCAGCCACATGGACATCACTGTGGTTCTCCGTTGAACAGTACGAAAAAAACACACACAAAAGCCACCTGAGACCTACCACCTGGTTCCACTCGTACCTTCAGGCTGGTAACGAGGACACGACTCTAAGACGGGTGTCGGGGAAATCCAAATGCGACGGCACAACCTGAGGAATGCACAGTAGGACAAACACCACAACATCCACTCCTCGGAATGTGATGCTCAAGATCGGAGTCTACGTGATCCTCAACGAGATACAGACGGAGGAGCCATGACCCGCCCCCTCTGAGACCCAGGAGAGGAAGCAGCGCCAGCATCCCAACGCGACGGCTGACGGAGGAGCCACCATTGGCGTAGCCATGGGCGAACGCCTAGGTCAGTGGTCGGCAAATGCATTAGTCAACAGAGCCAAATATCAACAGTACGATGGAAATTTCTTTTGAGAGCCAAATTTTTTAAACTTAAACTATATAGGCAGGTACATTGTGATTAACTTAATTAGTGTACTCCTAAGCCGGCCTTTGCTAAAAAACATCCTCAATCTGATTGAGGTACGTTCGCTGAGGTCGACCCCTTCCAGCTCTTCCACCTGCACGCGTCTTCTAGACTTGTTTCATCCGTCTCCTTCCGTTCATCCTCTCTCTATGTCCAAACCATCTCAGCATACCTTTCTCGATCCTCGACACTACATCTTCTCTCACTCCACAGCGTTCCCTAAAATTAACTTCATCAACTTTACTTACAGTTTTAAGGCAACTCCACACTGTACGTGTGCGCCCGCACGTGGTATTTTGTGGAAGAGCCACACTCAAGGGGCCAAACAGCTGCATGTGGCTCGCGAGCCGCAGTTTGCCGACCACTGGCCTAGGTCCACGACCTCCCCCGGAGACAACCCTGGGACCAGAAGGAGTAAGAGCAGAGAGGAGCCAGGGTTCTACGCCAAGCCAAGTGCCCCACACCCGAGCCATCCATCGACCGACCATAGCAGAGCAGAGCCCCCTGGGAGCCACAGACGCTCGGGGAGCTGCGACTCACTGTTGGGCGGGTGCCAGCGCACGGCGTTCAGGTAGAAGTTGCAGTAGTGGAAGAGGAACTCGTGCTCGGAGCGTTGGGTTTTGCCTCGCAAGAGGGGCATCAGGTCGCGCCCGTCGATGATCCTGTGAGTTCAACCAGGTGGCCATAAGGGTGTGAGGTGAACCAGGACAGCTAGCTGCTAACCGCTCACCTGCCTGCCTGCCTTAACCACTCTGCCTGTCTGCCTGATCGCCCCTAAATGCTCTCCCCTGCCAGCCTGATCGCCCCTAAATGCTCTCCCCTGCCTGCCTGATCGCCCCTAACTGCTCCCCTGCTGGCCTGACCGCCCCTAACTGCCCTCCCCTGCCGGCCTGATCGCCCCTAACTGCCCTCCCCTGCCGGCCTGATCGCCCCTAACTGCTCTCCCCTGCCTGCCTGATCCCCCTAACTGCCCTCCCCTGCCGGCCTGATCGCCCCTAACTGCTCTCCCCTGCCGGCCTGATCGCCCCTAACTGCTCTCCCCTGCCGGCCTGATCGCCCCTAACTGCTCTCCCCTGCCGGCCTGATCGCCCCTAACTGCCCTCCCCTGCCGGCCTGATCGCCCCTAACTGCTCTCCCCTGCCTGCCTGATCCCCCTAACTGCCCTCCCCTGCCGGCCTGATCGCCCCTAACTGCTCTCCCCTGCCGGCCTGATCGCCCCTAACTGCTCTCCCCTGCCGGCCTGATCGCCCCTAACTGCTCTCCCCTGCCGGCCTGATCGCCTCTGCCTTGGCCGTCTCCTCCTGGGAATGAACCGCTCTCCCCGCCTGGACCCCGCCCCCCTACCCCGTATCTTCCCGACAAGGGAGAGCATGAGAGAGCAGCAGCATCGTCATAATTAAGTCATCGGCGGTAAATACCCTCCCGGACTCTGTTGGGTACCATGTGCAATGCAGGGACGTCAGCATTTTTTTTTTAATTCTCCCAACAGCATCATGCGTGGAGGCTCTTATTCCATAACAATTAGATGAAGACATATCGGCCTTGCCTGGCCGGCCTGGCTCACTGGTTGAGCGTCGACCTATGAACCAGGAGGTCATGGTTCGATTCCTGGTCAGGGCACATGCCCAGGTTGCGGGCTCGATCCCCAGTAGGGGGCGTGCAGGAGGCAGCCAATCAATGATTCTCTCTCCTCATGGATGTTTCTATCTCTCTCTCCCTTCTTTCCACTCTGAAAACAATAGAAATATTTAAAAAACAAAATAAAAATTGCTACTATTCATTAAAAAAAAAATCACAGGACTGAAATACAATAGTGGGCCATCATTTTCTCTCCACAAGGGACTTGGGAATAGATTTCTGTTTTCTTATCTTCTCTCTCTCTCTCTCTCTCTCTCACAATAGTAACATTTTATACATCAACAAGCCTCATGAGGTCTTTAAGGACCGTCCGTTTACAGAGCGGGTTCCACCCTCGCCGTTCGGCTCAGTGGATAGAGCATCGGCCCACGGACAGAAGGTGTCCCGGGTTCGATTCCAGTCAAGGGCACGTACCTGCATTGCAGGCTCCTCCCTGGCCAAGGGCCTTCGTCAGGGTGATTATGGGAGGCAACCAATCCGTGTGTCTTTCTCACATCAATGTTTCTCTCTCTGTCTCTCCCCCTCCTTTCTACTCTCTCTCTTTAAAAAAAAAAATCAATGGAAAAATATCCTCAGGTGAGGATTCACAAAACAAAATGAAAGCAAAGGGTGCAGGTGATTTTAATGTTTGGAAGCCACCAGGGACGCGTGCAACTCAGGGACTTACCCTGTGGGAGTCATTGAAGAATGCCTATTGAGGTTTATTCCAAGGGTAAGAATGAGGGCCAACGAGGAGACAAAATCGGGAGTGAAGGTTTTGGCGTCAGAGAAGGCTTTTTATGAGTAACCGCAGCCAACTTTCCTGCCTGTCATCACGGGAAGATGGACAACCTCTGGCTGAGACAATCGAGTCCCGGAGGCACCAAGCTCCTTGCAACCCCAGCCCCTACTGCCTGTCAGCTGGCCCCAGAGGCTCCCACAGTCTGCAAACACCCCACCCCAGCCCGCGTGACCTGTAACCTGTAATGAGTATCCCGTGCCCACCTCCCCGGGTCTGTAACGCCTACTACCCCACAGAATCCTTGTCCTTCTACCCAAATAAGCAGCTGGCTTCCGGGGGGTGCAGAGCACACGTTTGTGGGTGACCTGCTACTCTCCCATTCTGCGGCAGGATTGGAACAAACCCTCTTATAGGATTCACCCCCGTCTCTGCTGAACTGGCTCAGGTAGCGACAGGCGGCCCGGCCCGGACCCCTCGGCTGTCGGGTGACATAACCGGAGGCGGAGATCGCGTCCCGCTGGAGTGCACACGCAACACGCCGGGAGCCGGAGCCCACCCGCCGGGAGGTAGGTGCGACGCCACGCCACGCAACTCAAGTCACGTACCTGTCCTCGGGCAGCGGGGACCCGGCCAGCTTGGCCACGGTGGGGAAGATGTCCATGTTGCTGGTGGGCTCGGCGATCTCCAGCCCGGCCGGGAGCACGCCCGGCCACCGCAGCAGGCCCGGCACGCGGATGCCTCCTTCCCAGTTGTTGCCTTTGCCCCCTGAAACGCCAACGCGAGGCCACAGGTGAATGTCCTGAGGCTGGCCCACCGGGCGGGGGAGCCGGGGGCCATAGCCGATCCCACTCTCACCTTTAAAGATCCCGTTACTTCCCCCGTGATGTTCTCCCTTGGGGGTCACCTCCTCCACGTGGGCGCCCTGGTCGGAGGTGAAGTATACGAGGGTGTTGTTGGTCAGCTGCAGCTCCTCTAGGACATCCAGGAGCTGCCCTGAAGGGGAGACCACAGCCAAGTGTGAAACCAGGTATCTATCTATATAAAAGCCTAACATGCAACGTGTCCCCTTGGGAGTTTGACCAACCGGGAGTTCCATCGCTCGCTATGACATGTGCTGACCACCAGGGGGCAGCATGAAACAAAGGAAGGCCCAAGCCAGAAGCTGGGGAAGGGAGGCCCCACCGGCGGCCGGCAGCTGATAGGGACCCTACCTGTGCACGAATTTCATGCACTGGGCCTCTAGTTGAAATATAGCTATTTTTTTCTTTTTCTTATTGATTTCAGAGAAGAACGGAGAGGGAAAGAGAGGGAGAAACATCCATGAGGAGAGAGAATCATCAATCGGCTGCCTCCTGCATGCCCCCCACTGGGGATCGAGCTAGAAAACCGGGCATGTGCCCTTGACCGGGAATCGAACCGTGACCTCCTGGTTCCTAGGTCAACGTTCAACCACTGAGCCACGCCGGCCAGGCACTGACTTTGTCTTTTCCATCCAAAGCATCCCATACTGCTTGGCTGGGATTAACATGACAGAATCTAGTAGAGACCATCGGACAAAAACGGTGAAGTATTTCATTTAATTTGTGGAGAAATGGTCAGATTTCTGATTTCCTTCTATTTTCTCTTCCCCCGAAAGACACGCTCCAACATACTCTGAGTCCCATTCTGTTTAGGTCTTAAGCCAGAGTCTTGTGAGTCAAGCCCAGAGCCCATTAACCATTTAATTTTTCCCAAGACTGACCCAAAAATAGGCTTACAGCTGTCCCAATGGAAAATAATACAGTGATCCCATATAATAAAAGCCTAATATGCTAAGTGTCCGGTCGACCAGTCGGCCGTTCAACCAATCAAAGCGTAATATGCTAATGATATGCTAAGGCTGCTCAACTGCTTGCTATGATGTGCCCTGACCACCAGAGGGCACACAGTCGACTGGTAGACCAGTCGCTATGACATGCATTGACCACCAGGGGGCAGACAGTTGACCGGTCGACCAGTCGCTATGTCGTGCACTGACCACCAGGGGACACACAGTTGACCCAGTCGACCAGTCGCTATGACATGCACTGACCACCAGGGGGCAGACGCTCCAACTGGTAGGTTATCTTGCTGCTGAGGTCCAGCCGATAGGGACTGCGCGAGATGGGCTGGACACACCCTGGAGCCCTCCCTCCCGTGGTCCCTCCCCGGCTGGCCAACCTCCCGTGTCCCTCCCCAACCCCGATCGTGCACCGGTGGGGTCCGTCGGCCTGGCCTGTGCCCTCTCGCAATCCGGGACCCCTGGGGGGATGTCAGAGAGCTGGTTTCGGCCCGATCCTGCAGGCCAGGCCGAGGGACCCCACGGGTGCGTGCATTCGTGCACCGGGCCTCTAGTTAAAAAATAATGAAACAAGAATAAGCTATTTCACGTACTGACCACGGTACACCTACTCTCCCCGCCCAGTATGCAGATCTAACTTATTTCTCTCCGACACACTGTGCACAGAACGCCCCCCGGGAACGCACGCCCCCAAATTATCCTCAGCTTTCAGAACAACACGCGGCTCGTCCCGCGTCCGCAAATATTATTTCCCAGGAAGGTTCCCCGGGGAGAAGGACACGGATTCATAGCGGCTGATGGTTCTGAATTACCCGCGTGCGTGTTGCGGGGCTGCTGATAAACGGAGTGTTTTCCTTTCAAAACCTCTCATCTTGTTCCCCGAGTGAAACAGATGCGGCGGGAAATACGCCGTCTGGAGAGCAATTTGTCACTGGGCGACAGACGACCACCACCAGTTGGCTCATCCAACAGACGAGAGCGTCCCGGCCACCCTGCGCTGATCCTGCCCGGGGAACACGTGGGGGTGGGACACCCTGCCTCCTCGCTGGGGACGGGGGTTGTAGGGGAAGATTAAATCCCGGCGAGAGCCCTGGCCGGTGTGGCTCAGTGGATAGAGTGTCGGCCTGCGGACCAAAGGGTCCCGGGTTTGATTCCGGTCAAGGGCACGTACCTGGGTTACCGTCCTCAGACATGCAAGCAATGCTCTAAAAGCCCGGCCCAGCCCAGCCCGGCTGGGAATCCAACCATGACCTTCAGGTGAGTACGTTGACGCTCAGTCACTGAGCCACACCGGCCAGGCCAGCAGAATAGTATTGGAACACTGGAGGCCTGGTGCACGAATTCGTGCAGGGGTGGGGTCCGGCCGGCCTGCCACAATCAGGGCTAATTGGGTGGAGCCGGCAAGAGGGAGGAGCTGCAGGCAGTTGGCAAGCCAGTCCCACCGCTGATCAGGGTGGGGGGGGGCGATCAGGGGCAGGGCTGGATGGAGGGAGGGGCCACAGACCATTGGTCAGTCTGCCCTGTCCCCTAGTCGATCTCCCGGTCAAGGGGACAATTTGCATATTAGCCTTTTATTCTATAGGATACCTTTTTAACCCCGTCTCCCAAATCCTAATACATCCTTTCTTCCGATGCCGTGAAATATTTAACTGGCTACTGAATGCATACTTAACTTCTCAAACTTCACTTTCCCATTTTTATAGAGATGGACATAAAAAAATATCTCCTGGCAGCCCCAGCCGGCGTGACTACGTTGGTTGAGCATCATCCCACGCACCAGGAGGTCAGGGTTCAATTCCCGGTCAGGGCACATGCCCAGGTTGCGGGCTTGATCCCCAGTAGGGGGCGTGCAGGAGGCAACCGATCCATGATTCTCTCTCTCTCTCTCTCTCCCTCCCCCAGAAAATCAATAAAAAATAGTTTAAAAAACATATCTCATAGCATAGTCAAATAATCATCCACGTAGAAATCTATATATATAAAAGCCTAAGATACTGGTTGACCAGTCGCTATGACATGCACTGACCACCAGGGGGCAGATGCTCAATGCAGAAGCTGCCCCCTGGTGGTCAGTGTGCTCCCACAGCCCCTCCCCCCGGCCAGCAGGTCCCAATAGGCCCCCATCGCCAGCCAGGCCGAGGGACCCCACCTGTGCACGAATTCGTGCACCAGGTCTCTAGTGTTTCAATAAGTGGCCAGGACAGACGGAAGGCTTTCATGGTTGAGCTACTGTTGGTCACTCGCTATGTAATGATTATGGTGGTGGTGGCTGCTCCTTAGGGGGTTGTGGCTACTATTCCAGTCTTTGAAATACAACCACGTCTTCTCTTATTCATCCTGTTTGAATGAATGGGGCCACGGATTCCTTGATAATTCACGACGTTGCTGTCTTTATGGGAACCACTCATAAAACAGCGTCAAAAGCTCTTCCTTTTACTGTGAGTTGTAAAATTCGAGGCAAAATCATGTCTTGTCCCGGGCCCCTGCGGGCAGGGCTTTGTGAAAAATGGTCACATTACCACAGAGTGTGCGAAACCCGGAGGGGGCAGGATTTACAAGCTAAATTAAAAGTTAGAGAACCACAACAGAGAGTCCACACAATGAATTTCCAAATTATTAATATTACGGCTCAAAGTCTACATCGCCTGGCCTGCCTTGACCCTGCCCAACCCTTTCTCTCTCTTACTGGGTACGGTTTACTCTTCCAGGCTCAGGTTGCAAAAAAACAACATCTTTCTCCAGAAAATGTACTATTTGGTCCCAAACACAGAATTACCGGAAAGTCACATAAAAAAAAAAAACAAAAAACGGAGAGAAAGAAAAACATCCGCAATGCATGTTTCCTTCATTGCTGCTGCCCTGCTATTGAATTTTCTGATACCCTGGGTGAGGTTACAGTTTACAGATGTGTATGCCTGAGAGAGAGATATAAAATCAACAACAGGCACAGGGAGGAAAAGTAAATAAATTTCTGAAGATCAGGATTAATCTGTAAGAAGAAGGCATTTAGAATTAGTGCAGTTGAGCCCGGCCGGCGTGGCTCCGTGGTTGAACGTCAACTGACATACCAGAAGGTCACGGTTCGATTCCCGGTCAAGGGCACGACCCTGGGTTGCGGGCTCGAACCCCAGTAGGGGGTGTGCAGGAGGCAGCCGGTCCATGATTCTCCCTTATCATGGATGTTTCTATTTCTCTCTCCTTTTCCCTTCTTCTCTGAAATCAATAAATATATATATTTTTTAAAAAAGAAGCAATCGGTGCTTAAGGACAAAGGCAAGTGATGGCAACAGGGACATGAAGATAGAACCTAGCTTAACAGTCCCTCTTCGCGTGATGGTGTCAGTCCCACCGTCCAACGCTATCTCCAGGACTCGGGGAAAGTTACTTTACTTTGCAGACTTTACTTCCCTGTAAAGTGGGCTGCTTCATCTAAACCATCATCACTTCCTTCCTCCTCCCATCATCATCTTTACTGATTTCATCATCATCATGTTCTCACCATCACCATCATCTGCATCACCATCATCATCCCCTTTGTCTTTATCACCAACCCTACCATCATCACCATCACCAGCTTCATCACCATCACTACCATCATCATCACCATCACCATCACCATCATCATCATCCCCATTGTCTTCATCACCAACTCTACCATCATCACCATCACCATCTTCATCATCCCTGCCATCATCATCACCATCACAATCATCATCATCCCCATTGTCTTCATCACCAACCCTACCATCATCACCATCACCATCTTCATCATCACTGCTATCACCATCACCACCATCACCATCATCACCATCATTATCATCACCATCGTCACCACCACCATCACCATTTTTATCACCAACACTACCATCATCATCATCACCATCACCATCTTTATCACCATCACTACCATCATCACCATCATCACCATCACCACCACCATCATCACCACCATCATCACCATCATCATCACCATCACCATCTTTATCACCATCACTACCATCATCATTATCAACACCATCACTATCATTATCACCATAACCATCACCATCATCATCATCACCTTCATCATCAACACCATCATCTTCATCTTTATCAACAGCAGCACTATCATCACCACCAGCACTACCATCATCACCACCACCACCACCATCAGCACCACCACCATCAACATCATCATCACCATCATCATCACAATCATCATCACAATCATCATCATCACCACCATCACCACCACCATCATCACCATCATCACCATCACCTCCACCTTCATCAACAGCAGCACTATCATCATCATCATCATCATCATCATCATCAAATCTCTTAAGTGCATGCAAAACATGAGCACAGAGCCAGGCACCAGTGAGGTCACTACAATATCCCCTCAAAAGTTTAATCATGATTAACGTGCCACCTATTCTTGAAGCCGTGTGCTTTCAGATGCCCCCTTTACATTCACATGAGAGGCTTGCGTTTAAGAGAAGGTCTCATTTATCAACCATAAAAGCCTCTAAAAAATTCAAGATAGGAAATGGACGCGCAGAACCCCAAGGGAAATACATAGCCTTAGGGCCGAGATTACATCCTGAACGAACACAAGAATAACAGAGCCAACGCTGGCACTGCTGTCGCGGGTCCTGCAATGTTAGTATTCCAGAGACAGCAACAAGGAGGCTGAGTTGTAAGCCCTGGTTCTGGATGCAAAGGAAGATAAATGTTGAGTCACATCTGTCTCGACTGCTTTTAACATCCTTGCAAAGCAACCTGACCCAATCCCATGGCTGGGCCTTTATCCACAAATGTCAGAGGCGGCCACGCTGGCCTAGAAATTCCAGGAAAATCTTGGGTAGGGCCTTGCCAACATCAGGCGCCTGCTCTCTAAATGGAACTAACAAGCAAATAGAGACAAGACTTGCCCGGCCGGCATGGCTCAGTGGTTGGGCGTCAACCTAGAAACCAGGAGGTCACAGTTCGATTCCTGGTCAAGGGCACATGCCCAGGTGGTGAGCTCCATCCCCAGTAGGGGGCGTGCAGGCGGCAGCCAATCGATGATTCTCTCTCATTATGGGCGTTTCTCTCTCTCTCTCCCTCACCCTTTCTCCCTGAAATCAATAATCCTATATAATAAAACGCTAACATGCAAATCAACCGAACGGTGGAACAACCGGTCGCTATGACGCGCACTGACCACCAGAGGGCAGACACTCAATGCAGGAGAGCTGTCCCCCTGGTGGTCAGTGTGCGTCCACAGGGGGAGCACTGCTCAGCCAGAAGCCAGGCTCACGGCTGGTGAGCGTAGCAGTGGTAGCGGGAATCTCTCCCACCTCCACGGCAGGTGGACATCCCCCAAGGGGTCCCGGACCACCAGAGGGTGCAGGCCGGGCTGAGGGACCTCCCCCACCCTCGCAGTGCACCGGGCCTCTAGTATAGCCTATATAATAAAAGGGTAATATGCCAACTGACCCTAACAGCAGAATGACTGGGAATGACTGGTCACTATGACACACACTGACCACCAGGGGGCAGACGCTCTCTAAAACGATGTGGGAGTCAGTGCACTCCCACAGGGGGAGCTCTGCTCAGCCACAAGCCAGGCTGATGGCTGCCAGCACAGCGGTGGTGGTGGGAGCCTCTCCCGCCTCCTCAGCAGCACTAAGGCTGTCCGACTGAAGCTTAGGCCTGCTCCCCACTGGCAAGTGGACATCCCCTGAGGGCTCCCGGGCTGCCAGAGGGATGTCTGACTGCCAGCTTAGGCCTGATCCCCCGGGGAGCCGGCCTAAGCCAGCAGGTGGACATCCCCCGAGGGGTCCCAGACTGTGAGAGGGCACAGGCCAGGCTGAGGGACCCCCCCCCCCCCGAGTGCACAATTTTTGTGCACTGGGCCTCTAGTGTGTATATGTATATGTGTGTATATATATATTTTTGTTTTTGTTTTTTAAAGCACATTTACGGCCTATAATGATATCGGGAATTGGGTGGAAACGCACAGAATTCAGCCAGAGGGAGGAAAAGACGCAGCCACATCTTAAGGTCACCCTGGGGACAAGTACTCACGTACCGACACCCCAGTCCATCTCCTCGGCTGCGTCCCCGTAGGCACCGTGCTTGCTCTTCCCGGCAAAGTCCTTGGACGCGTACAGGGCCGTGTGGACCTGGATACAGGAGAAGACGAGCAGGAAGGGCCTCTCCGCATTCCTGCAAAAAAATACAAGTAAAAAAATCCCGCCCTGACCGGTGTGGCTCAGTGGATAGAGAGTCGGCCTGCGGACTGAAAGGTCCCGGGTTCGATTCCAGTCAAGTGCACATGCCCAGGTTGCAGGTTAGATCCCCACTAGGGGGCATGCAGGAGGCAACCTATTGGATGTTTCTCATTCATGTTTCTATCCCTCTCCCTTCCTCTCTCTCTAAAACAAACAAATCTATACTAATAAAAGGGTAATATGCTCATTAGACTGGATGTCTTATGGACATCCTTCCGGACGTCCTTCCAGACAAAGCCACAGTGGTGGGGGCTGAAGCAGAGGCGGTTAGGGGTGACCAGGCCAGCAGGGAAGCAGTTAGGGGGTGATCAGGCCGGCAAGCAGAGGCGGTTAGGGGTGATCAGGCAGGCAAGCAGGCAGGCGGGCGGTTAGGAGCCAATGGTCTGCAGGGATCGGGCCTAAACCGGCAGTCGGACATCCCCCGAGGGGTCCCAGATTGCAGAGCCTGCAGGCTGGGCTGAGGAATACTTCCCTCCTGTGCACAAATTTCGTGCACCGGGCCTCTAGTACGTAAATAAATAAATATTTTAAAAATATAATATCGACCCAGGCATTCCGTTGGTAATTTCTTTGATGAGCGTGGAGGAGCTGAGAGTAAGCCATGGTATCTCATGGACTTTTGCCTCACAGGGTGGACCATGAGGCCTCCACACTACTTATTCTGGGGGAAGTTTATTCACCCTAGGAAACACTATCAAACTCCCCGGCCCGGGCCCTGGTACTTCCTTTTCAAAACGCAGATTACGGACCTAAAACAAAACCAAAACCCCAGCTCAGACTCCCCCAAATGAACATGCAGTGGCATATGTACTCGACCCCAAATAGCTGCATTATGCATGATGCGTGGGTACAATCACACGCTCATCTCTTCTCCCGTTTATTTTTAGATTTGAAGTTAAGGCGGAAAAAAAAAAGATAAAAGCAGCCGAAAAAGTCCATCTTCCAAGCACACATACGGTCACGGCAGGAAATACAAGATGAGGCTGATAGATGTGCTGGGAAGGCAGAGCTAGGGCCATGCCAACCACCTGCGGGGGGAAACCAAAGAGATGCAGAAAGAGGAAGCAAGCGGCATGATTGGCGGGATCACATGACCGAGGTGAGCATCAAAGAAATAAATGAAAAGGTGGGCGCAATGAGCAAACCACGGAGCCCAAATCAGTGCCGTGCGCGGTGAGCCGAGTGAGAGCGGGGCAGTGGAGTCGAAAACGCACAACTTAGTTCAGTCAGAGCCACGGAATGTGACTTTGTCTGGGAATGTCGGGAAAACCCCGGCCGGAGAAACAAGGCCATTCTCAACGCCCTCATTGTAAAAATGCCCCTACGTATGGGATTCTTTTTCTATCATCTCCACGACATCACAGACGCCAGCTAAGGTCCTGGGTGTCAACGCAGAGTGAACAGGTTTTTTCTTTTATCACTTTATTTTTATTTATTTATTTATTTGATTGTTTATTTTTATTTATTTATTTGATTGTTTATTTATTTTTTAATCCTCCCCCGAGGATATTTTCCCATTGGTTTTTAGAGAGTGGAAGAGAGAGGGAAAGACAGAGAGAAACATGGATGAGAGAGAAACACATCGATAGGTTGCCTCCTGCACACGCCCGGACCAGGGCCCGGGCCGGGGAGGAGCCTGTAACCGAGGTCCGTGCCCTTGACCGGAATCAAACCCAGGACCCTTCGGTCCGCAGGCCGACGCTCTATGCACTGAGCCAAACCGGCCAGGGCAGAGTGAATAGGTTTTATATACAAAAACAAAACTTGAGCCTGGCCGGAGTGGTTCAGTGGTTGAGCATCGACCTATGAACCAGGAGGTCACAGTTCGATTCCCGGTCAGGGCACATGCCCGGGTTGCAGGCTCCATCCCCAATAGGGGGCATGCAGGAGGCAGCCAATCCATGATTTTCTCTCATCATGGATGTTTCTCTCTCTCTGTCCCTGTCCCTTCCTCTCTGAAATCAATAGTAATAACAGTAAATAAAACAGCCTGACCCAGTTTGGCTCAGTGCATGGAGCCTCAGCCTGTGGACTAAAGATCCCTGGGTTCGATTCCGGTCAAGGGCACGTACCTCGGTCGCAGGCTTGATGCCTGGCCCTGGTTGGAGCACATGGGACAAGGCAACCAATCAATGTCATTGATGTCCCTCTCTCTCCGTCTCTCCCCCTTCCTTCCACTCTCTCTAAAAAAAATCAATGGATATAAGCATAACCAATGGACGCAGACAACAGAGGGTGAGGGTGACAGCAGGATTGGGGGGGCGTGGGGGGGCAATGGGGGATATCCACACATTTGTAATACCTTAATCAATAAAAAAAATCAATGGGAAAATATCCTTGGGTGAGGATTGACCCCCGCCCCCCAACTCCTCCCCCCAAAAAATCACACCAATAAATAAACAGAAAACAACTTGAAAATGTAGAAAAAAAAGTGCCCGGTGATCAACACCACGGAACCATCCGGCGACCGACAGCGGGCTCTGGGGAGAAGGAATCCTGGCTTAGTGACCTGCTGTCGAGAGGGTAGGAGGGGCCATTTCTCGCTCCACCAGACTCCCATGTGGCCGGGTCTCCCCTCTCTCTCTTCCCCACGACCTTGAAAACCCAAGGTCACGCAGCCAGCTGGTGGGTGGCAGATGTGACAATCACAGCTTCACTCCTTTTTTTTTTATGAGCTGGAACACTCCAGTCAACAGCTCTTTTGAAAATTGGTTGCCTCTGTCTTGCACGCCCGTGAGGAAAGAAAGAACTTTCAGCTGTTACGTGCGTTCCCGCTATTTGTTAAAAACAAAACAAAAAAAAAACACCCCAAAACACAGAAGGAAGCTCCGAGCGTTCCAGCAACCTGCCACCATTGCAATCTTGGAAGAGAAAAGATTTACATCCTCCCTGACCGGTGTGGCTCAGTGGATAGAGCGTCGGCCCTTTGGACTCAAGGGTCCCGGGTTCGATTCCGGTCAAGGGCATGTACCTGGGTTGCGGGCACATCCCCGGTGGGGAGTGTGCAGGAGGCGGCTGATCGATGTTTCTCTCTCATCGATGTTTCTAACTCTCTATCCCTCTCCCTTCCTCTCTGTAAAAAATCAATAAAGTATATTTTAAAAAAAGAAAAGATTCAAAACAACAATGAGGTACCATCTCACACCTGTCAGAATGGCCATCATCAACAAATCAACAGACGACAGGTGCTGGAGAGGATGTGGAGAAAAAGGAACACTTGTGCACTGCTGGTGGGAATGCAGACTGGTGCTGCCACTATGGAAGACGGTATGGAGTTTCCTCAAAAAACTGGAAATGGAACTCCCATTTGACCCTGTGATCCCACTTCTAGGAATATATCCCAAGAAACCAGAAACACCAATCAGAAAGGATATATGCACCCCTATGTTCATAGCA
>JAWPEG010016630.1:1765886-1782744 GCA_035771395.1 Myotis vivesi
CCTGCCTGCCTGCCTGATCGCCCCTAACCACTCACCTGCCTGCCTGCCTGATCGCCCCTAACCACTCACCTGCCTGCCTGCCTGATCGCCCCTAACCACTCACCTGCCTGCCTGCCTGATCGCCCCTAATCACTCACCTGCCTGCCTGCCTGATCGCCCCTAACCACTCACCTGCCTGCCTGCCTGATCGCCCCTAACCGCTCACTGCCTGCCTGATCACCCCTAACCGCCTCTGCCTCGGCCCCTGCCACCAGGGCTTTGTCTGGAATGACATCCGGAAGGTCATTCGGCTGTCCGGTCTAATTAGCATATTACGCTTTTATTATTATAGATATTACAGATATATATATACATATATATACACACATGTAAATGTGTATACATGTAAAAAAATTTTGGATACATATATCACATATATAAATTTTATGTACATATATATAAATCCTTTTGACACAACCATGAAGGCATTTAATTTTCACATTTGTTCTCTCTCAGGGTTTTCGCTCCGATCACTTACCCGCAATGTAAGACGCTCGGAAACGCGGAGAGAAATGTTAAGAATGGGGAGCTGTGTCGGTCGGGTCTGAGAGTGGAGGCCGGGCCCGGGCACGGGCGCCCCGCCTGCTCCCTCTCAGGTGCAGGGCCCGAGGCCTCGCCCCGCACGTCTCCGAGCTCTGTCGGGAGCCTCGCGGGCACCTGGCCAGGCCCTGGGGAGAGTGACATAAGGGAGCGTCTGTTAGGGACGAGCGTGCCCAGGTCACCCCAGGGCTGGTGCCTTCTCGGCAGCTGCCATGGGACAAAGGGCCAATTGAACCACGGACGACTCATCGCTCTTTAAACTGGACACCTGGCCCAGCCGGCGGGGCTCAGTGGTGAGCGTCGACCTATGAACCAGGATGTCCCGGGTTCGATTCCCGGTCAGGGGCACATCCCTGGGTTGTGGGCTCCATCTCCAGTGGGGGGCGTGCAGGAGGCAGCCGATCCATGATTCTCTCTCATCATTGAGGTTTCTATATCTCTTTCCCTCTCCCTTCCTCTCTGAAATCAATAGAAATATATATTTTTATATATTTTTTTTCTTTATTGATTAAGGTATTACATATGTGTCCTTACCTCCCCCACTGTCCCCCACCCCACCCACTCATGCCCTCACCCCCTGGTGTCTGTGTCCATTGGTTAGGCCTATAGGCATGGATACAAGTCCTTTGGTTGATCTCTCCCTCTTACCCCCACCCTCCCCTACCTTCTCATTTATGGAATATAATGAACAACATAAAATGATGAACAAATACAAATATATATATTTTTTTTTATTGATTTCAGAGAGGAAGGGAGACAGAGAGATAGAAACATCAATGATGAGAGTCTTTGATCTGCTACCTCCTGCACGCCCCCAACTGGGAACCGAGTCCGAAACCTGGGCATGTGCCCTTGACCGGGAATCACACCCTGACCTCCTGGTTCATAGGTCGGCTCTCAACCACCGAGCCACGCCAGGTGGGTGAGAGTCTTTACTTCGGTATCAGGTGACCATGGGGACGTGAGGGTGGGTGGCAATCCATGAATCCCGCTGTCCCTGCCCCCAAAGCATAAATTTGGACACAGAAATAGACAGAGAGGGAGAAGACAGCAGGAAGAGGCAGAGGGTAAGAAGGCTGTGTACACGCCGAGGCGAGAGGCCTCTGGAGAAATGAAGATCCCCCAGAGCTGTGGACGGCAAACTGCGGCTCGAGAGCACATGCGGCTCTTTGGCCCCTTGAGCGTGGCTCTTCCTAAGCCTTAGGAGTACCCTCATTAAGTTAATAACAATGTACCTACCTATATAGTTTCAGTTTAAAAAATTTGGCTCTCAAAAGAAATTTCAATCGTTGTCCTGTTGATATTTGGCTCTGTTGACTGATGAGTTTGCCGACCACTGCCCTAACTGATTGATGCATTTCCTTCTCCAAGTCCTCAGGGGAGATTCAAGGTGGGATTAAATGAGGGGGGGGAGGGGGAGGGTCTCTTACAGCAACAGCTCTAGAAAGACCGAAATCAATTGAAAATGCACTAGTTGTAGTACTGAGCTGCACCTGCCTCATGCCATCTGCCAGCCCATTTTACAGGTGAGGAAAACTGAGGCACGGAGGTTTCACTGCCCCTTGGATGGGTAAGCTTGTCGAATGAGAGCGTCCCAGGTGCACCAGAAATACAGCCTTCGCGTTTTATTTATTTATTTATTTTAAATCTATTTTTACTGATTTCAGAGAGGAAGGAAGAGGGAGAGAGAGAGACATCGACGATGAGAATGAGAATAAGAATCACGGATCAGCTGCCTCCTGCATGCCCCACCCCGGTGATGGAGCCTGCAACTTGGGAATCGAACCCTGGCCACCTGGTCCATAGGCTGATGCTCAACCCCAGGGCCACACCTGCCGGCCACCGGGCCATCCCCCACATTTTAAAATCTCAGGGGCTGCCCTGACTGGTGTGGCTCAGTGGATAGAGCGTCAACCTTCGGACTGAGGGGTCCTAGGTTCGATTCCGGTCAAGGGCACGTACCTTGGTTGCGGGCACATCCCCAGTAGGGGGTGTGCAGGAGGCAGCTGAATCGATGTTTCTAACTCTCTATCCCTCTCCCTTCCTATCTGTAAAAAAATCAATAAAATATATTTTAAAAAAATAATAAATAAAATCGCTGGGGCTTTCTCGTTCCTGCTTCTGTGAAGGTTGCATCCCGACGATCAAACGCGCGTGTGCAACCTCAAGGAGCAGCCACAGAACCAGGGCACAAAAAGGCATTTCTGAGCGCGGGTGCACATGCAATGCAGAAGGGCTGTAAAAGGGCCCAAACCCGGAGGCATTAAAAAAAAAAAAGTCTTCTTATCACACGTCTTTCCTATCAGACTCCGGCCTCGGGGCTCTGCCCGAGGACAGTGCACCAGGCCGGGATGCTAGGCGATGCCAAGATGCATGAGGTGCCAAGGCTGCAGACCTTAGCGCCTCTGCGCATGCGCCTGGGCTCACAGCCGGTCCTGGGACTGAGGCCCCGGGCTGCACCTCGACCTGGAGGCTCGCGGGAGCGCCAACGCAAGCACCTCTGCACCCTTCCCCCCAACGACCCTCTAGCTTTCCCCTCCGTCCGCACTTGGTCCAAATTCCAGCCATGCATTTGCCCCAAGTCGGCGACATGGGTCCCTAGACTTTGAGCATCATGACTGCCCCGCAGTCCCTCGGCTACAGACCGAGCAAGCTTGGGTGCGCGTGCGCAGGACAGGCCCGCGCGGTCCAGAGCGAGCGCGCGTGCCCCCGGACGGGGCCGAGGGCGCGTGCGCGCGCCGCCCCGGGGCCCGCGGGTGGAGGCGGCCCTGTGCGCGCATGCGCAGACTGGTTTTGGGGGGGAGGGGGAAGGCGACTGCGCCGCGTCGCCCGGAGCGCGCGTGCGCGGGGCCGCGGGGCGGGCGGGCGCGCGCGCACCTCCTCCCTCCCCGCCCCCACCCAGCGGACCCGGCGGCACAAATGGCGGCGCCCATGGCCTCCCCGCGGCCCGTCACCAACCTGCTCTTCGACATGGACGGCCTCCTTCTGGGTGAGTAGCCGCCGGCCGCGTCGCGCGAGGGCGGCCCGGGGTCGCGAAGGGGCGGCCATGCCCGGGACCCCCGAGGGGGCCGGGCGGGCCGGCCGGGGCCCGGTCAGGCTGGCGGCGCGCATGCGCACAGGGCGGAGGCGCCGGCGCCGCTCGGGGCACCCACTTCCGGTGGCCGCGCCGTGCAAGGGGTCGCGGCGCGGAAAGGCGCACAGTCTCAGCAGGACCCCCCCCCCCCCGCCCCGCGCGGCCGGGAGGTGCGCGCGCAGCACGGGCCTCGGTTTCCCAGTCTGCACCCGGGGCTGCACCCACCTGGCTGGTCGCATCTTGCAGAGCAGCCGCCCTGCTCCACCCGCCGGTGTGCGGACATCTGACCACGTCCGGAGGCATTTGCAGTGGCCTCGCTGGAGGGAGGGGTGGGGTGCTGTCGGCCGGCCAGGGGGTGGAAGCCAGGGCTGCTGCTGCTGCACCTCCCGCCATGCACGGGGCCGCCCCGCGCCACCCCGCACTGTCCAGTCCCCCCACCGCCGATGCCAGGACCCTCCGGAGCCTCCCGGCTGCTCAGCAGTCCACACCCGCCAGCTCAGAATCTGCAATTTTTACCCCCAAAGCCTGCAAGTTGGAGAAGCGCACGGAGCGATGCATTTGAGAGACTTGCCACCCTGACTTCGCCAGGCACGGCGCATTCCAAGTAGAAATCAAAGCAGAAAATGCTCAGTGCATAGCCCCGGGGACAGGCTGCCTGAGCGCAACCCCCTAGCCCGACCCCATATCCACCCCTCCCATCCCCCCCCCCGAAAAGGATTCCTAGGATTTAAAAAAAAAAAATGCCCGCTTACTTTGTGTCGACCCGCTGGGCGTGCACGTCTGGTTATTCCGTCGTCGCCTAAAATCCTAGAGGAAACAGTTGCAACTCCAGGCTAATGCAAAACAGAAACCGGAGGACATAGTTTGCACGGGGCTAATGCAAAACAGAAACCCTGCAGCCCAGACGGGGAAAGGGACTCGCCCAGCTCATCGGGGGCAGAGCTGCTAAAGGACTGCAGATGTAAATATAACGCGTGGACTCAGCTCACATGGGGTGTTGACCTTGACCCCCTCGCGGCCGGTCACTTTGCCAGGTCGTTCGGTACTAATGAGACTTGATTATTTATTTACTTTTTTTGGAAAAAGCCCACAAATAAAAGTCTCTTTTTTTTAAAATTTATTTTATTGATTTTTTACAGAGAGGAAGGGAGATACTTAGAAACGTCAATGAGAGAGAAAACATTAATCAGCTGCCTCCTGCACACCCCCTACTGGAGATGTGCCCGCAACCAAGGTACAGGGCCTTGACCGGAATCGAACCCGGGACCCTTCAGTCCACAGGCCGACTCTGTATCCACTGAGCCAACCCAGCCAGGGCCAAAAGTCTATTTATGGACCCAGAGAGATTAACCGGACAAATTCCTCCGGAAAAAAAAAAAAATCCCATAGAGGTCGGTAATGGACGAGAAGATGAGCGTATGCAGCTCCTAATTCCGACACGACCCCGTTTCACAAAGCTTTTGGGGTTCCTAACTAGGGTTTGTGGACGTACGTGAATTTTCCTGCTTAGGCGGCTAAAGCCGTGACAGGCTCCAATTCCTGAGCCTCCAAGCAAAGATCCAGGGAACCTGGGGCGGGAGGCTCATGAATTTTAATGCAAACGGAGCTGCCTCGTTAAAATTAAATATATTAACTTCTCAATGGGCTGGCGGGATGCTTACTGCGGCCTCTGGAATCCTTAGCTGTTCCCTGAAGCGATGAGAGGTGACTTACGTGGCCGGGCTTGCAGATCGCTCTCCGCCCTGGCCGGCCGGGGTCTCCTCTTTGCTGGTTTAATGCTGTCGCTCCTGGTACTGGTACCCAATCCCCTGAAAACTGAGAATTCGTGGCACTTGGGAAAGATAAGACCTAAGCCCTTTCCCCATCCCTTTTTCTCTCCTGTCCTGGCTGTTCTTTGAGGTGGTACCGCCTTGCACAGAGTTCTCAGAAATTCATATCTCTCTGTCTCTTTTCAAAATTTCCTCGTTCGTCTAGAACTGCAATTAATTGCACGGGGATGGACCCTTCTCCTCGAAAGAGAAGGAAGTCTATGGTCTAGAGCAGTGATGGCGAACCTATGACACGGGTGTCAGAGGTGACAGGCGAACTCATTTTTCTGGTTGATTTTTCTTTGTTCAATGGCATTTAAATATATAAAATAAACATCAAAAATATAAATCTTTGTTTTACTACGGTTGCAAATATCAAAAAATTTCTATAGGTGACACGGCACCAGAGGTAAGTTAGGGATTTTCAAAATGCTGACACGCCGAGCTCAAAAGGTTCGCCATCACTGGTCTAGAGCAATGGTCGGCACACTGCGGCTCGAGGGCCACATGCGGCTCTTTGGCCCCTTGAGTGTGGCTCTTCCACAAAATACCGACGTCTGCGCATGGGCCACGAAGTTTCAATCGCACTGTACATGCGCGCCCGCACGTGGTATTTTGTGGAAGAGCCACACTCAAGGGTCCNAGAGGGGTTAGGGGCGATCAGGCAGGCAGGCAGAGGGGTTAGGGGCGATCAGGCAGGCAGGCAGAGGGGTTAGGGGCGATCAGGCAGGCAGGCAGAGCGGTTAGGGGCGATCAGGCAGGCAGGCAGAGCGGTTAGGGGCGATCAGGCAGACAGGCAGAGCGGTTAGGGGCGATCAGGCAGGCAGGCAGAGCGGTTAGGGATGATCAGGCAGGCAGGCAGGTGAGCAGTTAGGGGCAATCAGGCAGGCAGGTGAGCGGTTAGGGATGATCAGGCAGGCAGGCAGGTGAGCAGTTAGGAGCCAGTGATTCTAGATTGTGAGAGGGAAGTCCCCCAAGGGGTCCTGGATTGCCAGAGGGTGCAAGCTGGCAACCCCCCTCCCCCCTGCATGAATTTCGTGCACCGGGCCTCTGGTCTACAATAATAATCTATACTGTAATAATAAAAGGGTAATATGCTAATTAGACCGGATATCTTCCAGATGTCATTCCGGATGTCCTTACTGACGAAGCCAGGGCCCCCGGGAAGCCAGCCTGGGTCCCGGATGCCCTTGGGCCGGGCGGAGGGAAGCAGCCTGGGCCCCAGGTGCTGGAGGGAAGCCGTTGCTGGCAGCCTGGGGAAGGAAGGCCTACTCTTGCAGGAGTTTTCATGCACTGGGCCTCTAGTCCGTTTATAATGAGTTCTTTTGCAGGAGGTTTGCTTTTCCTTTAGGAATTTTGAATGCATCCCCTCCCCCACCAGCTCCCCTAGAAGTTCTCCTTGTTACTGTAGCGCCCATTCTTGGTTTTCAAGGAAGTGGAGTTGAATACAGGCTCACGGGGGAGTTCTTACTAGAGCTGCTTGCTTCATCCCAGGGGAATGAGGAAGTAAATAGAGATTATATTTCTTTTCTTTTTTTTTTTTTTTCCTGAAATGTTGACGGGGAAGCCAGGCGGCTTTGTGGTGCACTGTGACACTGTTGTCCCTCCACACGAAAGGATTCAGTTTTTGTTGACATAAGGCTCAGGTCACGCAGTCACCCTGGGCGAGGATCCAGGGACACGACCCGGGTAATGGTCTCGGCGTTCCGTGTGTTTAGGGCAAGAGAGCAGGGGACCGAGGTGGCCATGAACCAGGACTAGATTGTGCAAGAATGGCAAAGATGACAAGTATTTCCCAGTATCTCAGCTCCCGGGCGAGGAGGGTTATTATCTAGTTCATAAACAGCCGGAATTAGCAGTGAACGCGCGCAGGCACGCGCCCACGGGTGGGCCCTTCTTTGCAAAAGACGAGGAAGTTGCGGTCGAGAGCAGCACAAACAGAAATAAGAGAACACGCCTTCAGTTTTCTCCTCCTGACATTGAAACCAGCTGAAGGAGGCAGACGCAACCTGAATGGAATATTTTTTTTAATTCTATGCTGTTATCCAAAAGGCTGCCGTTCAACACGTACTCAGAATTTAAAAAAAAAAAAAAAAATCATGCAAGCGTTTTGCATGCATTGTTGACGCCCGGTCTTTGAAATCTGTGCATTTTACTCTCAGCACGTCTGCTCTCGGCTGCAAGGAGCCACATTTCAAATGCTCACATTTTGGGGGATCGGGGTGGGGTGAGGGTGGCTGCCTTATTGGGCAGGGCAGACCCAGGGCTGTAGGAAGCACCCCATGATGTCTGCTGTTGACAATGGGGCCAGGCAGACGGTGGACATTAAGAATATTCACGCCCCGGGCAGTGTTGCTCAATGGTTAGAGCATCTACCTGCGGACTAAAGGGTCCCGGGTTCCATTCCGGTCAAGGGCACATGCCCGGGTTGTGGGCTCGATCCCCAGTGTGGAGGTTGCAGGAGGCAGCCTATCAGTGATTCTCTCTCATCACGGATGTTTTTATCTCTCTCCCTTCTCCCTTCCTCTCTGAAATCGATAAAAATAAAGGGTGTCCCAAAATTCACGCAAGATTTGAATTCTGCGTGAGCATTAACAACAACAATAAAAAATAAAAGCCTAATTTTACTTGGTTTATTGAATCAGATTCTCATATCTGTTGCCCTTTGATGCCAATCCCTTCGATTCGATAAGCATCACCAAGTACCAATGACGGCCCAGGAGCAGGGACAATGAAGACCAATGAAGACCGCGGCTTTGCGTCTGTGCCAGCAAAGCCGGGGAGGCCATTGACCCGATGTGGTATTCCATACATAACCCTATAGTGTATCCTTTATGAATCAGTAAAAAATTTACAATTTTTAATTGCAAACTTGTGTTTTCTATCAAAATTCCTTCTTGCGTGAATTTTGGGACACCCTTTATATTTAAAAAGAAAGAATATTCAGGATTAGGGATGTGGGTCTACGTCAAATGCGGTGGAATGTGAAATGTGTTTCCCGGGGATCTGACACAGTCATTCTTGAGAATCTTAAAAAAAAAAAAAAAAAATCGGCCAAGAAAAATAAGCTTTATTTTCAAATTCATTTTTAAAAATCAGCAGGGACACATGGGTGGCCAGAGTCCCCTCTCCCACAGCCCTGCTCACCTCAGCTTCGTTCCGCCCCTTTCCTGACGCCCTGCGGCCCCCGCAGAGCACTTGACGGAAATAAAAGAGGCTCTCATATCTTTAGCTCGCGCCCTAGATTCACTCACAGAGGCAGGAACACCCAGCGAGGGGCTGGAGGGGGTGGTGACGACGCCAACCACAGGGTTTCTTCTCGTGTTGTCGTTATTAACTAGAGGCCCCGTGCACGGATCCATGCACATTGAAAGGAAATTAATTGGAAGAAATATTTTAGAGGCCAGGGAGGGACTGCGGGAGGGCTCCAGGGAGTATCTGGCCCATCTCACTCAGTCCCAATCAGCCAGACCCCAGCAGCAAGCTAGCCTACCGGTCGGAGCGTCTGCCCCCTGGTGGTCAGTGCACGTCATAGCGACTGGTCGACCGGTCAAACCAACGGTTGGACACTTAGCATCCTAGGCTTTTATTATATGGGATTATTTTAATTTTGTTTGTTGTTTTGTGGATCCTCACCAGAGCATATCTTCCATTGATTCTTTTTTTATATATATATTTTTTATTTTTAAATATGTTTTCATAGATTTCAGAGAGGAAGGGAGAGGGAGAGAGAGAGAGAAACATCAATGATGAGAGAGAATCATGGACCCGCTGCCTCCTGCAAGCCCCCTACTGGGGATCGAGCCCACAATCCGGGCATGTGCCCTTGACCGGGAATCGAACCCTGACCTCCTGGTTCATAGGTGGACGCTCAACCACGGAGCCACGCCGGCCGGGCCACACATGGCTTTCCATTCTGAGCAGCCAGAACGCGCACGAAGCTGGAGGAGATGGAGGGATGCAGCTGGGTGTGCCTGTGGTCTGGGCGGCGTTAGCTGCTGCTAATGACACCTGGCTCCTCTCCCGGGCGCCGGCTCTCTAATTACCTCTAAGCAGAGGTGCCAGGGGTGCCCCAGGCCAAGGACTCTGCCCCGCGCCCTGCTGAGGCCCCGTTCCCCCTGCCTTTCCACCTGCGGGAGCCCTGAGTTCAGCTCCAGACGCGTCACCCCGATAGGCCGTTGCCCCCGGCAGGGGAGAGGTGGCGGCCGGGCTGGCAACGTGTCATCTACTGCAGACCGGCTCCCCATCACCCCGCCCCCCCCCCCCACCATGGGAATACCGTGCACAGCCAGCGTCATTCATTTGCACCCACATGCTGTCAGCGAAGGGCCTGAATGTGCAGGTGCAGGTGCGAGCCGCTCCCATGTTAGCTCACGCTTCCCCGGGGGAAGTGGTGCCCATAGAAGCGGGGTCCCCAGACCCAGGCTCATGAGCCCCCCAGCACCCGACACTCCGTCCTCTTTCCAGCTGGCCTCACCCTCCCACTGATGACAGTCCCCCTCGTCTGGGTGCCACCTGGAGCGCCAGCATCGCTCCGCCCCGGGCAGCGGCTCTCACCTCAGGTGCCCGGGGGGCAGGGGGTCGGGGGCAGACCCTCCGCCCTCTGCTCCTGGCGTGGCTGCTGCACAGGGCAGGGCCGGGCGCGGCCCATGCTCAGGGTCCTGCCGGGGACTTCTGTTCCGCCTTGGCCGGCGCTGTCTGCGCTGAGAACGGATCAGCTATGGCCCTGGCCATGTTGTTCAGTGGTTGGAGCGTCGGCCCTCAGACTGAAGGGTCCCGGGTTCGATTCCAGTCAAGGGCCCGGACCTCGGTTGCAGGCTCGATCCCCGGCCCTGGTCCGGGTGAGAGTGGGGGAGGCAACCCATCCATGGGTCTCTCTCACATCGATGCTTCTCTCTTTCTCTCCTTCTACTCTTTCTAAAAACTCAATGGAAAAATATCCTCAGGTGACGATTAACCAAATACACACTCACTCACACACGCACTCACACACACACTCACGCACACACAGACTCACGCATACACACGCACGCACTCACATGCATACGCACTCACGCACGCACTCACACACACGCACTCACATACACACGCACACTCACATACACACTCACACGTGCACTCACCCACACACGCACTCACATACACACTCTCACGTACTCACACACGCATACACACTCACACACACACTCACGCACATACACACAGACTCACGCACATACACAGAGACTCACGCATACACACACACTCACACTCACGCATACACACACACACACTCACACACACACAAACTTGCCAACGATTAGCCTTGTAGGTTCAGAGACATGCCTGCACCTTCCACATCTAATTCCTTCCTATTCTGTTTACAAACCTCATGGATTTTAACGGCCACTATTGCTTTTTAACCCTCGCCCGAGGATATTTTCCCATTGATTTTTAGAGAGAGTGGAAGAGAGAGGGAGAGACAGAGAGCGACATCGATGTGAGAGAAACACATCGATGGGTTGCCTCCTGCACACGACCCGACCAGGGCCCAGGCCGGGGAGGAGCCTGCAGCCGAGGTCCGTGCCCTTGATGGGAATCGAACCCGGGACCCGTCAGTCCTCAGGCCGATGCGCCATCCACTGAGCCACACCGGCCAGGGCGTAACCACCACTAGTCAGAGGTCCTCGCAGGGTTTGACCGCACACGAACGTTCACCAGCTCAAACCCCGTGACGCTCGCTCAGCCACGTCACAAAGAGACTGTGCCCTGTCCCCTGCTCGGCCCCCCTTGACCGGGTGGACAGACACCCCCTTTCCAAACAGGCAGGGGTCCGTCCGAGCCTCATCAGTGACTGCATAGGAAGGACCGATGCCGAGCCCACCCCCTCTTCGGTCGAGTGCCCACAGCGCTCCATGATTGCCCGCACCATCAGCCGCTCCAGCCTGCGTTTCCGATCCACGTATAGTATCGTCGCCCCAACGGGCCGCCTTCCACGAGAGTGGACGCGTCCTAAAATGACAAGCATCACGCCAACATGGACGCAGGGCCGTCCTGGCTCATGGGCATCGCCCTGAGGTGTTGGGAGTAGGGGAGCCCTTAGCGGACTCCTGTCCCCGCCCCCCAGCCCCTTAGGATTCACATCTCCTAACCCACGGACACGCCCGTCCACTCCCAGCCCAGTCACCTCCGACCCCGCCTAGAATTCCGCCTCCCCGCATCGCACGTCCCAGCTTCCTCCCACCCCCGCGAGGGCCTTGCCAGTGGTGTCTGGTCGAATGCTGGGTGTCCTTCCCGTGCTGTGCCCAACAGCAGCACCTGATAGGGCCACACGCCCATCTCGGACGGGAATGGACCGCGGAGCCAGCCTTGAATTCACAGAGGAGGCCCCGGCCCCAGCTCTCATCTCCCAGCCCCCAGGGGTGCTGGGTTAAACCATTGCTGTTTGAGAGCAGGAGTGGGCGATTTTTTAAGAATATATATATTTGTATTGATTTCAGAGAGGAAGGGAGAGGGAGAGAGAAACATCAATGAGGAGAGAGAATCATGGACAGGCTGCCTCCTGC
The DNA here is from genome assembly GCA_035771395.1 of Myotis vivesi. NCBI lineage: Eukaryota > Metazoa > Chordata > Mammalia > Chiroptera > Vespertilionidae > Myotis > Myotis vivesi. The sequence goes on from JAWPEG010016630.1 coordinate 1,777,892, forward strand.
ACGCCCCCGACTGGGGATCAAGCCCACAAGCCAGGCATGTGCCCTGATGGGGAATCGAACCCTGACCTCCTGGATTTTATCTGTTTCAGAGTCATTGTACAGTTAGAAAGAAAAACGGACGGTTGAGAACGTTTCTCATTGTGTTTTCGATCGCTGAGGTCCCCGTGGACAGGGGCTCACGGCCAAGCAGACGTGTCAGGTGGCGCTCCTGGCGGTCGGCAATCCCAGGTCCGCCTCAGAGGCCAGCGCAGTTAGGGCTGGAGTCCTGGGGTCCCGGGGGCAGAACCTGCTCCCTTCCCCTTCCCAGCTTCTGGGCGCTGCCTGCACCCCTTGCTCACAGCCCCCCGGCCCCCCCACATCTCCAGATCCATGCACATCTCCTCTCCAACCATTCCGTTATACACATGTTTTTATTGATTTAGAGTGGGGGGAGAGGGGAAGGGAGAGAGAGAAACGTCCATCCGTCACCTCCCTCCTGCACCACAGCCCGGGAAGGGAGATGTACCCCCCGGGTACGCGCCCTTGAGCGGAATCGAACTCGGTACCCTTCCGTTGGCGGGCCGGCGCGCTAAGCACTGGGCACACCTGCCAGCGCTGACACAGGCATTTAGAGAGAGGCAGGTATGCGCGCGCGTATGGCATGGAGCCCTGTCGTCCTGTGCCCACCCAGCCCCCTCCCAGCTCCTGCCTCTCGGTTCTGCCTACAGCCCCTCCTTGCACACAAAGGTAGACACGCTGCTTGCATCCCATTTAATCCCAGTATCACAGGGCGTCCGGCTCCCTCTCCTCTGCCCAGCTTCACCTGCAGGCCCTGTAGCTGCCTCCAGCTCACACATCCAGACCCTCCCTCTGCCTCCTCCCACGTCACAGGGGGCTTGTCCCCCAGCAGCCCCGGAGGGGGACGGCCCCAGTAGCTGTCGCCAGCCTGGAACCCCACAGGCCTACCTTCCCCGGCCGCCCACCTGGAACCCCACTGGCCAACCTTTCCCGGCCGCCCACCTACCTGGGGGTCCTTCTGTGCCCGGAGCTGCACCCTGTCCTGACGGGGCCGGCCATCACCCCAGAGCCAGGGCGCTGCTCCTCTTAAATTACCCCTTGGGGCCCACCTCCCCCGTAATTACAAGTGCGAGGAGCGGGGAGCCTGCTTGTAGCCCCGATGCCGTGGGCGTGGAGGGAGGAGGACTCACACTCCCTGGGGGACATGGCACCGTCTGGGGGTGGCGATCCGATGGGGGAGATACCCTCCCACGGCGCTGGGTCCCCTCCCGGCTCCGGGGCCCGTCTGTTCTGGGCGGCTTTGCGAATATTTGTATTTAAAAATACATTTTTATTATTTCAGAGAGGAAGGGGAGGAGGAGAGAGAGAAACATCCACGAGGAGAGAGAATCATGGACCGGCTGCCTCCTGCACGCCCCACACTGGGGATGGAGCCCGCAACCCGGGCCTGTGCCCTTGACCGGGAACGGAACCGTGACCTCCTGGTTCATAGGTCGACGCTCAACCACGGAGCCACGCCGGCCGGGCAAGTTATAATTTTGGTGGCGCCGGCCGACTTCCCCAGTGGCCCTGCCCTCCCTCCCCCGTACCCCGAGGGAACCCCAGGCTGCATCTCACCTGCAGGGGTGTGGGCACTTCTTAGCCTCGTATGTGGAGTCGGACAGCGTGTACCCCCTTTCATCTTCCTCTCACGGAGCACGCGTGTTTTTTTGAAACCCATGTTATCGCGTCCGCCGGCAGTTTTACTTCTTCTCCCTGGTTATTGCGTGTGGTTCTAGACCCGAGGCCTCTCCTTAATTTTTTAGAGAAGCTGCCACACTGTGTGACTAAGTGGTTTTCCGGGCGGGTTGTGTGTGCGTGTCTGGCGGCTGCTGTTACGACTGATCCCGAACCTGATGGTGTAGAAGGACACACATTTATTGTCTTACACTTCTGGAGGCCAGGCGTCCGAAGGCAGTCTGATGGGCTGAAGTAGGGCTTGCAGCCCTAGCCGATTGGGCTCAGTGGACAGAACATCGGCCTACGGACTGAAGGGTCCCGGGTTCAATTCCGGTCAAGGGCACGTACCTTGGTGGCAGGATCTTCCCCGGCCCGGGCCCTGGTCGGGGCGCATGCAGGAGGCAACCCATCGATGTTTCTCTCTGTCTCTCCCTCTCTCTTCCACTCTCTCTAAAAAATCAGTGGAAAAATATCCTTGGGTGAGGATTAATAACAACAAAAAAATAATCTACACTAATAAAAGGGTAATATGCTCATTAGACCAGACGTCTTCCGGACATCCATCCAGATGTTCTTCCGGACAAAGCCACAGTGGCAGGGGCCGAGGCAGAGGTGGTTAGGGGTGACCAGGCTGGCAGGGGAGAGCAGTTAGGGACAACCAGGTCGTCAGGGGAGGGCAGTTAGGGGCAATCAGGCAGGCAGGCAGAGGTGGTTAGGGGTGATCAGGCAGGCAGGCAGAGGGGCTATGGGTGATCAGGTAGGCAGAGGTTAGTGGCGATCAGGCAGGCAGGCTAGTGGTTAGGGGCGATCAGGCAGGCAGACAGGCAAGTGGTTAGGGGTGATCAGGCAGGCAGGCAGGCGAGTGGTTAGGGGCGATCAGGCAGGCAGGCGAGTGGTTAGGGGCGATCAGGCAGGCAGGCGAGTGGTTAGGGGCGATCAGGCAGGCAGGCGAGTGGTTAGGGGCGATCAGGCAGGCAGGGAGTGGTTAGGGGTGATCAGGCAGGCAGGCGAGTGGTTAGGGGCGATCAGGCCGGCAGGCGAGTGGTTAGGGGCGATCAGGCCGGCAGGCGAGTGGTTAGGGGCGATCAGGCCGGCAGGCGAGTGGTTAGGGGCGATCAGGCCAGCTGGCAGGCCAGCGGTTAGGAACCAGCGGTCCTGGATTGCAAGAGGCTGTAGGCCGGGCTGAGGGACCCTTGCCCCCCTCACCCCTCACCCCCCCATGCACCAGGCCTCTAGGAAACATATATTTTTAAGTTATTTTTAAAACACACACAATCTCTACTCTCACTTGAGCTCATGCCCACCTATGACTGCAGAGCTGGGGGGAGGCCCGCGAACTTGCCCCGCTGACACTGCTGGCAGCGGGGAAGGGAGGGCACGCTGTGAGAACCAGGGAGGCAAGGAAACCCAGTGCCGAATGTCTTAGTGATCAAAACCAGGGAATTAAAAAAAAAATTCAACAGAAGCCAGTGACCTGCGTCCTATCAACAAGCCGAGAAAAAGGACCGCAGCACTTTTATCAACATGCACCGTGTGCCGAGTTACGTTAGTTATTATTAAAGCCGTTCCACGTTGAAAATAGGCCGTTTTCACTGCTATGTTTCTGGGTGGTGGGGGAGGCGGGGAGGGAGCTTGCAGTCGGCTGGTCTTATCTGCCCAATTGTGGCGATCGGATGTTTTTAGCTCAAGCTGGGAACTTCCGGATGGAAATGGATGGATTGGGTTTCATCTTTAAGGCACCGACCCATCAGTAACAGAAAACAGCGGGTTTAGGTGGGCCCTCCCCGATCCCCCCCCCCACCTCCTCGTGTAATTGGAAATTAGAAAAGTAAGACTGTTTTCAAGGCACATGACGTGTTGAGAAAAAGCATTAAATTTCTTTGCTCAAGGCGTGCGAGATTAGGGAGGCGTGAGCCGGAATCAGTGTGGGGTCAGCATTCCTTTTCCAAAACCCCTGGATTCCGTTCTATTTATATCCTTTAATTATTATTTTATTACCTTTATCGGAGTGACATTGGTTAATTCTATATAATAAAAGCCTAATATGCCAAGTTTCCGGTCGACCGGTCAGCCGTTCAAACAATCAAAGCGTAACATGCTAATGACATGCTAAGGCCATTATGTCCCCCATATGAGTGCGGTCATAGGGTTCTTAGCTTTCTCTCCCTGACGTTTCTCCCTCAGCCTGAGCATGGTGTCCTCAAGGCCCGTCCGTGCTGTTGCAAATGCCCTATTCCATCCTTTTTCATGGCCGAGTAGTATTCCCTTGTGTACACGGACCACATCTTCCTCATCCAGCCCTCCATCGCGGGACACGTTGGCTGTTTCCACGTCCTGGCCCCCGTGAATGACGCGGCAATGCACTCAGGGGTGCCTATATCTCTGTGGATACGTTTTGGAATTTTGGGGGTGTATTCCCAAGAGAGGGGTTGCTGGGTCGCGTGGCAGCTCTGGTCTTAGTTTCTTGAGGAATCGCCCGACTGCTTCCCACAGCAGCTGCTCCGTCTGCACTCCCACCAGCCGCGAAGGAGGGTCCCCTTTCCCCACAGCCTCGCCCACACGTGCTGCGGCTTGTCTTGTCGATCACGCCCCCCTCTGATCGGCGTGTGAGGCGGTATCTTATGGTCGTGCGATTGGCATCTCCCTGATGGCCAGTGACGCGGAGCATCTTCGCATGTATCTGTCGGCCGTTTGCGTTAGAACAGATACGTCCCGTGGCGGGTGCAATTTGGGGGGTTCCTGGGGCAGCCCCCCCAATCAAACCCGTCGATATTTCTGTAGGGACCTGGGGGAGGATTCACTCCAAGTGCAATAACCTTGAAGCATTAAAACCACCTCCTGGCCGCCCCGATGTTGCCTCTGAGTGGAACCTCTTCCATCTCCGGATGCCCGTGGGGCGATCTGTGGTCTTGGGGACCCGGTTTTGGGTTTGGGGCTCCCGGGCCAGGCCGGGCAGGTGGCTGCCAAGTGCTTACGGAGCTTGTCTGTGTGTCAGGACGTGCGATGCTTTTGTGAGTGACTCCCAGGCTGTACTCATTTGTGTTCAGCTTAGGAGGGAAACCACCTTTTTGGGGACTCTGGGAGGGGGTGCTTCTGGGTGGGGGCAGGTCCCCAGAAAGATGGGGCCCTGATCAGGA
>JAWPEG010016630.1:1998757-2013113 GCA_035771395.1 Myotis vivesi
AAAAAAAAAAATGCAACTCATTTAGCATAAATCTGTGAGCAGCTAGGGAGATAGATAGGGAGCTTACACCTGGGCCTGCAGCTAACGCTGTCGTGAATGTGCAATAGAATGAATCGATTGGCTTGGGGTCATTAAACGTATCGGATTAAAATTTCATATTCAGGAAAATCTCGCCACGCCGTCACCACTTGCCATTATTTTCTGAAGGAAGACAATGCTGACAGCAACAGAGAAGAATATATAATTTTCAATTTTTATTGATTGCAGAGAGGAAGGAGAGGGAAAGAGAGAGAGAGAAACATCAATGATGAGAGAGAATCATGCATCGGCTGCCTCCTGCACGCCCCACGCTGGGGATCGAGTCTGCAACCTGGGCTTGTGCCCTGAGCTGGATTCGAACCTGGGACCTCCTGGTTCCTAGGCCGACGCCTAACCACTGAGCCATGCTGCCTGGGCTATAAAAAAAATATTACAATAGAGGACGATTGGAGATGATCAGGACGTGTTTAATAAAGTTGGGTGATATTTTGTCATCTGGGGAGGGGGTTGGCGTACAATACCCTAAAAATCTATTGGTCGCTGCCATCTCTACCCAAAATGCAAGTGGTTTCTTTGAGTTCAGGGCCACAACCTGCATAAACCAGAGGCCGCACCTGATAAATGATATTCTGATGACGGAGAGACCTCACCCCAGCCCTAGCCATTGTGGCTCAGTGGTTAGAGCGCCGGCCTGCGAACTGAAGGGTCCCGGGTTCGATTCCCGGTCAAGGGCACAAGCCCGGGTTGTGGGCTCGATCCCCAGTAGGGGGCGTGCAGGAGGCGGCTGGTCCATGATTCTCCCTCATCATGGATGTTTCTCTCTCTCCCTCTTCCTTCCTCTCTGAAATTAACTACAAAATATATATATTTTTAAAAAAGAGACCCCGCCTCGTTTAAACACATTTCTCCCAGAATTCACTCTGCTTTTTCCTTTTTTCAGATTTGCCGTCCTTCCTTCGAAACACAATATCCAATGCTAGTTCAGTGGTGCTCAACCTTCCTGAGGCCACGACCCTTGAATACAGCTCCTCATGCTGCGGGGACCCCCAACCATAGAATTATTCTCGTTGCTGCTTCATCATTGCAGTGTTGTTACTGTGATGAATCGTCATGGAAATATCCGATCTGCAGGATGGATTTTCATGGTGACACATTGAACACAATGAAAGCACAGTGATCAATCACAAAAACAATATGTGATTATCGATGTGTTTTCCGATGGTCTTAGGTGATCCCCTGGGAAAGGGTCGTTCGACCCTCAAAGGGGCCGCGACCCACAGGTTGAGAACCGCTGCTCTAATTAGTCATTTAGGTGCTAGAGGTCTGGCCGTCGATCAGGGCCGATCTGTGGGGTGACCGGCCGGGCAATCAAGGGGACCCTGCTCCCACCCACCTTGGCTGGCCTGGGCCTGTGGGCTGGAGGCATCTCCTACATTGAATGTCTGCCCCCTGGTGGTCAGTGTGCGTCATAGCAACCGGTCGTTCTGCTGTTCGTTCGATTTGCATATTGGGCTTTTATTATATAGGATATTTTTTTGCTTGTTGGTAATCCTCACCCAAGGATATATTTTTTTTCATTAATTTTGAGAGAGAGAGAGAGCGCGCGAGAGAGAAACACAAATGTGAGAGACACACATCGATTGGGGTGCCTGCAGGAGGCAACCACTGAAGCAATCGGCTGGGGAATATATGGAATATATTTTTCTTTCTTTCTTTTGTTCGTTCTTTCTTTCTCTTTCTTTTTTTCTTTCTTTCTTTTTTTCTTTCTTTCTTTCTCCCTTTCTTTCTTCCTTCTTTCTTTTTAAAAATATATTTTATTGATTTTTTACAGAGAGGAAGGGAGAGGGATAGAGAGTTAGAAACATCGATGAGAGAGAAACATCGACCAGCTGCCTCCTGCACACCCCCCACTGGGGATGTGCCTGCAACTCAGGTCCATGCCCTTGACTGGATTCGAACCCGGGACCCTTCAGTCCACAGGCCGATGCTCTATCCACTGAGCCACACCGGTTAGGCCTCTTTCTTTCTTTTTTTTTTTTAAATATGTTTTTATTGAATCCAGAGAGGAAGGGGGAAAGAGAGAGACAGAGAGAGAGAAAGAGAGATAGAAACATCCATGATGAGAGAGAATCATGTATCGGCTGCCTCTGGCATGCCGTCTACTGGGGATCAACTTCGCAACCTGGGCATGTGCTCTGAGCGGGATTCGAACCCGTGACCTCCTGGCTCATAGGTCGACGCTCAATCACTGAAACACAGCAGCTGGGCTATTTTTCTTTATTTTTCAATTACAGTCACATTCATTATTATTTTTTCCTCTGCTCCTTCCCCCACAGTCCCCACACTGTTGTCGATGCCATGAGTCCTTTCTCTCTTTTTATTTCATTTTTGCTGAATTCCTGCCCCCGGGCCCACTCCACCCCCCTCCTCTGTGCTATCTGCTCTCTCTCTCTCTCTCTCTCTCTCTCTCTCTCTCTCTCTCTCTTCCATCTCTATTTTGCTTGCCTCTGTGGGGGGGTGTTTCAATATACCATTACAGAACATGCATCTCAGGGCCCATAAAAGCCAATTTCATTTTCAACACGCGGTTTTCTCTATAAAAAAAGTGCATGGAGAATGTCGGCGATAATTCAATATTAAATTAGCTTCAGTGTTTAAATACATGGTGATCTCATCTCGGGCCCCTGCCGATGGTGGTTAGGGGAGGGAATATATATACGTATGTGTATCGCATCGGCGGAACGTTCGTCTCCTCTACCCCTAATAGGATTTGTGTTTTATTCCCGAGAACAGAAATGATTCGATAACAAATTTTACAACCTAAAAAAAAAAAAAAAGAAAGAAAGAAATTGCTTAGTGTCAGTCTGGCTGCCAGGCCCTGAGATTTTAATAAGAAGCCCAGCCGTCTATCGGAGACCTATCACATTATATACATTTATTCCGTTCCTGCAGAAGAAAGTGCAAAATGCGTCCTTCCCAATTGTAGCTAAAGAAAACACCATTGATTATTGCCATATTTTCCTCTCAGACTGTGTCTTCCAAAGCGAAAAGAAAAAGAAAAAAATCTATATATATGACCCATAAAAATCCCTGTAGCCCTGGCCGGTGTGGCTCAGTGGTTAGAGCGCCGGCCTGCGGACTGAAGGGTCCCGGGTTCGATTCCCGGTCAAGGGCACAGGCCCGAGTTGTGGGCTCGATCCCCAGCAGGGGGCGTGCAGGAGGCGGCCGATCCATGATTCTCTCTCATCATGGGTGTTGCTTCGTCTCTCTGTCCCTTCCTCTCTGAAATCAATAAAAATATTAATAAAGAAATGAAATTATTTTAAAAAATAAAATATATGCCAATTATTTTTTTAAAAAAATATATTAAAAAATTAATGGGCATCCTTCCGGACACGGGGCGTGGAGATCTTTTATTTATAAAGTCACACTTACATGTTTTTTTAAAAATATATTTTATTGATTTTTTTACAGAGAGGAAGGGAGAGGGATAGAGAGTCAGGAACATCGATGAGAGAGACACATCGATCAGCTGCCTCCCGCACGCCCCCCACTGGGGATGTGCCTGCAACTCAGGTCCATGCCCTTGACTGGATTCGAACCCGGGACCCTTCAGTCCGCAGGCCGACGCTCTATCCACTGAGCCACACCCGCCAGGGCTTCCCTTTAATATTTGAAATAATTTCCCGCCGAGGTGCGATGGAGATGCTAGAGCAGGCGTGTCACGCTCAAAGGCGAACACGGGCCAGATAAACACGGTTTAGGTGTGTGCGGCCGCCGACAAACAGAAGCTTCCGTTTTCACCGAAACGTGGGTTTATTCCGACGGAGACGTGCCAAAGGCAAAGGGCTGAGATACATGAGTCGTCGTGGACATAAAATAATAGGACACTTTAATAAAAATTAATACCTTTTTCTTGAACATTCACTAACCAGAGACGGAATCAAGGCATAAATGAATATACGTCATGCACATAAACCTGTTTTTCTCGTTCTCCGAAAGCGAGCTATTTCCCGTTGCGCACTCCACGCAAGTCAGTCTGAGACGAAGGGCGCGGCCATCGGCTGCTAGAACATTCGCTGCCGGTATCAGTGGGGAGAGATGGTCGGCCTGCGCGTTAAGGAAACGAATGCAACACGATGATACTCATCGGTCATTAGCGAAGGTCATAGTTCGTTATTAATAATTATGTACAACAGGATATTGTAAAAATTAAGTGACGAGCCCTGGCCAGCGTGGCTCAGTGGATAGAGCGTCGGCCTGCGGACTGAAGGGTCCCAGGTTCGATTCCGGTCAAGGGCATGTACCTGGGTTGCGGGCACATCCCCGGTGGGGGGCGTGTGCAGGAGGCAGCTGGTCGATGCTTCTCTCTCATCGATGTTTCTAACTCTCTATCCCTCCCCCTTCCTCGCTGTAAAAAATCAATAATAAAAAAAGTGACGAGACTTTTATTAAAACGTTTCTTCCACACCGTCCTATTGGCCGGGCCGCGAGTTTGACACGCTTGTGCTAGTGATGAGAAGTGACAGGATATTATTTTAAGATTTCATTGATTTTTATTGGGCATTTCGCAGGGAGGGCGGATTTGAGGAGGGAGGAGGATTTGAGATGGCTTTTATGGGGGGGTTTACCCTGGAATACGTTCCAGCAAAACCTGTTTCCCTGTTTCCTCTCATCCCCGCGTTTGCATAGCTCAGGACGGTAACCGAATTCAACACTCGGGAGCCGTCGGCTGTCTTCTGGGCCGTTGACGTGATTTTATTTGCCAGGAAAAATACCGCCACGGAAAAAGACCAAGAGGGCCACAAATTAAATTTACACAGAACGTGAAAGGCGATATCTAATTCTGCTTGTGGGTCAGGCTGGGCGACGCGAAATTAATTCGAAATTGCGGTTTGGCAGATAATTTTCTATAAAAGTCTCAGCCGGGGGTTTGAGCATCGTCCGTGGACCGAGCTCATTTTGAAACTTTGCCTGGAAAGATAGAAGTTGCAGAAATAAACCTGTTGAAAAAGAAGGAGATTATGGGGGCAGGTCAGGGTCTGTGTTTCGAAAGGGACCGTGTAGTTACAGTGATTCGAGACTGTAGGGCTCTACCCTGGCTCGTGTGTCTGACTTGATTGGGTATCATCTCTGTGCACTAAAGGGTCCCGGGTTCGATTCCCGGTCAAGGGCACATGCCCGGGTTGTGGGCTCGATCCCCAGTAGGGGGCGCGCAGGAGGCAGCCGATCCATGATTCTCTCTCATCATGGATGTTTCTATCTTTCCCTCTCCCTTTCTCAAAAAAAAAAAAAAAATCAATAAAATCATAAAATAAAAACCAAATAGGATATGTAAATGGATGGAAATATACAGGGTGTCCCTCAAAATGTCTATGCAAGTTGATTACTTATTCATTCTATTGGGTTCTATCTGAAAAGAAAAAAAAATCCATTGAGCTATCAGACAAGAATGTGTATGCATTTATGAGGGGTACCCTATAGCTAAATGAGATATAACTAGAGCCCATGAATAAACCCTCACATTTAGAGTTGATTGGCTTGCTTTTTAAGAATATATATATATATATATATATATATATTTTTTTTTAACTAGAGGCTCCGTGCAAAAAATTCGTGCACGGGTAGGGCCCTTCTGCCTGGCCAACGTACTATGCTAATGATATGCTAAGGCCGCTCAACCGCTTGCTATGACGTGCACTGACCACTTGGGGGCAGATGCTCTGACCAGTAGGTGAGCTTGCTGCTGGGTTTTGGTCCATCGGGACTGAGCAAAATTGGCCGGACACACCCTGGAGCCCTCCCGTGTCCCTCCCCAGCCTCGATCGTGCACCAGTGGGGTCCCTTGGCCTGGCCTGCACCCTCTCACAATCCGGGACCCCACAGGGGATGTCGGAGAGCCGGTTTCCGCCTGATCCCGCAAGCCAGGCCGAGGGACCCCACTAGTGCACTAATTCGTGCACCGGGCCTCTAGTTCGTAAAAATCCATTTAAAAAAACAAACACAAAAAGCCATAATGACGCCTTATGTACCGAGCACATAGTAGGAGTTTTTGATGTGGTTAAGGCTCACTGCACACAGTGTGTCTACATGCGAATTCCTATGGGGCCTCCGTGCGTCCTGTCCAAGGTAAGTGACTTCTGTTATTCATATTTTTTACAAATTCGAACAGCAGTAACCTTGAAGCCACGACTTAAGAAGGGTTTCGAACATAGCCAACGTCGTTCCCCGGGTTCCAACTTAGGAAATACTTATTGAAAATCTTAGTGAGAGTTTTTATTTTTAATTTCGTCGGGAAGAATAGGTAGTCTTTCTGTGGCCATGATTTAAACTGGCAGCTGACCTTCCCGGCTTTTACCGAAAACGGTGTGTTTCTGAGTTCTCACGCCGGACGCGCACGCCCACCGTGAGCTATGTCGATGGACGTTTTCTCTCGTGGTTTATGGCTTAAATGTGTTTCTCCGTGTCTGCGGTGGAATTTCGTTTTAATCCAAGCATAATAGTGACGTTTTTCAAAGAATGCATCTAGATGATTCCGTGGGACAATCAAAAAACCATTGGGTATTTTACATGCATTTCATGTAAGATTGGAGAAATCTCCTTTTTGATAATTTAATTTTATTTCTTTTTTTCCCTCAACGTCCCATTAGCTTATTTTCTTTTTTTTCTGTGCAATTGTCTCATTTTAAACCCCCCAAAGTGCATTTTCTCAAAATACCCAATTTTTATTTTTTGCAAATAACACTCCGAATCGTTTCTTCTTGACATGTTTTCTGTTTCTTCACACGTTGCATCACCCTATTTCATATTTTTATTTTTTTGAAATCCAGCGGAAACAGATTTTAACTTTTTTGTGTGACATTATTCTTTTTTTTTTTTTTTTGTCTTTGACTGGGTGGTAGCTCTCTCTCTTCTGAACATTTTTTTTGCCAGCCTGTTGGTGTTGAATTCTTTTTCCCTTTACTTTCCTTCCGGTCTGACGCCAGGAGCCAACAGCAAGAGAAACACAGATGATATAACCAGTAATGACCGAGGGGACGACGAAGGTATATTTTTTCTTGTTTTTTTCTTTTTTTTTTTCCCCTCCTCCTGAGCTCGATGCATGAGTTTATATCTATCTCTCTCTCTTTTTTTTTTTCTTTTCCATTTCCACCTGCTTTTTCCCCCCTTGACCTAAAATTAGTACGCCTTGGCGTACTTCTTCTTGTTTGCAAACCATTGTCATTTTTTAATCCCACTGACCGTGGGATTACGGCCCAGGCATTTCCCGTGAGACGACGTGTACACGCATCCTTTATAAATACGAAGTGAATCAAAAAAATGTGCTTGACAAGAAAATACACTTCTTGTATTTTTTTCTGTTGTTTTTTTTTTTTACTTTTTCTTTTCTTTTTTCTTCTTCTTCTTCTTCTTTTTTTTTTTAGCCTGGCCACAAGAAGAGAACTGAACTTGGAACACACACATATGCATGTGTCTTTTCTTCCCTCCCTTCCGAATGTGGTTTTGTGAGTTCGTGTTGCATTTTTGATCTCTGGTCTATTCCGTGTGTGAACTGCAAAATTCTGTGAACCATGGTGGAGGGACTTTTTATTTGTGGGCGGGGGGAGGGTGCTGGGTGGCCTTTTTCTCTGTTTGTTTCTTTGTTTTCCAAACAGACTGATTCTCTACACATCGATCATGGCTCCCTGAATCTCTGTCCTCAAAGACCATTGAGAAATACTGTTTTCACATCATCTATATATATAAAAGCCTAACGACCAAACGACCAGTCGACCGGTTGCTATGACGTGTACTGACCACCAGGGGGCAGACGCTCAATTCAGGAATGGCCCTCTGGTGGTCAGTGCGCTCCCACAGCCAACCAGCAGCCGGCCAACCTCCCCTGGTCCCTTCCCCTGGCTGGCTGGCCCCGATCGGCCTCGATCGCCAGCCAGGTCGAGCGACCCCACCTGTGCACAAATTTGTGCACCGGGCCTCTGGTTTTTTAATAAAACATCAGCGTTGCCCGAATTGGTCTGGCTCAGTGGATGGAGCATTGTAGGCCTGCAGATCGAATGGTCCCGGGTTCGATTCCGGTCAAGGGCACGTACCTCCGTTGTAGGCTCGAACCCCAGCCCTGGTCAGGTGCTTGTGGGAGGCAACCAATCGATGTGTCTCTCTTCTCTCTCACATCAATGTTTCCCTCTCTCTCTCTCTCCCTCATCTCTTCCACTCTCTCTCTCTCTCTGAAAATCAATGGGAAAATGTTCTCAGGGGAGGATTCACAGAAAATAATGATCAATAAATAAATACAACAAGAAAGCAATCACTGAGGGTTCTCACTGGTTGAAAAACCACAAGGAGAGTGTCTATTTCCAGGGAAAATAGTTAGCATTTCAGTCATTTTATCTTGAGGGGGGAGTTGTGTGTCATTTTTATCACATTTAAAAAATATATATCTTATTGATTTTTTACAGAGAGGGAGGGAGAGGGATAGAGAGCTAGAAACATCAATGAGAGAGAAACATCGATCACCTGCCTCCTGCACGCCCCCTACTGGGGATGTGCCCACAACCGAGGTACATGCCCTTGAGCGGAATCGAACCCAGGACCCTTCTGTCCTCAGGCCGATTCTCTTGCCACTGAACCACATGGGCTAAGGCTAAATTCTTAATTAATTTATTTTTTAATCCTCACCTGATGGGGCTCCTGTATGGGCTTATACCTGGGATGGAACCCGTTACCTATGTGGGTCCCCTGACCAGGAATCGAACCCACAACCTTTTAGTGCATCGGATGATGCTCCAACCAACCAAGTCACTGAGCCACCCAGCCAGGCTAAATCCTTAATTTTTTTTTAAAAAAATATATTTTTATTGATTTCAAAGAGAGGAAGGGAGAGGGAGAGAGAAAAACATCCATGATGAGAGAGAATCATGGATCGGCTGCCTCCTGCACGCCCCTACTGGGGATCGAGCCCACAACCCGGAAACGTACCCTTGACCAGGAATCGAACCTGGGACCCCTCTGTCCACAGGCTGAAGCTCTATCCACTGAACCACACCGGCCAGGGCCTGGACCACATCTTTACTTGGCATCTGTCCTTCATCAAGGTTCCTCACCGCCTGTCCCTCCTCCCCTTCTCTCCCCAGACATCCACGACCAGAGCAGCAAGAAGCCGGTGATGGTGTACATCCACGGCGGGTCCTACATGGAGGGCACCGGCAACATCATCGACGGCAGCATCCTGGCCAGCTACGGCAACGTCATCGTCATCACCATCAACTACCGGCTGGGCATTTTAGGTGAGTCACGCTGTCCGTCCATCCATCCAGGCAGGGACCGGCGGCCACCAGCCGGGAGTCCGTTCTGCTGAGTTGCGTGTTGTGAGGTCGACCAGATGGCCATGCTGCTATGTTGTGTGTTGTGAGGTCAACCACATGGCCATTCTGCTGTGTTGCGTGTTGTGAGGTCAACCAGATGGCCATTCTGCTGAGTTGCGTGTCATGAGGTCGACCAGATGGGCATTCTGCTGTGTTGCGTGTTGTGAGGTCGACCAGGTGGACATTCTGCTGAGTTGCGTGTCATGAGGTCGACCAGATGGCCATTCTGCTGAGTTGCGTGTTGTGAGGTCGACCAGATGGGCATTCTGCTGTGTTGCGTGTTGTGAGGTTGACCAGATGGCCATTCTGCTGTGTTGCGTGTTGTGAGGTCGACCAGATGGCCATTCTGCTGTGTTTTGTGTTGTGAGGTCGACCAGATGCCCATCGCTGGGACATCCCACTTTAAGCCTCCACTCCACGTAGGTGCGGGGGCTGTGTCCCCCTCGAATGCTTCCAAGGGGGTTCAGTCGGAGAGGCCACGGGCGTGAGCAAAGCATTTGGGTACGAATGGGTGACGCTGTGGCAATGGTCGGCCAGGGCCACGGATGTCGGCTTTGTTTCGTGGTTGCGTGGCGGGCGGTATGGCGTCCGGCCTGTCGGAAACGCGTTCCCCTAATTTTTTAGCAGATTTTTGCTGTGTTTGGGGGCTCCCACAGGAATGGCTGTGTGGTGCCCAGGCCCATGGCTTTTGCATGAGATGGAATTTACTAACTCTTGGTTGAACGTGGGAACATTTTGCGATTCGTTGGGATTGGATGTTGGCTAAGTGCATGGACATCCGAGCTCACCGCCCACTATTTTTGCATTTTGTTCATTTTTCTCAAACTGGGTGTTAAATATACGTCGTTGAGGAATGTATTTTAAGGATGACTCTGTGTTTTTTGTTTGTTTTTTTTGCCTGCTGTGTTGCACAATTCATGACTAGACTATCCCTCGATCTATGGAACAATGCTGATGCATCGGGGACGAGGCCCCAATTGGATTTTGGACATTGCGGTTAGGAGAATGAGACCTGGATGTGGCTGTGCAGTTAATGGTTAAATATTAGAAATGCAATAAGGTGGATGAATGGATCCGTGTCCAACGAGAAACATGGCCAAACATGTTTTCTCGAAATGGACACGTCGCGCCTGATGCTCTCGGTTTATGTTGAGAATTATTTTCCGTGCCCGTGTGGGAACATTCACCTCTACGAGACGCCAGGAGGGAGTCGGACTTGTAGAAAACACATTTCTAGTCTAGACATGCAAATCGCCCCACGTGTTGGCACACAGTTGAGCTTTTGTTTATAAAATACGTATTTATTGATTTCAGAGAGGAAGGGAGAGAGAGAGAGAAAAATACATCCATGATGAGAGAGAATCATGGACTGGCTGCCTCCTGCACGCCCCTACTGGTTGGGGATGGAGCCTGCAACCTGGGCATGTGCCCTTGACCTGGAATTGAACCTGGGACCTCCTGGATCCTAGGTCGGTGCTCAACCACTGAGCCACACTGTCCAGGGCACAGTTGTGCTGTTTGGAAATTTGATAAAATACAGTGGGGCCTTGACTTACGAGTTTAATTCGTTCCGATACACAGCTCGTTAAGGAGCTCGTTAAGGAGCTCATGAACTCAAATTACTCTATTAACTCAATGCAAAAAATCGGCCGAGAGATAGCTGGTATCTCAAAAAACTCGTTAGTCGGGACACTCGTAAGTCAAGGCCCCACAGTACTCGAAATCCCTTGGTTTTTTGTTTTGTTTTTCAGGAAACAGTCTTAGATTTTGAGCCTTCTCATTTTCTGAATTTCTTTTCTTATTTTTACTTTGCAGGTAATGATTTGTTATTATTATTACTAGAGGCCTGGCTCACGAAATCCATGCAGGGTGGGGTCCCTAAGCCTCGCCGCCCCGTCTCCCCGCCTCTTCCTTCCCCTGCTCTCTCAGCGCCCTGCCACTACCGCTGGTCGCCCGCCATGATCCGTGCCGCCCCCCTGGTGGTCAATGCACGTCATAGCGGGCGATTGAATTCCTGCTCTCCCGGTCGAACTTACGAGCGAACAGTTTGCATATTAGCCTTTTATATATAGTTACTTTGTTTAATATATTTTTTAAATTAAATTTTACTGGGGTGACCTTAGTCAACGTGAGCATATAGGTTTCACGGGTGGATTTCTAAGTTATAGAATCTGTATATAACACCATGTGCCCAACCCCCAAAGTCAACTCCTGTTGGTCGGTCACAAGAAGAGCTGTAACTGGAATCGTAACCTTGTGGTTTCCATTTTTTCCTAACTGCCAGCAGCTAAGTAACGAGTTCTAATGAAATGCTAACACATTTTCAAAGAGACCCAACTATATATATAAAAGCCCTTGCAACTGTTTTGGCAGAACGACCGGTCGCTATGACACGCACTGACCACCAGGGGGCAGACACTCAACGCAGGAGCTGCCCCCTGGTGGTCAGTGCACTCCCACAGGGGGAGCGCTGCTCAGCCAGAAGCCGGGCTCACGGCTGGCGAGGCGAACGCGGCGGTGGTGGCGGGAGTCCCTCCCACCTCCATGGCAGCGCTAAGGAGCTGCGAACCGAGCGATAAGGATCGAGCAGGTGGGCAGTTAGGAGCGAGGGGTCCTGGATTGCAAGAGGGATGTCCAACTGCCAGTTTAGGCCCGGCTTTTGGACACCCCCGAGGGGTCCCAGATTGCAAGAGGGTGCAGGCCGGGCTGAGGGACCCCCCCACCCCCGCCCAACATAAATTTCATGCATCGGGCCTCTAGGACAATCGAAGTCGATTTTTGGTGAATATTTTTGTCTAAACAACGGATATTGTCTAAACAACGGATATTGAAATCAATTTTTGTCTAAACAACGGATATTGTCTAAACAACGGATATTGAAATCAATTTTTGTCTCTCCCTCTCTCTTCGTCTCTCCCTATAAATCAATATATTTGGTGAATATTTTTGTCTAAACAACGGAGTGATTTTGTCTAAAATCACTCTCCCGTATTATTACAATGGAACCGAAAACATCAGAAGTGCATGATGTCAAAAGTAATTTAGCCCTAGCTGGTGTGGCTCGGTGGATAGAGCATCGGCCTGCGGACCAGAGGGTCCTGGGTTCGATTCCCGGTCATGGGCACATAACTCAGTGGCAGGCTCCTCCCCGGCCTGGGCCCTGGTCGGGGCACATGCAGGAGGCAACCCATCGATGTGTTTCTCTCACATCGATGTTTCTCTCTGTCTCTCCCTCTCTCTTCGTCTCTCCCTATAAATCAATGGAAAAATATCCTCGGGGGAGGATTCACAACAACAAAAAAAAGAAAGAAAAGGAAAGGAAAGGAAACATAACCCTGGTGAGATGCAGGAATAAAAGGTGGATTTTGGCCCTGGCTGGTGTGGCTCAGTGGATAGAGCATCGGCCTGAAGACTGAAGGGTCCAGGGTTCGATTCCAGTCAAGGGCACATACCTTGGTTGCAGGTTCCTGAGCCCTGGTCGGGGCATGTGCAGGAGGCAGCCCATCCATGCGTCTCTCTTTCATGGATGTTTCACTCTCTATGTCTGTCTCCCCCTCCTGTCCACTCTCTCTAAAAAGCAATGGAAAAAATTTCCTCGAGTGAGGATTAATAAAATAAAAAAACTAAAAAAATACACCGGGTGAGAACTAAAAAAAAATCTATATATATAAAAGCCTTAGCAACCGAACAACCCAATGACCGGTTGCTATGACGCGCACTGAGCACCAGGGGCAGACACTCAGCACAGGAGCTGCCCCCTGGTGGTCCGTGCGCTCCCACAGCCAACCTCCCGCGGCCCCGATTGGCCTTGATCGCCAGCGAGGCCAAGGGACCCCCCCGCCTGTGCACGAATTTGTGCACTGAGCCTCTAGTAATAATTATAAGAACCTTATCATGCAAAGACAAACTTCCCATTTGCTGTTTGAAATACGAGTGTTTTCTCTCATCAGACCCGTGGCTCTGTCTTGTGAGCCAAGGAACACACAATTTATGGGCTCGTCCAGTGCATTGGGGGAGTTACTCACTTCTTATTCATCAAACAAGGTTTGGGCCAAGCAAACCGTGCTGTGTCTGCGTCGCTATAAAGTGATGATTTATACCCACATGAGGCCCAAGGAATTAACAGGACCTCACTTACTTGCAAATGAGACCCTCCGTTCTGAGCACATTTCTTATTATTTCTGCAGTTCACGTGTCTCCTTAGAAAGGCGTATGATATTCAAAACTTGTATGAAATCTGCCTCTTTTTAAAAATATGTATTTGATTGATTGATGTCAGAGAGGAAGGGAGAGGGAGAGAGAGAGAGAAACATCCATGATGAGAGATAATCGTGGATCGGCTGCCTCCTGCACGCCCCCTACTGGGGATCGAGCCCACAACCCGGGCATGTGCCCTTGACCGGGAATCAAACCAACCGTGACCTCCTGGTTCATAGGTTGACATTCGAACGCTGAGTCCTATTGTCTGGAAACTAAAAAATAAAACAAATTTTTTATTTATTGATTTGAGAGAGAAAGAGAGAGAGAGAGAGAGAGAGAGAAGAAGCATCAATGTTTTGTCCCATTTATTTATTCATTCATTGCTCGATTCTTGTACGCACCCTGACCTGGGATCGAACCTGCAACCTTGGAGTATCAAGACGATGCTTAAACCAAGCGAGCGACCAGGCCAGGGCTCCCCAAACTCCTTTTCTACCATCAAATGCACCCCCACTTGTGCATAGCCCTGTGTTTTCGTGTGGGTGAAGTCCTGAGCCCCTTGAGAGCTGGGACCAGACCTCACCTGGGCTTTCCCTTCTGCCTGTTTGCCCCACAACACACCCACTCCTTCTGGCGGATGAAGTGTTTTATTTTGTGACTCGAGAATTTGCACAAAAAAAAAAAAAAAAAAAAAAAAAAAAAAAAAAAAAAAAATAAAAAAAAAAAAAAAAAAAAAAAAAATAAATTAAAAAAAA
>JAWPEG010016630.1:2013615-2035588 GCA_035771395.1 Myotis vivesi
AAAAAAAAAAAAAAAAAAAAAGCAAAGAACACGAAAGCGAATCCACCCAGGAGAGAATCTGTTTATGTAAACATCGCCTTGCTGCCATGCGTGGGAGCGAATCTTCCCGGTTGTCAGAACCTGTGAATGCCTGATGGGATGTAAACGATGTTCGTTTTCACTCCGTACACCAGGCAGCTGCTCCATTTCATCAAAGGCTGACAGTTCTGTTTCCCTGGAAACGCCTCCTTTAATGCCGATGTCATCCGTGTAGGCCTCATCTTTTTTTTTTTTCAATTTAATTTAATTTTTTTTTAAAATATATTTTATTGATTTTTTACAGAGAGGAAGGGAGAGAGATAGAGAGTTAGAAACATCGATGAGAGAGAAACATCCATCAGCTGCCTCCTGCACACCCCCTACTGGGGATGTGCCCGCAACCCAGGTACATGCCCTTGACCGGAATCGAACCCGGGACCCTTCAGTCCGCAGGCCGATGCTCTATCCACTGAGCCAAACCGGTTCTGGCTAGTTTTATTTTTTAACTAGAGGCCTAGTGCATGAAATTCATGCACCAGGGGCGGAGGTTCCTCAGCCTGGCTTGCACCCTCTCCAATCCGGGACCCTTGGGGGTTTTCTGACTGCTGGTCTAGGCCTGATCCCTGTGCAATCCGGGACCGCAGGCTCCTAACTGCTCACCTGCCTGCTGACCTGATTGCCCCTAACTGCTCTCCCCTGCTGGCCTGATCACCCCTAACTGCTCACCTGCCTGCTGGCCTGATCACCCCCTATCTGCTTTCTCCTGCCAGCCTGATCGCCCCTAACTACTCTCCTCTGCTGGCCTGATTGCCCCCTATCTGCTCTCTCCTGCCGGTCCGATCGCCCCTAACCACCTGTCTTGGCCCCACCACCGTGGCTTTGTCCAGAAGGATGACCGGAAGACGTCCAGTCTATCCAGTCTACTTAGCCTATTACCCTTTTATTACTATAGATTGATTTTTAGAGAGAGAGGAAGGGAGAGGAAGAGAGAGAAACGTCAGTGATGAGAGAGAATCATGGATCGGCTGCCTCCTGCACGCCCCCTACTGGGGGGTGGAGCCCACAACCTGGGGTATGTGCCCTTGACCGGGAATCGAACCCTGAACTCCTGGTTCCTCGGTCGATGCTCAACCACTGAGCCCTGCCGGCTCCAGATCGCTACAATGGATGCAGAAGAGACAAAGACGTGAGACATATGTATCGTGCAAAGAATCCAATGAAAACATTTAATGCCGTAGAGCCCTGGCCGGCGTGGCTCCGTGGATAGAGGGTCAGCCTGCGCCTCAAAGGGTCACGGGTTTGATTCCCGATCAAGGGCATGAACCTGGGTTGCAGGTTCGATCCTGGCCCTAGTCCAGACGCAGGAGGAAGGCAACCCATCGATGTGTGTCTCTTACATCGATGTTTCTCTCTCTCCTCTCTCTCTCCCCCTTTTCCCTCCCTTCCACTCTCTCTAAAAATCAGTGGGAAAATATATCCTCGGGTCAAGGTGAACAACAACAAAAAATCTATATTCTTTTCAAGCCACCACCAATTTTTACCGTACTTCCCATTTTTAACATCATTTATTTTTCATCTTCTCTTTTGGGTAGGACAACAGCACTCATTACGCTGTTAAAAACACACACACACAAAACGAAATGAAAAAACACAACAACAATAATCATCTCTAACTACATTTTCCCTCCTTATACAGGAAAATAGCATTTTATGGATGCATGGCTTCTTTTTCAATTATTATGTTTTACGAGGGGCCTGGTGCACGACATTTGTGCACTGTGTGTGTGTGTGTGTGGGGGGGGGTCCCTCAGCCTAGCCTGTTCTCTCTCGCGGTCCGGGACCCCTGTCCCCCGAGGGGTCCTTAGCGCTGCCCCAGAGGTGAGAGAGGCTCCCGCCACCACCGCTGTGCTCGCCAGCCCTGAACCCGGCTTCTGGCTGAGTGGAGCTCCCCCTGTGGGAGCGCACTGACCACCAGGGGGAAGCTCCTGCATCGAGCGTCTGCCCCCTGGTGGTCAGTGAGTGTCATAGCGACTGGTGGTTCTGCCATTCGATCGATTTGCATATTAGCCTTTTATTATATAGGATTGGTTTCAGAGAGGAAGGTAGAGGGAGAGAGAGAGAAACATCAATGATCAGAGAATCTTGGATCGGCTGCCCCCTGCACGCCCCACACTGGGGATCGAGCCTGCAACCCAGGCATGTGCCTTTGACCAGGAATCGAACCCTGGACCCTTCAGTCTGCAGGCTGAGGCTCTACCCACTGAGCCACACCGGCCAGGGCCCCTCTCCCTTCTTCTCTGCAATAAATAAGATTATATTTTTAAAAATAATAGAAGGATCAGCACAGAGGTACTCTGGGACCACAGTGAATGCGCGTTCTGTGTCCCTTACCTGTTCCCACAGGTAGATTAACCCTCCCTTTCCCATCACCTGTCATTCCTGCTTGGTTCAGGGATCGATGCTCAACCACTGGGCCACACCGGCCCGGCATCTCTTTCTATTTTTAGCTAAAGACATGGGCCCGGCCGGCGTGGCTCAGTGCTCGAGCTTCGACCTGTGAAGCAGAAGTGCACGGTTACGATTCTCGGTCAATGGCACATGCCCGGGTTGTGGGTTCGAGTCCCAGTAGGGCACGTGCAGGACGCAGCCGATGCATGATTCTCTCTCATCATGGATGTTTCTATCTCTCCCTGCCTCTCCTTCTCTCTCTCTCTCTCTCTCTCAAATCAATAAAAAATATATTTTAAAAAGGGCCTGGGTCCTTATTGCTATCTGGGGGGCCTGGTGCACACAGTTCCCGCCCTGGGGCATTGCACCTGAACAGGTGAGCATCTCTCATTATCTCTGACATGGCTTTAAAAGATGCTTGTCCGTGCCCTGGCCGGTGTGGCTCAGTGGATAGAGCGTCGGCCTGCGGACCTAAGGGTCCCGGGTTCGATTCCGGTCAAGGGCATGTACCTGGGTTGTGGGCACATCCCCAGTGGGGAGTGTGCAGGAGGCAGCTGATTGATGTTTCTCTCATCATCAATGTTTCTAACTCTCTATCCCTCTCCCTTCCTCTCTGTAAAGAATCAATAAAATATGTTTTTTAAAAAAAGATGCTTGTCCGAGACCTCCGACAGCCCACGGTGCTCTGACGTCCCAGCTCCTCCACCCTCCGTCATCTCGAGGGGACTCCCCCGAGCCCCAGGTGTGATTGATCGCTGAGATCCTGGGACTCCTACAGACCTCCAAGGCGCTGTATTGATCGCCTCTGATCTATTCTTCCTATCGACCCGGGCGCCGTGAGCAATGACTAGAAATGCATCTCACGTTTGAGGGGGAGAATCCGCTCAGAAATATAACTTTGAGCGAACACCTGTTCCTGGTTCTGGCAGGATACACGTAGGCGTCCCTCCCTGTGGCCTGAGATGATGAACCATCTTCTGGAATTATTTAAACTTCAAGCTTAAGAGGAAGGGTTCATTCACAGGCTAATCTGTCTCGCCCGGCCGGCGTGGCTCAGTGGTTGAGCATCGGCCTAGGAGCCAGGAGGTCACAGGTTCGATTCCCGGTCAAGGGCACAGGCCCGGGTTGAGGCTCCATCCCCAACCAGGAGGGGGCGTGCGGGAGGCAGCCGGTCCGTGATTCTCTCTTATCATTGGCTAGAGATCCAGTGCATGAATTTGTGCACAGGTCGGGGGAGCCTCGACCTGGCCAGGGATCGAAGCCCCTTTTGGGGGGGCTGGCGGGCTGGGTGGGAGAGGCTGCAGGAGGGTGGCCGATTGGCAGTGGGGGGAGGGGCTGTGGGAGGCGGCTTGCGGGGGAGATGGGCCTCTGGAAGTTGGCTGTGGGAGCGCACTGACCACCAGGGGGCAGCTCCTGCGTTGAGCGTCTGCCCCCTGGTGGTCAGTGCACATCCTAGCGATCGGTCGACCGGGCATTCTGGTTGTTCTGTCAAAATAGTTGATTTTTGGACTTTTATATAGAGAGAGATGTTTCTATCTCTCTCTCCCCTTCTCCCTTCCTCTCTGAAATCAGTACAAATATATTTATTTTTTGTTTTTTTAAATATGTCTTTATTGATTTCAGAGAGGAAGGGAGAGGAAGTGATAGATAGAAACATCAATGATGAGAGAGAATCATGGATCTGCTGCCTCTTGCACGCCCCCTATTGGGGATCAAGCCCAAAACCCCGGCATGTGCCCTTGACTGGAATCGAACCCGGGACCCTTCAGTCCGCAGGCCGATGCTCCATCCACTGAGCCACACCGGCCAGGGCAATACAAATATATTTAAATAAAAGAATGAAGGCAGACCTGGCTGGTTTGGCTCAGCTGATAGAGCGTCGGTCTGTAGACCGAAGGGTTCCGGGTTCGATTCGCGGCACAGGCCTGCACCTCACTTGCAGGCTCCTCCCCGGCCCGGGCCCTGGTCGGGGCGCGTGCAGGCTGCCAACCATCCATGTGTCTCTCTCACATGGATGTTTCTCTCCGTCTCTCCCTCTCCCTTCCTCTCTCTCTAGAAATCAATGGGAAAATATCCCTCGGTGAGGATTCAAGATAAACAACTAACTAAATAATAAATAGATAAACAAATAAATAAAATCTGTGTCTTAAAAAGAAAAGGAAGAATTAAAAAAAAGAATCATACACACGCCTGCCTTCTCTATTGGAGATGCCATAATGACTGTCTTTACCGTCAATGCCAATTACATCCGAATGGCATCACCAGCTCAATGGATAGAACATCAGCCTGCAGACTGAAGGGTCCCGGGTTCGATTCCTGCTCTGGGCCCACTATGGGCTGGGTTGAGTCCCGCGTGTTGACTGATCCATGGCCATTGCACATCCTATGTGTCATTCTCCCTGACGGGTATAATTTTCCCGTCTTCCTCTTAATGGCATTTGCAGAGGAAGAGCGCGCATTCCCTTGTGGGTTTGGGGACCGGATTTCAGCCCTGAATTTCGTAGGGAGGTCTCCACTCTCCCTCGCCTCTCTGACCGTGGGGATGGAGGGTTCCGCCGTGCACCCTTCTCACATATCTTTGTCTTCTTTGATTTCTGTGTTACGGCCAAGGAATTAATTTCCTGCTTGATTTTACGTCCAGCTGGTGAGTGTGCATAAAAGAGCCCGGCTGGTGCAGCTCAGTAGTTGAGCGTCGACCTAGGAACCAGGAGGTCACGGGTTCGATTCCTGGTCAGGGCACATGCCCGGGTTCTGGGCTCGATCCCCAACCAGGAGGGCGCGTGCAGGAGGGAGCTGATCCGTGATTCTCTCTCATCATGGATGTTTCACTCTCTCTCCCTCTCCCTTCCTCTCTCAGAAATAAACAAAAAAATACATATAGATAGATAGATAGATAGATAGATAGATAGATAGATAGATGATAGATAAAGGGCGTCCCAAAATTCACGCAAGATTTGAATTTTGTGTGAGCATTAACAGCAACAACAACAAAAAATAAAAGCCTAATTTGACTCGGTTTATTGAATCAGATTCTAATATCGGTTGCCCTTTGATTTAAATCCCTTCAATTTGATAAGCATCACCAAGTACCAATGACGGCCCAGGAGCAGGGACAAGGAAGACCAATGAAGACCGCGGCTTTGCGTCTGTGCCAGCAAAGCCGGGGAGGCCATTGACCCGATGTGCTATTCCTTACATAATCCTATACTGTATCCTTTATGAATCAATAAAAAATTTACAATTTTTAATTATAAACCTGTGTTTTCTATCAAAATTATTTCTTGCGTGAATTTTGGGACACCCTTTTTATATATATATCATTATATATATTATATATATATATTTATATATATACATTTCATATATATATATATATTAAAAAAAGGAATGAACCCTGGCCAGGTTTGCTCAGTGGATAGAACGTGGACCTAGAGTCGATGATGCTGAGTGAAATAAGCCAATCTGAGAAAGACACGTGTTCCATGATCTCACTTATTTGTGGGATCTAATGAACGAAAGGAATTGATCAACAAAATACGACCTGAAGCCGGGAGTCGTGGAACGGACGGGCACACCTCGATGTGGGGATGGGGTGCGAGAAGAGATCAACCAAAGAGCTAATATACTTACTGGAGGCCCAGTGCACCAACTCGTGCACAGGAGGGCGTCCAGCCGGGCTGGCCGGGGAGAGGGGCTGTGATAGGTTGACCAGCTGGCCCCACCCCCAGCCAGGTTGGGGGGGGGGGCTGATCGGGGGCGGTTCCAGCCACGGGGAGGGGCCGTGGGCAGTTGGCCGGCCCACCCCGCCCCCTGGTCGAACTCCTGGTCCAACCCCTTGGTGAAGGGACAATTTGCATATTAGCCTTTTATTATATAGGATGTGCAATGGCCATGGATCAGGCCAATAGGGTGATGAAGGCTTGGGGGGTGGGGTGGGTAGCGGCTGTGAGGAGGGAGCTAAAATATGGAAAGGGGAGACATCTATAATACTATCATCAATAAAAATTATATATATTTTATGCCCTGGCTAGTTTGGCTCAATGGATAGAACATCAGCCTGCAGACTGAAGGGTCCTGGGTTCGATTCCAGTCAAGGGCACACATGCCCAGGTTGCGGGCTCAATCCCCAGTAGGGGGCGTGCAGGAGGCAGCCGATCCGTGATTCTCTCTCATCATGGATGTTTCTCTCTCTTTCTCTCTCCCTTCCTCTCTGAAATCAATAAAAATATGTTTAAAAATTATACATTTTATTTTCAAAAAGAAAGAAAATAAAATGTCCACATAAATGAAAATGAAATGTGTTTTAATAAACTCTGCCTTCGTAATGATTCAAGGTCTGTGTCCACTGTTTGGCTATCTATTTCCATTCCATGACAGTTGGCGGTCAATATTGTACTAGTTTCAGATGTACCGCACGGCGGTTCGGCATTTCTGTACCTTAAGGAGTGATGGGAAGGGTGAAGGGATTAAGAATTACAAATTAAAAACATCATCACGGGGGTGTCGAATGCAGCCCAGGCGACATCGTTAATAATTTTCTAATAACTCCACAGGGTGTCGCCTAGCATATATTTTAAATTTTATAAAATTGTATTTTTTATATTAACAATTATTTTAATGTTTTTATTGATTTCAGACAGGAAGGGAGAGGGAGAGAGAGAAACATCCATGATGAGAGAGAATTATTGGGGATCGAGCCCACAACCCGGGCCTGTGCCCCGACTGGGAATCGAACCCTGACCTCCTGGCTCATAGGTCGATGCTCAACCCCTGAGCCGCGTCGGCCGGGCTCGAATTGCCAATTTAAATGTAATTTAGCTAAGACTCAGCTTTTTCCCCCTAATGGGAATAGCAGTTGGCAGCAGCATAGTAATAATTGCACCAATATTTTCAGTATCTGATATTTTTTCCAGTCTAGTGGCTATGCATGAAAACTCATTAATGTTTCGGTTTCTTCCTTTGTTTTTTTAATTCGTTGTTTCTTGGGGTGTAGGCATTTCCATAGATCTGTTGCTGTTTGCTCTAACAGGACTTATATATATATATTTTTCCCCCAAGTGTCCATTGAGAAAGAATTTGGTCATGGTAGTATTTTTTTTAATGTGTGAATCCTGGGAACCAAATCTATAATAATAAAAGCATAATCTGCTAATTAAACCAGACTTCCAAACGACCTTCTGGACGTCATTGTGGACGTCCTTCCAGATGAAGCCGCTGCAGTGGGGCCGAGGCAGGGGCGGTTAGGGGTGATCAGGCAGGCAGGCAAGTGGTTAGAGATGATCAGGCAGGCAGAGGGGTTAGGGGTGAGCAGACAGGCAGGCGAGTGGTTAGGGGTGATCAAGCAGGCAGGTGAGTGGTTAGGGGTGACCAGGCAGGCAGGCGAGTGGTTAGGGGTGACCAGGCAGGCAGAGGGGTTAGGGGTGATCAGGCAGGCAGGTGAGTGGTTAGGGATGAGCAGACAGGCAGGTGAGTGGTTAGGGGTGATCAAGCAGGCAGGTGAGTGGTTAGGGGTGATCAAGCAGGCAGGCGAGTGGTTAGGGGTGATCAGGCAGGCAGGCGAGTGGTTAGGGGTGACCAGGCAGGCAGGCAGAGGGGTTAGGGGCGATCAGGTAGGCAGGCAAGTGGTTAGGGGAGGTCAGGCAGGCAGAGCGGTTAGGGGCGATCAGGCAGGCAGGCGAGTGGTAAGCGGCGATCAGGCAGGCAGGCGAGTGGTTAGGGGCGATCAGGAAGGCAGGCGAGCAGTTAGGGGCGATCAGGAAGGCAGGCAAGTGGTTAGGGGCGATCAAGCAGGCAGAGGGGTTAGGGGCGATCAGGCAGGCAGGTGAGTGGTTAGGGGCGATCAGGCAGGCAGGCAAGCAGGCCAGTGGTTAAGGGCCAGCGGTCCCTGATTGTGAGAGGGATGTGCGACTGCCAGGTTAGGCCCGATCCCACATGGGGCCTAAACCGGCAGTCGGACATCCCCCAAGGAGTCCTGGATTGTGAGAGGGTGCAGGCCAGGGCGCGGGACCCACTCCCTCCCCAGCTCCCCCCGGTTCACGAATTTTGTGTGCCGGGCCTCTAGTGTATAAATAAATGTCATGAGCTATTTATACGCAGGGATATTTTCTAAGTGTGGACATTTTGGACCGGACTAGATTTCAAGGATCTTGATTCTTGGAGAAATGACTCCATGAACATTGGTTGAACCAAATTTCCACTATTCACCGTTTGCATTTCCTGTTTGAAGAAGCGTCTTTCTTTTATCGAATTTTCTATTGGGTTCTATACCTTTTTCCTATACATTTTTTCTGCTTGGAGTCCTTCGGCAATTATATATGTTGCAAATGTCTTCTACCCTCTGGCTCAGCTTTTACTGTGCTTAATGGTGCATTTTCTTTTATTTTTTTACTAGAGGCCTGGTGCACGAAATTTGTACACTTGGGCCGGGGAGGGGGGAGGAGAGGGCGGTTTCCTCAGCCTGGCCATGCGCCCTCTCATAGTCCAGGAGCCCTCGGAGCATGTCTGACTGACGTC
Source organism: Myotis vivesi (assembly GCA_035771395.1). NCBI lineage: Eukaryota > Metazoa > Chordata > Mammalia > Chiroptera > Vespertilionidae > Myotis > Myotis vivesi. The sequence goes on from JAWPEG010016630.1 coordinate 2,022,595, forward strand.
TTAGGCTTGCTCCCTTAGCACTATGGCAGAGCTGTGAGCCCAGATGCTGGCTGAGCAGCGCTCCCCCTGTGGGATCACACTGACCACCAGGGGGCAGCTCCTACATTGAGCGTCTGCCCCCTGGTGGTCAGTGCACATCATAGCGACCGATCGTTCTGCTGTCGGGCTGAAACCGGCTCTCCGATATCCCCTTAGGCATCCCCAATTGTGAGAGGGCGCAGGCCAGGCCGAGGGACCCCACCGTTGCACGATCGGGACCAGGGAGGGACACAGGAAGTTGGCCAGCCGGGGAGAGACCGCGGGAGGGCTCTAGGGTGTGTCCATCTCATCTCGCTCAGTCCTGATTGGCCGGACCCCAGCAGCAAGCTAACCTATCAGTCGGAACCTCTGCCCCCTGATGGTCAGTGCACATCATAGCAAGCAGCTGAGTAGCCTTAGCATACCATTAGCATATTACGCTTTGATTGGTTGGACGGCCAACCTGCTGACGCGACACTTAGCATATTAGGCTTTTATTATATAGGATTTTTAAAAATTTTATTCATTAAATTGGTTGGTGTGACCTTGGTCTACAGCAACGTATAGGTTTCACGTGTGGGTTTTTCGACGTTACAAAATCTGTATATAGCACCATGTGCACTTTCATGAGCTTAATTTCTTAAAGTTACTGTATTGACTTTGCCATAATTTTCTTTAAGACAAGCAACTTGGGGATTTTGTTTAAGACATTCTTTCCTACCCAACGAGATGAATGCATCTTTCTGTAGTATTTTTCAAAAACACTTATTTTGTCTTTGGTATTGAAAAGCCACAGGGAGTTGATATTTTTGTATTATATGAGAAATAGGTAAAACTCATTTTTCCATGTTGATCATAAAACATCAGGATGCTCTATTTCTGAACCAAAAGAATTTTATCGCATATCGTTAACGTTCTGTTGGTTCCTTTGTCTGGGTATCAATATCATATTCCCTTACACATTACATTTCGTAATAATTGACAGTACACGTTATAACACGTTTTTCACTTCTTGGTCTTTTTTGAGGGAGTTTTCAACTATTTTCGAAACTTTGCATTTTGGTCCCAATTTTCCCATCTCCCCTTGGGGCAAAGAAGCAAACATCTGTCTGGTTTTTAGTGAAGAATATGATTAATCGTTTTGGCCAGCTCAGGCGTTCTGGACACATATAGATATTGAATAGATCAGTTAACAAAAATAAAATACCTCTTTGGCGTTTAAGTATTCTTTTAAGATCTTTTCTAGGTAATATTTTACGTTGTTCTGCACAAGCGTCTTATAGCCATTTTATTTATTTGGTTTCTAGGAATTGATGTTTTCAGAGCTGTGGTAATAGTTCTCTTTTTTTAATTCTTCATTTTGTTACTGTTTTGGATGGAATTTAAAATAGATTTATTTTCTTTGCAGAATATTAGGTTTTTCCACAGGGAATCTTACTGAATCCTATGCCTACACATTCGGAATATCTGTGAGTCACATGAATAGATGCTATTTTTATATCATTATACATATTTATTCATTTTTAAAACATTTTTTATGAATTCAAGAGAGGGAGGGAGAGGAAGAGAGAGATAGTAACACCAATATTGAGAGAGAATCATGTATCGGCTGCCTCCTGCACGCCCCCTACTGGGGATCGAGCCTGCAACCCGGGCATGTGACCTTGACCGGGAATTGAACCGTGACCTCCTGGTTCCTAGGTTGACACTCAGCCACTGATCCACGTCTACCAGGCTGTTCATTTATTTATTTATTTATTTATTTAATTTTTTTAATTGCATATTTTAGCTTCTCCCTCCCCCACTACGTGAGATACTGAAACACTTTATGCAGGAGGGCTCTAGGGCGTGTCCGGCCCGTCTTGCTCAGACCAGTCAGCCGGACCCCAGCAGCAAGCTAACCTACCGGTTGGAGCATCTGCCCCCTGGTGGTCAGTGCACATCATAGCGACTGGTTGACCTGTCAACTGTCTGCCCCCTGGTGGCCAGTGCACGTCATAGCGACTGGTTGACCAGTCGACTGTCTGCCCCCTGGTGGTCAGTGCACGTCATAGCGAGCGGTAGAGCGGCCTTAGCATGTCATTAGCATATTACACACTGATTGGTTGAATGGACAAATGGACGACCAGGCACTTAGCATATTAGGCTTTTATTCTATAGGATTATTCTTTAAAACAAAAACTACTGATGATGCCCTGGCCGGTGTGGCTGAGTTGGTTGGGGTTTGCCCCATGCACCTTAAGGTTGCCAGTTCGAGTCCCGGTCAGGGCACATGTCCAGGTTGAGGGCTTGATCTCTGGTAGGAGGCATGAAAGAGACAACCGACCCATGGAAATTTTGCATTCAAATCCCTGTTTGTCTCTCTCCCTCTCAAAAAAAAAAAAAAATCAATTAGACGTATCTTTTAAATAATGTATTTAAAAGAAAATCTAATGATGATCTCAAATGCATTTTCAGAGTAAGTGAGTTACTGAACACTCACTTAGCTTGTCTGGAAACGTCTTTATGGTTCCTCTCTCGTGTCGAACACGCTGGCTGAATTTTAATTTGCAATTATTTGCTCTCAGCCGTCACATAAATCACGCGTCTCCCTTTCTCTGAATACTATTGTTGCTGTGGAGAATTTAGCTGTCCGTGGAAAAGTGTTTCTCCTTTGAAAACAAGATATTTCTCTGAGTGTCAAAAACATAGTTGGTCTTTGAGTTCCTGCAGTTTTCCTGGGATGCAAATAGGTAGTATATTCTTTTCTTTTTTATTTTTAATTCTCTCATGAGGATATTTTTTTCCATTGACACTTAGCATATTAGGCTTTTATTGTATAGGATGTATATATGTATATATATGTGTGTATATATGTATGTATATATGCATATATATGTATGTATATACATATGTACATATGTATGTATATATATGCATATATATGTATATGTGTATATATGCATATATGTATGTATATACATATATCTATTTATTTCAGTAATGAAGGGAGAGGTAGAGAAAGAGAAACATCTGTTCATGACAGAGAATCATGGATCGGCTGCCTCCTTCCCGCCACCTACTGGAGATCGAACCCGTAACCTGGGCATGTGGCCTGACTGGGAATCCAGCCATGACCTCCTTGGTTTATAGGTCGATGCTCAACCACTGAGCCACACCGGCCGGGCTTATTTGCTTTCTTATGTTCCTGGTTGTATTTGTGAATGGTTCATGGTATTCGGAAAGAAAATATTTATAGTCACACTAGAGGCCCGGTGCACGAAATCCGTGCATGGGTAGGGTCCCTAGGCCTGGCTGGCGATCAGGGCCAATCAAGGCCTTCCTTCCCCCGGCTGCCGGCTGCTGGCTGCCGGCCGGGGCCTCCTTCATTTTGCGCCATCCCCCAGTGGTCAGTGCACGTCACAGCGAGCGGTCGAGCTCCCGGTCGGTCGAACGCCCGAGGGGACAATTTGCATATTGGCCTTTTATGGTATAGGAAGTGGGTATTTGGGTGAATGACAGACAACCTACGGGCACTACAATTCAAGATTGGTTCATCCACCGAAACCCACATTCTCTGAATGGCTTCGATGTGGGCGTGAAATCCAAGTCCTTGCAAACCTGAAGTCACTTTTGTTCCTTGCTTGTCCTAGAGGTGAAGCCAATGGAAAGGATTTATATGTTAAAGGGAATTCATCCGGTTCCATCCCTTCAGCAGGGACTGAGGTTTAACCTTTGTCCTTTACATAGAATTTTTTTCCAGAATATAACATGTTCAAGGGCAACACCTGATATGTGGACTGGGGGGCTTTCTGGTCTACCTGCAGCCCTTTTCCATCCACACGGTGATGGAATCTCTCTACGTACGGTTTTGCATTGCATTTTGTTTTGATAATGCTACTAGAGGCCCGGTGCACAAAAATTTGTGCACTCGGGGGAGTCCACCAGCCCGGCCTGTGCTCTCTCGCAGTCTGGGAACCCTCAGGGGATGACCACCTGCTGGCGTAGGTCCGCTCCCTGGGGGGATTGGGCCTAAGCTGGCAGTCAGACATCCCTCTGGCAGCCTGGGAGCCCTCGGGGGATGTCCACTTGCCAGCCAGGAGCAGGCCTAAGCTGCAGTCGGAAATCTTTAGCGCTGCTGAGGAGGCAGGAGAGGCTCCCGCCACCACCGCTGTACTGGCAGCCGTCAGCCTGGCTTGTGGCTGAGCAGAGCTCCCCGTGTGGGAGCGCACTGACCACCGGGGGGCAGCTCCTGCATTGAGCGTCTGCCCCCTGGTGGTCAGTGTGTGTCATAGTGACCAGTCATTCCCAGTCGTTCTGCTGTTAGGGTCAATTTGCATATTACCCTTTTATTATATAGGATGCCCAGTGAAATAAGTTCATCAGCAAAAGCTAAGAGCCCTAACATTTCACTCATAGCTGGGATACAAAACGGAAACTTGTGAATACAAATGGCCGCGTGGTGGTTGCCAGGGGGAAAGGCTGTGGGTGTGGGGGAGGGGGTCCTAATATATAAGGTGACGGGAGAAGATTTGACTTTGGTTGGAGGGCACACAGGGCAATAGACAGATCTTGTCCCATAGAAACCCACACCTGACACCTATATGTTCGTGTGGATCAATGTCACCCCAAAAACTTCAATTTAAAAAGAGCAAGTAGGGGGTGATCAGGCTGGCAGGGGAGCAGTTAGGGGAAGTCAGACCAGCAGAGGAGCGGTTAGGGGGCGATCATGCAGGCAGAGCAGTTAGGTGTGATCAGGCCTGCAGGGAGTAGTTAGGGGGCGATCAGTTCAGCTGGGGAGCAGTTAGAGGGTGAGATCAGGCCGGCAGGGGAGCAGAGGTGGTTAGGAGTGATCAGACAGGCAGGCAGCGTGGTTAGGGGCGATCAGGCAGGCAGGCAGCGTGGTTAGGGGCGATCAGGCAGGCAGGCAGGCGATCGGTTAGGAGCCAGCGGTCCCGGATTGCGAGAGGGATGTCCGACTGCCGGCAGTCCCAGATTGGAGAGGGTGCAGGCTGGGCTGAGGGACACCCCCCACCACCATGAATGAATTTCATGCACTGGGCCTCTAGTTAGACTTCTGTTCTCTTACGAGCAGCTCTAAATTCAGAGAACTGCTACATTACCTTTGAGGCATGAACTAGGCAGTCTTATTCCACAAAATTCAAACCCCAAAGACATTTCAGACACTCCATAATGTCACAGGGCTGCCCACGCACCTTGAATTTTAGGGTTTTAGGTACTGCTGGAGTTACAGATGAGGAGATATATTTGTATCAATTTCTCCTTGAAACACTGAGTTATGCTTTGTGGTTTTGCTTTTTGTGTGTTTTTTTTTGGACCTGTTTCTTTAAACTTTCCCATCTACGCGTGTTTCCTGAGAAATATGGCCTGAGCTAGTCCTGTTTACCTGGGAGCGTTTGCTATTGTAAAATGCACTATTTTTAAAAAGCCGTTTTATAAATAGACTCAGGAGCGCTTTAAATAGAAATGGCTAAGGCCGGCGTTCCGTTTAGAATCCGGGCATCCGAATGTGTTATTTCTCATCAGAATGCTCTCATCCCCTATTTTGCATAATGTGATGCAAGATCATTGACCTTAAAGATTAAATGGCAGAGCTATCACCGGCTGTTTTGTAAGAGTGTCTGCGTGAAATCGCTCACGTGGCGATCATGATGGATGCTCTGCAGTTACCGTCAGGAATGCATGAGCCGATACAGGCAAAGGACTTAGGAAATTTCTTTGTGTACTTAATCTATATATATAAAAGCCTTCTATATCTATATCTAATCTATATCTATATCTAATCTATATCTATATCTATATCTATAGATAGATAGATAGATAGATAGATAGATAGATAGATAGATAGATATATAAAAGCCTGAGTGACCTTCACGACCAGATGACCAAAACGACCAGTCGACCAGTTGCTATGACGCGCACTGACCACCAGGGGGCAGACGCTCAACACAGGAGCTGCCTCTGGTGGTCAGTGTGCTCCCACAGCCAACCTCCCGCGGCCCCTCACCCCCTTGCCCGACCTGGCCCTGATGGGCCCCAATGGGGGGCGGGGGCGGCCAGCCAACTTCCTGCGGCTGCTCCCCCTGGCTGTCCTCAATCGCTGGCCAGACTGAGGGACCCCATTCATGCACAAATTTGTGCATCGGGACTCTAGTTACTCAGTAAGAGTCCCTTTGATGATCTGTCTTCTGATCAGTCCCATCGTAGTCCATTTATGTTTGAAGTCTAGACACGGTGTCAAAAAATAACGGGTCTGTTTTATGCCCAAAAAATAAAATTTCTTGGGATATTAAAATAATGTAGATTATTTTTCTAGGAAAGCAAATTAGCTATGGTGTGGATCATGTTGAACGTTTGAGGCTGGTAGGCTGGTAGGTATCCTTCCAAAATGCAGTCACTTACTGTTGTTGATATTAGATATATTTTTATTGATTTTGGATAGAGGAAGGGAGCCGGAGAGAGAGAGAGCGACATCTATGATGAGAGAGAATCACGGATCGGCTGCCTCCTGCACGCCCCCTACTGGGGTTCGACCCCACAAACCAGGGCCTGTGCCCTTGACCGGAATCAAACGCAGGACCCTTCACTCCCCAGGCCATACCTCTATCCACTGAGCCGAACTGGCCAGGGGTCATTGATTTTAGAGAGAGCGGAAGAGAGAGGGAAAGACAGAGAGAAACATCGATGTGAGAGACACACACCGATGGGTTGCCTCCTGCACGCAGAGGCCCAGACCCGGGCCCAGGCAAGGGAGGAACCTGTCATCAAACAACGGTACGTGCCCTTGACTGGAATCGAACTCGGAACCCTTTGGTCGACAGTCCAATGATCTATCCATTGAGCAAAACCTGCCAGGGCTGTAATTCTATTTCTAGTTCTCGCTGAAAACCTGTGAATCAAAATGAAGAACCCTATGCAGATCCATGATCCTCCAAAACAAAATCCATGTATGACTCTAAACAGTGTTGAGTCCAGCTGGAGTGGCTCTGTGGTTGAGCATCGACCTAGGAACCAGGAGGTCACAGGTTCGATTCCCGTCCAGGAGGCATGCCCGGGTAGCGGGCTCCATCCCCAGTAGGGGGCGTGCAGGAGGCGGCCGGTCCGTGATCCTCTCTCATCATGGATGTTTCTCTCTCTCCCTCTTTCTTCCTCTCTGACATCAATAAAAATATATTTTCGCCCTGGCTGGTTTGGCTCAGTGGTTAGAGCATTGGCCTGTGGACCCGGGTTCGATTCTGATCAACGGCACATGCCTTGAATGCAGGCTCCTCTCTGGCCTGGGTGCTGCTTGGAGAGCGTGCAGGAGGCAACCCATCGATGTGTTTCTCTCACTTCGATGTATCTCTCTGTCGCTCCCTCTCTCTTCCACTCTCTCTAAAATCAATGGGAAAAATATCTTTGGTTGAGAATAAACAACAACAAAATAAAGAAAATTAAAAATAAAAACATATTAAAAATAAGTAATTTCCATGAAATGTCTTCTCACTCATCGAGGCCTTCTCAGCCTTTCAATATTTTATTTTGGATGAGAACTGACTTAGGCCATTTACTGAATAAAGAGTCTGGAGCTGTCGAAACAGCGTTCGAGGACCAGGATGAATTCGTCCCAGCGAAATCCTACTGCAAAGAATATGATACGAAAACGCTTCCTGCATAAGACTGTTTCCATGACAAAGGGGTGGAAAACATGGGTGCTGATTTTCATCTTCAAGTGGAAAATCTATAATAATAAAAGGCTAATATGCAAATGGTCCTCATGCCATCACGCGTAAGGTCCAATCAGCAGGGTGCTGCGTCACCGCCGGGTGGGGCTTCACGGGGGGCCTGAGGACACACCCCCTCCCCGCCCCCGCCTAGCAGGTCTTGACAGGGGTGGGGCCATCCAGGTCCAGGTCTGGCACATTTTAGGGAAAGTTCTGCTGAGAGTCATTCATGTGGGAATATTTTAAAATAAGTCCTCGAGCCCTAACCGGTGTGGCTCAGTGGATAGAGCGTCGGCCTGAGGACTGAAGGGTCCCGGGTTTGATTTCGGTCAAGGGCATGTACCTTGGTTGCGGGCACATCCCCAGTTTGGGGCGTGCAGGAGACAGCTGATGGATGTTTCTCTCTCATCGATGTTTCTAACTCTCTATACCTCTCCCTTCCTCTCCGTAAAAAAATCAATAAAATATATTAAAAAAAATAAGTCCTTGATACACGTTAATGGAAGAAATTAGTGTTCCATCAATATATATGTGTGTATATATATATGTAATCATATGTGTGTGTGTATATATATATACACACCCCCATATATATATATGATTTTTTCAAAAATTGTATTGAATTTATTGGGGTGACATGGGTTATAAAATTACGTACGTTTCAGATGTCCAATTCTAGAATCCATCATCTGCATGTTAATTCTGTGTTCACTATCCCAAGTCAAGTCCTCTTCCATCACCATTTACCCCACTTTTACCCTCTTCGACCTCTCCCCAATCACCTTTGCCTCTGGTGTTTTTAAAAATATATATTTTATTTATTTTTAGAGAAAGAAACAGAGAGAGAAGCATCCATGATGAGAGAGAATCATGGATCGGCTGCCTCCCACATGCCCCCTCCTGGGGATTGAGCCCACAACACGGGCATGTGCCCTGACTGACCGGGAATCGAACCCTTGACCTCCTGGTTCAAAGGTCGACACTCAACCACTGACCCACATCAGCCCGACTGGTTTTATTTTATTTTTCGCTTTTGCATGGGAATGGCCATTGTCCCAGCATCATTTGTTAAAATGACCATCTTTGCTGCGTTGTATTGTTTTTGTTTTTGTTTTTTTTTTATCAAAGACTAGTTGACTATCCTTATGGGATCTCTATCTGGACTCCCTATTGTGTATCATTGATCTAATTATCTGTTTTTGTTTGTTTTTTGTTTTTAATATATTTTTATTGATTTCACAGAGGAAGGGGGGGCAGAGAGAGATCGAAGCATCAGTGATGAGAGAGAATCATGGACCGGCTGCCTCCTGCACGCCCCCTACTGGGGATGGAGCCCACAACCCAGGCATGTGCTCTTGACCGGGAATTGAACCCTGACCTCCTGGTTCATAGGTTGATGCTCAACCACTGAGTCACACTGGCCGGGCAGTGTTTCATCGTTGATCAAGACCCTAAGAATGGCGTGAATGTGAGAACCCCGTGGCATTACCCCGCCCCTCCCCCCCCGCCTTCGTCAGCGGTATCTAATCTACCTCCCCATGACCAACTGTCCTCATTCCATCAGCTGAATTCCCTTCCACCTTTTCGCAAATGTCAGGCTGGATTTATCTCTGGGATGACGAGGATCTTCATGGCAACCCACAGCCCTCCGGCTGCCTGGGTGTCTGGGCTGCGGTGAGAAATCCGTAGTGAGGCCGTCTCTGATGGAAACAGTGAAAAACGGAATCGGTCTTCAGATGACTCCTACGGTTTCAGGTGTGGGTTGTGTCGCGAAGGCCATCCCATGTGACAACCATCTTGTCTAATAGCCGGAGGCCTCCGTGCAGCCAGTTTTCCGCACAGCGTTCTCGTGAGTTCAGTGGAAACTTTGACATCTGGATAAATCATGTGGATTCACTTTTATCCCTTGTTACGACTCCAATGTGGTTATTCACATTTTGATGTCCTGTCCTTACACATTTATGTCTTTCCAACTCCCAGAAAAGCATCCTTGAAGTTTATGGAGCGTCTGCCCCCCTGGTGGTCAGTGCGCATCATAGCGACTGGTTGACCAGTTGACTGCCTCCTGGTGGTCAGTGCACGTCATAGTGAGCAGTTGAGCAGCCTAAGCATCTCATTAGCATATTACACTTTGATTGGTTGAACGGACGCTTAGCACATTAGGCTTTTATTCTATAGGATGAAAAAAGACAGATAGGCTCAGTTAAGGTGAAGGTTGACCTTGTCAGGGAAGATACCGGCCTGGATGTAACTGCCCACCATCACTGCTGTTAGTTAAAGTTTAATTTCAGACCATCCTTTGTGGTGACTTTAGGTCTCTGAGTTTGCAAGACCGCCATGCAGGCCTCCCCTGACCTGGTCAGGTTAGCAAATGGCCCCTTTCGTCCACACATACATCCTTTATAATAAAGAGCTAATATGGTCATCGTGCCCTCGCACCGGGGACCTGAGTCTGCGCCCCCTGCCCTGTGGGGCTTGACAGGGGTGGGTCTGGCCGGGTCAGGGTCTCACGCTATTTCGAGGCACTTGCGGTTGGGCGGGGCCTTGACTCTGGGTCCCGCAGCGCGCCCCAGACTCTGACAGGAGGGAGATTTTCATATACATTTTACTAATTTTCTTCCATCTCTGACACTTCTATTATAGAGAAAGGGCAAATAACAATATTAACGTATTTCCTCTAATTAATTCCCTTTTAATGTGCACGAATTTCGTGCACCAGGCCACTGGTATTCATAATAATAACAGGCTATTGTGTTCCATGGTGCATCACCACTTTGGAGTGTTTTAAAAGTGTAACATTTATGGGATGCACCACTCATGCACCCAGGACAATATCTGCATATCGTACTACCAGTCCTATCCTCTCCATGGACAAAGCACGTATTAATACTGAAGTTGAGCTGGTGCTTGTTTCAGCGTTTTCCTCGGACTCACGCTGTTTTTTTTTTTTTTTTTGATGTCCCTTTGAGCCATTCAACATACCATCCATTTTTCTTTTATTATTTCTAAAAATTTGGAATGTCAATCTCTATACTTTTTTGTTGTTTTGTTGTTTTTAATCCTCACCCGAGGATATTTTTCCATTGATTTTTTTTTTGTAAGGAAAATAGAAGGGAGGGAGAGAGAGACAGAGAGAAACATCGATGTGAGAGAGATACGTCCACTGGTTGCCTCCCGCACACATGCTCAGACCAGGGCTCAGGTTGGGGAGGAGCCTGCAAGCGAGGTGCATGCCCTTGACCGGAATTGAACCCGGGGCCCTTCAGTCTGCAGGGCGGCGCTCTATCCACTGAGCCACACTGGCCAGGGCTCTGTCTCTCTATTTTTTCTTTCCATTATAAGACTTTTCAGCCGATCCGTCCTCCTCAAGCTACCACAGGGGCTCATGAAACGGTAAAAACACGATTAAAGTTGGAGAGGACTCTGCTGGTTTTCCGCGTCCGTGACGAAGGACTGCTTTCCACAGCCGTCCTATCATCTCTACTCGACGTTGACATTTCAGGAAATCGGAATGAGCCCTTTTCTCTCTCCACTCCCTGCTCTCATGTAAATGGCGGTGCTGACGTTTCTGGGATGGAATGTTCCAGAAAATGTCACGGAGCCGAATATAAAACAGGTTAACATTCTCACTTTTGGAGCTTAAAGGGATCGGGTGTTAAAAATAGAGATTTTTTGGTATCCATCCCAGGACTGTGTTCCTCGCACGTGAATTTGAAAGTCGAGAATTTGAATTTCCTTGCATGTGAATTTGACATTCCAGTGTGTCTACAAAGGCATGCCTACACACATGGAAAACAAAGTTGAAATGTTGAAAGTTGTGATAATTTACTTAAATAAGAATTGCTTTCTAGCCCAGAAGACTGGGCTCAGTAATTGAGCGTTGACTTATGAGCCAAGAGGTCAGGGTTCGAATTCCGGTCAAGGGCACATGCCCGGGTTGCGGGCTCGATCTCCACTAGGGGGCATGCAGGAGGCAGCCGATCCATGGTTCTCTCTCATCATGGATGTTTCTTTCTCTCTCTCTCCCTCTCCCTTCCTCTCTGAAATATATAAAAATACTAGAGGCCCAGTGCACGAAATTCATGCACTCAGATGGGGGGTCCCTAAGTCCAGCCTGCACCCTCTCGCAGTCTGGAATCCCTCGGAGGATGTCCACCTGACGGCTTAGGTCCACTCCAGGTAATCAGACATCCTTAGCGCTGCCTCGGAGGTGCGGGAGGCTCCTGCCATCACCACTGCTCTCACCAGCCGTGAGCCTGGCTTCTGGATGAGCGGAACTCCCCCTGTGGGAGCACACTGACCACCAGGGGGGAGCTCCGGTGTTGATCATCTGCCCCCTTGTGGTCAGTGCATGTCATAGCAACTGGTCGTTCTGCCATTCAGTAGATTTGCATATCAGCCTTTTATTATATGGAATTTTTTTGAAAAATGCCTGTATGTCTGACAGGCATTCAAGACATAGGGGTAGATTGGAAAAAGAGCTAACCATCACCTCCTTCTTCTCTGGGGGGAGGGGCAGTATCTACCTACATGCACCTAAGAGTTATACATGAACAAATCAGCTCAGGAAGATTTGTGTTTTGACCTGGGGGTGTCCTGGGGGCGAACCCTAATGCAACTCAGCATAAAATTGCAGCACCCCGTAGCTCTGGGCTTTCTGTAACCTCCTTTCTGTGTAGGGAAATTCTACATGCATTTGCCATAGGCAGATCTTAAATAAATCATGACCATGTGAGAGGAGGAAGAAAATTATGTCGCGGGATTGTCCAGGAAGCGATAAGACAAGCAATGCTGAATGTCAGCCAGATGATACAAGTACTCATGTTCCATTACAAATTCAGGAGGGCTAATTACTTTTGGAAAACTATGGATCAGGTTGTGCTAATAAGATGTCAGGCACTTAATGTAAACCTCCAAACGCGATAGCATCTACAGCTTTCGCAAAGCTCCGTAGACTCAGGTGGCCAAAAATAAGCTTTAGTTCACTTAATTGCATTTAAGCAGGGGGTTGGGAGAAGGTAATGTTAGTCATTCTGTAGCCAACTTCCTTCTATACTTCCTTTCTCTATGAGCACTGCCTTCATTTAATGATGGATGGATGGTTGGATGGATGGATGGATGGATGGATGGATGGATGGATGGATGGATGGATGGATTGATAGGTAGATAAATGAACGAATGGGTGGATAGATGGGTGGATGAATGGATGCATGGATGGATGAATAGACTGAAAGGTGGGTGGATGGATGGATGGATGGATGGATGGATGGATG
>JAWPEG010016630.1:2106418-2117744 GCA_035771395.1 Myotis vivesi
TCCTTGCAGAGAGAAATTCAGAGGCTGCAGAAAGGATGCTGCAAAAGGGAGGCCAGCTCCCCTCCTGGGCCCCCCAGGTCTGCTCATTGGGTATCAGATGCGTTTGGAGGCAAATGAGCAAAGGGGTTCTTTCTTTCTTTCTTTCTTTCTTTCTTTCTTTCTTTCTTTCTTTCTTTCTTTCTTTCTTTCTTTCTTTCTTTCTTTCTTTCTTTCTTTCTTTCTTTCTTTCTCTTTCTTTCTTTCTTTCTTTCTTTCTTTCTTTCTTTCTTTCTTTCTTTCTTTCTTTCTTTCTTCCTTCCTTCCTTCCTTCCTTCCTTCCTTCCTTCCTTCCTTCCTTCCTTCCTTCCTCTCTCTCTCAAGTATATAGTATTCTTATTCTTTTTCATGCTTTTAAAAAATATATATATTTGCCCTGACCGGTGTGGCTCAATGGATAGAGCGTCGGCCTGCGGACTGAAGGGTCCCGGGTTCGATTCCCGGTCAAGGGCATGGACCTGGGTTGCGGGCACATCCCCCGTGGGGGGCGTGCAGGAGGCAGCTGATCGATGTTTCTCTCTCATCGATGTTTCTAACTATCTCTCTCCCTTCCTCTCTGTAAAAAATCAATAAAATATATTTTTAAAAAAATAAATAAAAAATATATATTTTTGCCCTGGCCAGTGTGGCTCAGTGGATAGAGCGTCGGCCTGCGGACTGAAGGGTCCCGGGTTCAATTCGGTCAAGGGCGTGTGCCTTGGTTGCGGGCACATCCCCAGTGGGAGGCGTGGTGGAGGCAGCTGATCGATGATTCTCCCTCATCGATGTTTCTAACTCTCTATCCCTCTCCCTTCTTCTGTGTAAAAAATCAATAAAATATATTTTAAAAATAAAAAACCATATTTTTATTGATTTCAGAGAGGAAGGGAGAGGGAAAAAGAGAGAGTCATGATGAGAGAGAGAATCATGGATCAGCTGCCTCCTGCACACTCCCTAATGGAGATCAAACCTGCAACCCGGGCCTGTGCCCTTGGCCAGGAATCGAACCCCGGACCCTCCAGTCCGCAGGCCGGTGTTCTATCCACTGAGCCACACCGGCCAGGGCGGCTACAATAGGTTTTAAGATGACCCCCACCCTGAGTACCCTGTCGCTTGGTGTTCCTTAATTCCAGGTGGAGAGGGAAAGACGGGCTGTGGCAAATGAGACAAACATGAATCACCCTCTGCCCATCTCTTTTGTCAAAAACGAAGCTGAACCATTGACAAGATTATTAATATTAGGACATGAATTATTCAACTGGGGAGGATGTGTTTTGGAACATGGCCAATAGAATGGGGAAAGATACATATATATTTTGATGTCAAAACCAAAGACAATTACGTCGCAAATGTCACCACGTAATTTTTCTGGACGCGGATAAAAGCTTCTCTTTATTTTTAAATTTATTTATTGACGAGGGAGAGAGAGAGAAATATTGATTTATTGCTGCATGTATTGATGCATTCATTGGTTGCTTCTTGTACGTGCTCTGACCAGCCACCGAACCCACAAACCTGTCATATGGAGACGAGGCTCTAACCCACTGAGATACCCTGCTAGGGACAAATGCTTCACTTTATTTTTTTTTAAATATGTTTTTATTGATTTTTAGAGAGAGTGAGAGGAAGGGAGAGGAACAGAGAGAGAAATATTGAGGAGAGAGAATCATGCATCCGCTGCCTCCTTCCTGCACGCCCCCTTACTGGGGATCGAGCCCAGAACTCAGGCCTGTGCCCTTGACCGGGAATCGAACCCAGGACCCTTCCATTCACAGGCCAACGCTCTATCCACTGAGCCACACCAGCCGGGGCCCAAAAGCTTCTTTTCAGATGGAAACCAAATTATTGCCTAAATGCCCTAGTTCCATTTCATCATTTATCCATCACACATATTCGTTTCCAGGGCATTTTAACCAAAATGCACCAGATTAGGAAAACACACACACACACACACACTCACACACACTCACAGGGGTTTGGTTCTCAGTCCCACACGCAAATTAAAATTCGTACCTTCCACCCATCCGTGTCCATCTGCTTGGTTTTGTTGGTGTGAGGTGTGCTGACATGAAATCAATACCCATGCACTGTGACGATCACACAGACACCGAGCCAAAGCCAGCTCGATCGAGACGAGGAATTCAATAACAGGGCTTTGTAATCCTAATTTTTTCCTTATTGATTAAGGTATTACGTATGTGTCCTTACCCCCCCCCTTGCCCCCCCACCCCACCCCCTACTCATGCCCTCACCCCCCTGGTGTCTGTGTCCATTGGTTAGGCTTATAGGCATGCATACAAGTCCTTGGGTTGATCTGTAATTTGTAATATTTTTTTAAAAAATTAATTGCTAAATTAAATCTGTTGGGGTGATACTGCTAAATATAGATTTCAAGTGTACTCTTCTCTATTTCGTTTTATTTTTTTATTGACTTCAGAGAGGAAGGGAGAAGGAGAGAGAGAGAGAAACATCCATGAGGAGAGAGAATCATGCATCGGCCGCCTCTTGCACGCCCCCACTGGGGATGGAGCCCACAACCCGGGCATGTGCCCTTGACCTGGAATCGAACATTGAACCCCTGGTTCATAGGTTGACGCTTAACCACTGAGCCACACCAGCTGGGCTTCTCTCTCTTTTTTTAAAAAAAAATATTTTTATTTTATTTATTGATTTTATTTATTTTTAACCTAGAGGTCCAGTGCATGACATTCATACACTGGGGGCGGGGGGTGTCCCTCAGCCCAGCCTGCACCCTCTCACAGTCTAGGACCCCTTGGGGGATGTCTGCCTGATGGGTTAGGCCGGCTCTGTACATCCCCCAAGGGTTCCTTAGCGCTGCTGGGGAGGCGGGACAGGCTCCCCCCACCACTGCTGCACTCGCCAACCGTGAGCCTGGCTTCTGGCTGAGCGGCATTTCCCCTACGGGAGTGCACTGACCACCAGGGGGCAGCTCCTGCATTGAGCGTCTGCCCCCTGGTGGTCAGTGCGTGTCATAGCGACCGGCCATTCCAGCATTTGGTCTATTTGCATATTAGCCTTTTATTATATAGGATATATTTTTATAGATTTCAGAGAGGAAGGGATAGAGATAGAAATAGAGATAGATAGAGATAGAGATAGAGATAGAGATAGAGATAGAGATAGAGATAGAGATAGAGATAGAGATAGAGAGAGAGAAACATCCATGATGAGAAAGAATCTCGGATTGGCTGCCTCCTGCACGGCCCCTCCCCGGGGATCAAGCCTGCAACCCGGGCATGTGCCCTGACTGGGAATTGAATCGTGACCTCCTGGTTCCTAGGTGGATGCTCAACCACGGAGCCACGCCGGCCACACTAAATCCCTTTTTCAAAGCGGTCTCTCTCTTTCCCAGGACAGCCAGGCGTTGTCATCTCCACGCATATTTGTTTGGTTTAGAAAACATCTGGGTCTGTGTTTTCCGTGGTTACACACATCCTCCCCGGCCACCTGCTCCCCCAGCTGTTCTCCACGGACACCTCCACGCTGACAACCCTCAGGCGTCAATTAATGTACCGTGATGTCTGATTCCAGGGTCGGTACCGAGTCTTGGCTCCTGCAGAAGCCAGCCCATGCTCCATCGCTCCCCTGGCGAGCCCTCGGTGGGCAGGACAGTCTCATCTTCCACGGCTCACATATAACTCGGGGAGACAGCCCCGTCCAGGGAATCCCGCGTTGCACAGGTAACGAGTGGACTCTTACCAAATGCTTTGAGCTGGGGGGGGGGGGGCATCTTCGTATGACGTCAAATTCCTTCGTTGTGTTGTTTCTTATGACGTTCAAATGCCAAGCGTAAGACACAGCGATTGGTTGCCTCCTGCGTGCGCCCCGACCAGGGGGGCAGCAAGCCTGCAACCGAGGTGCGTGCCCTTGACTGGGAGTCAAACCCAGGCCTGCAGTGACCGACCATAGGAGCATCTAACAGACTGGGGGATCTCAGAGGGAAGGCGGAGATGCATGGGGGGTGGGGTGGGGAGAGATCAACCATGGAACGTATATGCATACTAGAGGCCCGGTGCACGGATTCGTGCACATTAAAAGGAAATTAATTAGAAGGAATATTTTAGAGGCCAGGGAGGGACTATGGGAGGGCTCCAGGGCGTGTCTGGTCCGTCTTGCCCAGTCCTGATTGGCCGGACTCCAGCAGCAAGCTAACCTACCGGTCAGAACATCTGCCCCCTGGTGGTCAGTGCACGTCATAGCGACTGGTCGACCGATCGACTGTCTGCCCCATGGTGGTCAGTGAACATCATAGCGAGCGGTTGAGCAGCCTTAGCATATCATTGGCATATTACGCTTTGATTGGTTGAACGGCCGACCTGCAGACCAGACACTTAGCATATTAGGCTTTTGTTATATAGGACTAGAGCAGTGATGGCGAACCAATGACACGCGTGTCAGAGGTGACACGCGAACTCATATTTTTGGTTGATTTTTCTTTGTTAAATGGCATTTAAATACATAAAATAAATATCAAAAATATAAACCTTTGTCTTACTATGGTTGCACATATCAAAAAGTTTCTGTATGTGACACGGCACCAGAGTTAAGTTAGGGTTTTTCAAAATGCTAACACGCCGAGCTCAAAAGGTTCGCCATCACTGGACTAGAGGCCCAGTGTATGAAATTCGTGCATGGGGAGGGGATCCCTCCGCCCGGCCTGCACCGTCTCACAATTCGAGACCCCTTGGGGGATGTCCGACTGCTGGTTTAGGTGGATCGGGCCTAAACTGGCAACCAGACATCCCTCTCACAATCCAGGACCACTGGCTCCTAACCGCTCACCTGTCTGCTTGCCTGATCACCCCTAACCACTCTGCTGCCTGCCTGATCGCCCCTAACTGCTCTGCCTTGGCCCCTGCCACTGTGGCTTCGTCTGGAAGGACGTCCGGAATGTCATCTGGAAGGCTTTTTGGCTGTCCAGTCTAATTAGCATATTAGGCTTTTATTATACAGGATATGCATAGCACATGGACACAGACAATAGTGTGGGCAAGGCCTGGGAGGGGCGCATTCCTACTGTACTCTCACCGCTGACCGAATCCTGTAAGGTCGAGGGTCACTTACGGGTCCACCTATTGGCCTTGAGCCAGGACCATCGATACGTTGAGCTTCTTCTACTCTGTTGAGCAACCTCTAATTCCCGTCGTTCTTATAAGCGGATATTTAAATACAATTTATTCTGGTAATTCCAATTGTTCACCAAATGTGCAGTAAACAGCAGTGAAACACAGATAAGAGAAACATAGTCTGGCCTGTGTGGCTCAGTGGTTGAGCGTCGACTTCTGAACCAGGAGGTCAGGGTTCGATTCCTGCTCAGGGCACATGCCTGGGTTGCGGGCTCCATCCCCAATAGGGGCATGCGGGAGGCAGCTGATCTATGATTCTCTCTCTTTGTTGGTGTTTCTATCTCCCTCTGCCCATCCCTTCTTCTCTGAAATCAATAAACATATATATTTTTTAAAAATAAAATCATCTTTTTCTCTAGACTACTTTAGCATTGCATCAAAGTAGCTATTTTTTTTCCAGAATCTCATTATGCATATCTCATCCTACGCGGCCATGAATTCCCAAACATTTACCTTCCTGTCATACACAAATATTTGAAGGGTTGCCATAACCCCCATCAATTGCCGAGGCAGGAAGCTACAAAGCCTGCATACAATTTGAATTCTCTTTCTGAAAATAGACCATGTCTCAAAGGGGTTCGCTTTTCAAAATAGGTTCTGTCATAATGGAACCTGGAGATTTGACCAAAAAAATAAAAAAAAAATGTAGGGGTGATTATCTGAACCTAAATATGCATTTCGTGTATTCCATCAGCAAGGGGGACCTCACAGGCATGTTGAAGAGTTAGATTCCTATGATCAAATCAGCCTTATTCAAGTGTAACCATAGCAACATAGGCTGTAATAAATTAAAAGAAATACGTGGGAGAATTCATTTAGCCACCATAGATAAAAAAAAAAAAAGAAAACTATTCAAAAGTAGGTTTGCATGTCTCAGGATTGGAACTGATAGTGAGGAATAAAAAAAAAAAATTCCACCAATGGAATGGTTGCACATGAGAGAATACTGTCTTTCATCTACTTTTCTAAAAAATATATTTTATTGATTTTTTACAAAGAGTAAGGGAGAGGGATAGTTAGAAATATCCATGAGAGAGAAACATTGATCAGCTGCCTCCTGCGTGCCCCCTACTGGGGATGTGCCCACAACCAAGGTACATACCCTTGACGGGAATTGAACCCGGGACCCTTCAGTCCTCAGGCCGATGCTCTATCCACTGGGCCAAACCTGTTAGGGCTCATCTTTAAACAGCCTGGAAATATTGTCTCGGGTTGGAAGGAAGGTGATAGCATCAGCAAGAAAGGATTCGTCTGCCCTCTTCCATTTGCAAAGTCTTTTCACGATTTAAGATAGATCCTTACCCACGGGGACTCGGAAATAGGAAGCCAGTGAAAAAGGAGACCAATGAAAGAAGTGGCCAATGAAAAACGAGGCCAATGATAGAGCTGACCAGTGAAAGGGTGGCCAATAAAAGTGTTGACCAATGAAAGAAGTGGCCAATGAATGACAAGGCCAATGAAAGAGGTGGCCAATGAAAGGGGTGGCCAATGGAAGTGCTGACTAATGAAAGAGTTGACCAATGAATGACAAGGCCAATGAAAGAGGTGGTCAATGAAAGGGGTGGCCAATGGAAGTGCTGACTAATGAAAGAGTTGACCAGTGAATGACAAGGCCAATGAAAAACGAGGCCAATGATAGAGCTGACCAGTGAAAGGGTGGCCAAAATGAAACTGCTGACCAATGAAACTGCTGACCAATGAAACTGCTGACCAATGACTGACAAGGCCAATGAAAGAGGTGGTCAATGAAAGGGGTGGCCAATGAAAGTGCTGACTAATGAAAGAGTTGACCAATGAATGACAAGGCCAATGAAAGAGGTGACCAATGAAAGGGGTGGCCAATGAAAGTGCTGACTAATGAAAGAGTTGACCAATGAATGACAAGGCCAATGAAAGAGGTGGCCAATGAAAGGGGTGGCCAATGAAAGTGCTGAACAATGAAAGAGTTGACCAATGAATGACAAGTTGACCAATGAATGTAAGGCCTATCTACTGAGGTGGCCAATGAATTAGGTGACCAATGAATTAGGTGGCCAGTGAAAGAGCTGACCAGTAAAACGGATGGCTAATGAAAGAGGCGCCCTATGGAAGGGGCAGCCAATGAAAGAGGAGAGCAAATGCCCAGGCAGTGTGGCTCAGTGGTGGAGCATCCACCTATGAACCAGGAGGTCAGGGTTCGATTCCCCATCAAGGGCACATGCCCAAAGTGTGGGCTCCATCCCCAGTAGGAGGTGTGCAGGAGGCAGCCGGTCCATGATTCTCTCTCATCATGGATGTTTCTATCTCTCCCTCTCTCTTCCTCTCAGAAATAAATAATAATGTATTATTCAACAAAAGAGGTTTATGTATCAGTTTCCATTCATTCAATAGCTTTCACGTCCTTTTACACAAGGGGTCACTCGAATGGAGTAGGACATTTGCAGAGGGGCCCAAGCGAGGTAGACAAGACGGCCGAATCCTAGGGGTTTCATTTTGCATCATGTCACTCCAGAAGGTGCCCTCCCGTGTTCGTGTGTGTCGTTTACTGGGGATGACAAGAGGATTAACCAGGATTCTCTCTGTTGGAAGCCTCCATAATTCACTCTGCATAGCCCCTGGCTTTTC
This sequence comes from Myotis vivesi, assembly GCA_035771395.1. Taxonomy (NCBI): domain Eukaryota; kingdom Metazoa; phylum Chordata; class Mammalia; order Chiroptera; family Vespertilionidae; genus Myotis; species Myotis vivesi. The sequence continues at coordinate 2,114,185 of JAWPEG010016630.1, forward strand.
TGACATCCCCGAGGCGGTAAGCCATTTGTTACCAGCGACTTAGGAGCGGCAGTGTGGAATGTTAAAAGTAAAAGTGCTATTGTAATGCCTGGCTGTTTTGTTTCGAGGGCCTGGAAGTGTTCTATTGAGCCAATATGTTTTTGTTGTGTGTGTGTGTGTGTGTGTTTTTATGCCCAGAAGCAAGCTTTTGCTATATATTTTTAAGTTGTTTTTTTTAGTACGACTTGCAAAACGTTGAAAGGTCTATATTTCAAAGGCCTCCTCTAATAACGGAAAACATCTCGTCTCTAAATTCCTATTTTACGCACGGCATTATATTATACACGTTCATATGCGTTTATTTATATCCTTAGTTCCCGTCTGACATATTTATTACAAATATATATGTATATATTGCCTACCCATATATGTCAACGTAATTGTGTTACACATATTTGTGTGTATGTATAAGTGATATATATGTGTGTGTGTGTATACATATATATTCTTTATTTCTCTCTTCCTAATACATGCAACAAGAATCATATATCAGACAAATACCTCTTCTATTTGTCAGTCTGTCTGTCTATCATCTATCTATCTATCTATCTATCTACCTATCTATCTATCTATCTATCTTAACTATTTATATACCCATCTACCCTTGTATCATCAGTCATTCATCTATGCATTCTATTTATCATATCTATCATCTATCTATCTATCTATCTATCTATCTATCTATCTATCATCTATATTTTCATCATCTTATTCATCCATCACCTATCATATCTATATCTATCTATCTATCTATCTATCTATCTATCTATCTATCTAACTATTTATATACCCATCTACCCTTGTATCATCAGTCATTCATCTATGCATTCTATTTATCATATCTATCATCTATCTATCCATCTATCTATCATCTATATCTATCTATCTATCTATCTATCTATCTATCTATCTATCATCTATCTATCTATCTATCTATCTATCTATCTATCTATCTATCTATCTACCAATGTATCATCTATCATCCATACATTCTATTTTTATCATCTATCTATCTATCTATCTATCTATCTATCTATCTATCTATTATCTATCTGTCTGTCTGTCTACCTACCTACCTATCATCTATCATCTATGTGTTTTATTTTTATTATCTATCTATCTATCTATCTATCTATCTATCTATCTATCTATTATCTATCTGTCTGTCTGTCTGTCTACCTACCTACCTACCTACCTACCTATCACCTATCATCTATGCTTTCTATTTTTATCATCTATCATCTATCTATCTATCTATCTATCTATCTATCTATCTATCTATCTACCTATCATCTATCATTTTATCTATCTATCTATCTATCTATCTATCTATCTATCTATCTACCTATCATCTATCATCTATCCATCCATCCAAGCAGTCTGGAGTTAATTCTTCCCTTTCCTTTTACATATCTCATAAGGACGTTAACATCCCATGCCACGTGAACCTTGAGAGCTGCATGTATATTTTGGCAGACAGGTTTGTGTGACGCCATCTTTCAAGTTTTGATTCGATTTGATTCCTCCCAGCAGGTCATTACCCTGTCAGTTGCATTACCTGCAAAATCACGTCTGAGCTACTGCCGGGCACATGCAGGCTCCCGGGGACATAAATCCTAATACAGATATTTACGCCTGTGGAGTCTTGTCACTCGATACAGCCTGCGGCATTCCTAGTGGCTTTTGTGTCCTACCTATGAGTATTTCAGGGCAGATTCATGCTCATGTACTTAGCCTGATGTTCCTCAAGGGATGGACCCATCACTTTGATCTCAGGAGAAGGTGTTGATGCATATGATCCTATATAATAAAAGCCTAATATGCTAAGCATCCGGTTGGCCGGCCAGCCGTTACGCCAATCAAAACGGAATATGCTAATGATATGCTAAGGCCACTCAACTGCTCGCTATGACGTGCACTGATCACCGGGGGCAGACACTCCGACCAGTAGGTGAGCTGTTGACTCACCCAGCTAGTGTGGCTCAGTGGTTGAGCGTCAACCTATGAACCAGGAGGTCAGGGTTCAATTCCTGGTCAGGGCACAGGCCCAGTGTAGGGCCTGCAGGAGGCAGCCGATCCATGATTCTCACTCATCATGGATGTTTCTCTCTCTCCCTTCCACTTTGAAATCAATAAAAATATATAAACAAACAAAAAAATCCAACTTTTCAATTTTTAAAAAAATATACATTTTATTGATTTTTTACAGACAGGAAGGGAGAGGGATAGAGCGTTAGAAACATCGATGAGAGAGAAACATCGACCAGCTGCCTCCTGCACACCCCCCACTGGAGATGTGCCCGCAACCCAGGCACATGCCCTCGACCGGAATCGAACCCGGGACCCTTCAGTCCGCAGGCCGACGCTCTATCCACTGAGCCAAACCGGTCAGGACCCAACTTTTCAATTTTATCGAGACTTGCATTTCACATCAAAGAGCCTGGCTGGCATGAACAGTTCCCTCTATAAAGCGCTGGACTGGAGTCGGACACCACCAGTGAGTTCTTCCGAAGGGAGACACTATGTTGTCAGTGTCTCCATGGGACCAAATCTCCATGTTACTGTTGCCACGGCTACTGAAGCACAAAGACAAGGATGGTGCCAATTTGCATCTGAATGGGTGGCTCCAGTGGGTGCAGCAGACAATGCCATCCTTTGGGGAAGACTCCACATTTCACTGTGGACTCAAGTTGCCCAAGAAGGAGGATGAGCCCGGCTGGTGTGACTCAGTGGATTGAACATCCTCCCATGGACCCAGAGGTCCCGGGTTCGATTCCCAGTCAAGGCACATGCCCGCGTTGTGGGCTCGATCCCCAGTAGGGGGCATGCAGCAGACAGCCGATCCATGATTCCCTCTCATCATGGATGTTTCTATCTCTCTCTCTCTCCCTCCCCCTTCCTCTCTCTGAATTTCAATAAAAACTCATTTTTATTTTTTTTGAATACATTTTTTATTGATTTTTTACAGAGAGGAAGGGAGAGGGATAGAGAGCTAGAAACATCGATGAGAGAGAAACATCGATCAGCTGCCTCCTGCACACTCCCCACTGGGGATGTGCCCGCAGCCAAGGTACATGCCCTTGATCGGAATCGAACCCGGGACCCTTGAGTCCGCAGGCCGACACTCTATCCACTGGGCCAAACCAGTTAGGGCTTAAAAACTTATTTTTAAAAAAGATGTTTAAATTAAAAGGAGGTTATCATCATCGTTCCTGGGGCAGATAGGGAATCCACAAACTAGGGAACCAAGATGGGGTGGCCCTTAATTGATTCATTGCCGTCATGGCCCCCAACAAAGGAAAAAGGAGTCATTCGTTAGCGAGAAATGGATGTCTAATTAAACTACCTGTCTCTCCATTACTTCATTTTGAGTTTCCATAAAATCTCTGCAGAAGACACACAAGCCTCAAATGAATCCCTCAAGATACTATATATGTACTAGTAACTAATACATATTCATTAAAATTTCATATAGTGTTTATATATATATATATATATATATATATATATATATATATATA
>JAWPEG010016630.1:2169332-2180753 GCA_035771395.1 Myotis vivesi
ACCCCCCCTCCCCCCTTCCCTCTGAGATTCATCAGTCTGTTCCATGTTTCCATGCCTGTGCATTGAGCGTCTGCCCCCTGGTGGTCAGTGAGCATCATAGTTACCGGTTGAAAGGTCAAAAGGTCGAAGGGTCCAACAGTCGCTTATGCTTTTCTATATATATAGACTCGAGAGCCAAATGAAATTATCAGCTTAACAATGAGCCGCTCTATTTGGTCAAATATTGAATTAACTCATCCCTAATGCCTTGGCAGGGCCAGCCCCAATGATTTCTCCGGTCTGATAAGGACCACAGGCTGGACATTCCCCATCCCTGCCATAAGCCATTATTTTTGCTAAGTTTTATCGAATCAACCTGTGACCTCCTGGCTCATAGGTCGACGCTCAACCACTGAGCCATGTCGTCCGGGCCGTGCAATTATCTCCTTCGTTTTGGGCCTGGTTGAATTACCTCACCCTGACACGACCTCTCCCCCAGAAGATTCTATTTTAAAAATTTATTTAAAGAAAGTTGTGCCTGTAAACAATCTTTATTATTCGTTGTGTTTCTATCATTCTTACGGCATGAATTTTAGCCATATCCCATCTGCAGCTCAATGTTTCTCAACACACAGTTCATTTAGAAATGTTTAGAGTGAGTAAATACATTTCATTTAACAATGTTGAGCCGAAACCGGTTTGGCTCAGTGGATAGAGCGTCGGCCTGTGGACTGAAAGGTCCCAGGTTCGATTCCGGTCAAGGGCATGTACCTGGGTTGAGGGCACATCCCCCGTAGGAGATGTGCAGGAGGCAGCTGGTCGATGTTTCTCTCTCATCGATGTTTCTAACTCTCTATCTCTCTCCCTTCCTCTCTGTAAAAAATCAATAAAATATATTTTATAAAAAATGTTTATAGTGAATAAATACAAGACATGGAATGCCACCCCCCCAAATTTGCCTGTAGGGCTGGAATCTTGGAAACCAACATCAGTTAATTTTATTTTTTCAACTCCTTCTCAGAACACAGACGGCGTCCTCGGTCTTACAATCATCCTATATAATAAAAGGCTAATATGCAAATTGACCGAATGGTGGGACGACCGGTTGCTATGATGCGCACTGACCACGAGGGGGCAGACGCTCCACACAGGAGCTGCCCCCCTGGTGGTCTGTGCGCTCCCACAGGGGGAGCACTGCTCAGCCAGCAGCACATCCCCCAAGGGCTCCCAGACTGTGAGAGGGTGCAGGCCGGGCTTGGGCCACCCCGCCCAGTGCACAAATTTTGGGCACCGGTCCTCTAGTCCTTTACAAAAGGGAAAACAACCTTCGCATCTTTTATGCAAAGGAAGCCTTATGCTGACCCGGCACATGGCGAATATTTGTCTTGGGCCGAGCTAAATCAATGACCTCGGCCAAGTCCTTCACGGCCTCATTTTCCTGGGAAATAAGACAGTCTCAGTGGTTGCTTTTAGCACCATGCAGCTACACGTCTTGCAAAAAAAAAAAAAAATGGGGGAGGGGGTAGAAATAGACCTTTTGGGGCCCAGGAGATAGGATTTATTTGAGCAGCAAAAGGCAGCTGAGCGTGACGAGGATGTCGCTGTGTGAGCACTTCATTATCTGGGCTCGCCAGGCGGCCTCGGGTGTCTGTCAATTACAGACACAGAGGAAGTCAATGAAGCCTCACTCGTGCGACTCTCCGATTTAATTATGACGGCGAAATGTTCCTGCGACGCGTAGTTAACCGAGTTGGTCCCTTAGGTTGTCTTTCAACACATGTGTGTTTTATTTTTAAATATATTTTTATTGATTTCAGAGAGAAGAAGGCGGGGCCGGGGGGGGGGGAAGAGATAGAAACATCAGTGATGAGACAGAATGATGGATCGGCTGCCTCCTGCACGCCCCCTACTGGGGATCGAGCCCACAACCCGGGCCTGTGCCCTTGACTGGGAATCGAACCCGGGACCCTTCAGTCTGCAGGCTGACGCTCTATCCGTTGAGTCAAACCGGCCAGGACTTAAATATGTTTTGTCAATTTTTTAGAAAGAGATGAAGGGAGATGATAGATGATAGAAAGAATAGATAGATAGATAGATAGATAGATAGATATAGATATAGATAGATTATAAATGATAGATAGATAGATTAGATAGATAAATAGATAAATAGATAGATAAATAAATAGATAGATGATAGATAGATAGATATAGATTATAAATGATAGAGAGAGAGATAACTAGATAGATAGATAATAGAGATATAGATAGAAATAGAGAGACAGAGACATGGAAATAGAGATAGAGACAGAGATAGAGATAGAAACATAAATGTGAGAGAGAAACATTCATTGGTTGCCCGCCTGGGCGTCAAGCCCACCAGCGAGGCATGTTCTATGACTGGATCTCGAACCCAGAAACCTTTGGGTGTGCGGGACGGCACTCCAACCTACTGAGCCACCCAGTCTGCATAAATATGTAGAATTCTTTCTTTATTTTTAAATATACATTTTTGTTGACTTCAGAGAAGAAGGGACAGGCAGAGAGAGAGATAGAAACATCCGTGATGAGAGAGAACCATGGACCGGCTGCCTCCTGCACGCCCCGTACTGGGGATCGAGCCCACAACCCGGGCCTGTGCCCTTGACAGGGAATCGAACCCGGGACCCTTCAGTCCCCAGGCCGACGCTCTATCCACTGAGCCACACCAGCTCATGCAAAACGTAGGCTTCTTAAGACATGCATATGCACAAGGCATACGTGTCACCATGCCCAATACTCTGCAAATACTGAGACGTGTGTAACATTTTGACTCAGAATGGGCAGTGGGTATATATATATATATATATAATACGTCTGGAAAGATGAAGAGAGGAAAGCAAAAAAAAATGTTAAAGAAGGAAAGATTAAATATGCTAAAAAATGCAATGCGTCTGTATTCCATCACGGCCTTTGTAGATAAGACTTTTGAGCTATTAAATAAAAAAAAGAACAAGATGGAAAGTTTATGACGGATCGCACCGCCTCAGCCCTGGAGGGCAGAGAAAGTCATTTCTGCATATCTGCAGGCTTTCTCCCTGAAATATCATTTTCTTAACCTTTTTTTTCCAAAGCGAAGAATTTTGACGAGACGTGTATTTTGACTTGGGGCATGACATTAAGAAAAAAAAGAAAAAGAAAAAAAAGGTCAGGCTCTCCACTCCTATACAAGGTTTCGGAGACTATATAAAAATATAGAATTTATTTCCACCTCGTAGTATCGATCGCCTGGTAGAGGGCGGAAGTATGGGATATTTTCTCACTCATCTGTGAATGTTTCCCCATAGAGTGTAGAAATAGCTACTAAAACCTGGTGCTCTGAGATTTAAATATTGAAAGATAATTTAACATTCTTTTAAAAAAATATTTTTATTGATTTCAGAGAGAAAGGGAGAGGGAGAGGGAGAAACATCCATGATGAGAGAGAAGGAGGTAGCCGATCCATGATTCTCTCTCATCACTGATGTTTCTCTCTCTCTTTCCCCCCCCCCCCACTTCCTCTCTGAGATCAATAAAAATATAATAAAAAATAAATAAAAGAGAGGACATTGGACACTATTTCTAAGTATAACTCAAGTTCAGCGAAATGAAGCCGGGGGTTAGAGAAGGAAGTGTGTGTGTGTGTGTGTGTGTGTGTGTGTGTGTGATAAATCTCCTAATTTCCAAAAATAGGTTACAAATGGAGACCGTGAAGGGAATATTTATGGAAATGACGTTACTATCCCCGCTGAAAAATTAAACTCATTATTAGGTGATTTTGGACAGTAAGGGAAGCTTTCACCTCTACCTCACATGGAATCTGTTTCTCTGTCTTACAAACACACACACACACACACACGCTCACACACGCAAGCTCATACACACATTCTCACACACATACACACATACGCTCACACAATGATCATGCATGTATGACCACACATGTGAAAACATGTGCAAGTAGCATGCAGGCTCTCACACATGTGAATGCATGCAGGCTCACACATACACAAACACTCAGAGAAACCCACACATATCCTCACGCATACATGGTCCCACACATGCACTGAAGCATGTGCTCACACATGCACACTCACATGCATGCTCACAACACTACCTGCACACTCAGAAATGCACCCACAGTCTCACACATGTGCTCGCACATGCACTCATGCTCTTACACATGCACACACACATTTGCACATCCAATACCACCTCCTTCACACATGTTCGTACACGTGGCCTATGCACATATGTGTTCACTCATGTTCACATGCACGGTCATGCATACACACTCCCAACACATGCTCCCACACCCTTGCACACACACATTTCATAAGAGTTTGGTTTCCTGGCTGAAAAATACAACACACCATTGGAAAAAAATCTTTACTAAATAGAGTAGCTCACGTGGACGCCTCCCTTTCCAATTCGGTTCTATTTGTAAGGTTGTCAGGACGTCTGTCATTCCATCCTTGACATCCCACAAGTGGAACGTGATCCCATCGGCGCCCAATGGGAAAGCTTAATCTCCTTTATCAATAACGAAACGAACCCGATCTGTCCCCGGAAGCAGGCTGTGTGAGCTGGCTGGCGTATACAATTATGTCACAGGAAATAAAACTGACAGAAATGGGGGTGAGGGAACAACACAGGACGTTAATTAAAATACATGCTGTGTGTGGCATGCACAACCGCCTGTCACGACGAATTTCCCAGGAAAAGATGAAGAGGACACGGCGGATATTAAACAGGTAATAGGAGATTTTGTCGACCAGTGGACTGTCTGCCCCCTGGTGGTCAGTGCATGTCATAGCGACTGGTCGACTGTCCGACTGTCTGCCCCCTGATGGTCAGTGCACATCATAGAGAGCGGTTGAGTGGCCTTAGCATATCATTAGCATATTATGCGTTGATTTATTGAATGGCCAACTGGTCAACCGCACACTTAGCCTATTAGGCTTTTATTATATAGGATTGGGGGAGGGCCACTGGGTAACAAAATTATTCAGGTTCGAGATGTCCAATTCCCTCAGACCTCACCTGTACTCTGCATTATGTGTTCACCAGCCCAAGTCAATTCTCCCTCCAGTATTTATTGCCCCCATAATTTCCTCCACCCCCTCAACACCTCATCCTGGAAATCCTCATGTCCAGATCCATGACTTTTTCTCTCTTTTTATTTTTTTTCTTTTTCCTTTCTTTCTTTCTTTCTTTCTTTCTTTCTTTCTTTCTTTCTTTCTTTCTTTNATGACCGCTACCCTTCCCATTGGCTAATCAGCATATCCTTATGCAAATTAACTGTCAGCCAAGATGGCGGCCGGCAGCCATACACTGAAGCGAGCAGGGAGGCTTGCTTGCTCCAGTGACTGCGGACTCCAACGTTCCCCGCCTCACTTTCCGGCCTCTCAGCTGCAACTCTAAGCAACTATGTACTATGTTGCAAATAAGAAGCTAAACAAAACCCCAGAAACCAGCCGGACTGAAAGCCAGCCAGACCGCAACATTGTATCGATGTTTTCAGCAGCGAGGCCTCAGAGCTAAAGCTGGCCCAGAATAAAAAAAAAAAAACAAAAAAAAAACAAAGAACAGTTGGGAGCTTCAGTCACTCGCCAGCCGGAAAACAGCCCTCAGCCCCTCACCCAGATTGGCCAGGCACCCCAGTGGGGACCCCCACCCTGATCCAGGACACCCTTCAGGGCAAACCAGCCTCCTGGTATATACCCATGCACCAGGCCTCTATTCTATATAGTAAAAGGGTAATATGCCTCCCGGCACTGGGATCAGCAGAGCAGCGAGGCTCCCGGCACCGGGATCAGCATGACAGGGGGCAGCGCCCAAACCCCCTGATCGCCCTGTGGCTCTGTGTGTGACAGGGGGCAGTGCCCCAACCCCCTGATTGGCCCTGCTCTGTGTGTGACAGCGGGTGGCACTGCAACCTCCCCATCGACCCTGCCTTGAGTGACAGGGGGCGGTGCCCCAACCCCCCAATCGGCCCTACCCTGAGCGTGACTGAGGGTGGCATCGCAACCTCCCAATCCGCCCTGCTCTGTGCATGACTGGGGGCGGTGCCCCAATTCCCCAATCGGCCCTGCTCTGAGCCCGACCAGGGGCTGCAACTAGGGATTGGGCCTGCCCTCTGTCACCCGGGAGCAGGCTTAAGCCAGCAGGTCGTTATCTCCCGAGGGGTCCCAGACTGCGAGAGGGCACAGGCCGGGCTGGGGGACCCCCCTCCCTACCCCCCCCCGAATGCACAAATTTTTGTGCACCGGGCCTCTAGTATATATATATAAAAGCCTAATATGCAAATTGTCCCCACGGGAGTTTGACCGGGAGACCGGGAGGGAGTTTGATAGCTTGCCATGATATGCACTGACCACCAGGGGGCTGTGGGGAATGAAGGAAAGCCCAGCCCACCAGCCGGAAGGCCCGGATTGGCCCTGATTGCTGGCCAGGCCTAGGGACCCTACCCATGCACGAATTTCGTGCACCTGGCCTCTAGTTTTCTATAAGTTAAAAACACATACTATATCTGCCCTACTGGGTTTGGATCAGCGAAAAGAGCATCAGGCCACAGGCCAGAGAGTCATGGGTTTGAGTCCTTGTTTAGGGGCACATGCCTGGGTTTCAGGCTCAATCCCCAGCCCGGGTTGGGGTGCCTGTGGGATGCAACCAGCTGATCTATTGCTCTCACATCGATGTTTCTCTCTCTTGCTCTCTCCCCCCATCTTCTACTCTCTATAAAAATCAATGGAAAAATATTCTCAGGTGAGGATTTTAAAAAAAACTTTAAAAACATACATATCCAAGATCAAGCAGCCCCACGCCTAATATTGTACAAGAAATATGAAAATATGTCTGTAACATATTCGTACAAGAATGATTAATAATAGCTCATTATTAGGAAAACTCCAGGTTGCACCAATAGGAAGATGAATGCTGATTTATTTATACAATGGCCTGCTGCTTGGTAAGAAAAGTATAGGGACTACTGATATGATAACAACGATGCATCTTTATCATTTTTAAATATTTTTATTGATTTCAGAGAGGAAGAGAGAGGGAGAGGGAACGATAGAAACATCAGTGATGAGAGAATCAGGATCGGCCGCCTCCTGCACGCCCCCCGACTGGGGATGGAGCCCGCAACCTGGGCATGTGCCCTTGACCAGAATCGAACCCGGGACCCTTCAGTCCGCAGCGATGTTCTATCCACTGAGCCACACTGGCTGGGGCCCATTGATTTTTAGAGAGAGTGAAAGGGGAAAACAGAGAGAGAGAGAGCGAAACATCAGTGTGAGAGAGACATGTCCAATGGTTGCCTCCCGCATGCGCCCTTGACAGGAATGGAACCCAGGACCCTTCGGTCCAAAGGCGGGCACTCTAACCACTGAGCAACACAGGCCAGGGTTCAATTCATTTTATTTTATTTTTTATTGATTTCAGAGAAGGCCAGGGGAGAGGGAGGGAGAAGGCAAGAGAGAAACATCCATGAGGAGAGAGAATCCTGGACCGGCTGCCTCCTGCACGCCCCCCACTGGGGATGGAGCCTGCAACCCGGGCCTGTGCCCTGATGGGGAATCGAACCCGGGACCCTGCAGTCCGCAAGGCCGATGCTCTATCCACCGAGCCACACCAGCCAGAGCTCAATTCATTTTAAAAGCAAAAAAAAAGCACAACATGTCATCCAGAAAATGTATTCATTTATCCCACGATGATTAGGAATAACTTGCTGCCTTTACGAGGTAACTCCTTAATGACAACCGAATGGAAACAATAGCCTCACACATTGATTTTTTTTTTCCCGCCTCAGGAGACATCAATAGCAAGCTCATCAAACATATTAAATTATATCCAGCGAGTAACTGAAATGCAGTAGAAATGCGATTCATTTGTGTCGTGTCTTATTCAAAGGAAGTTGCTTAAAAATACATCTGAGGACCCTACTTTTCATCTCAACCACTGAGCCACACCGGCTGCCCCGCTTTTAATTATTTAATGACTAGAGGCCCGGTGCATGAATTCTGTGCACAGGTAGGGTTGGTCCCTAGGCCTGGCCGGGGATCAGGGCCAATCTGTGGGGCGACCGGCGGAGTGATCGGGGGGTGGGGCCCTGCTGGCACCCGCCTTGGCCGGTCTGGGGCCTGCAGACTGCAGGCAGCTCCTGCGTTGAGCGTCTGCCCCCTGGTGGTCAGTGCATGTCATAGCAACCGGTCATTTTCCCCTTTGGTCAATTTGCATATTAGGCTTTTATTCTATAGGATAGAGTCATAGGGATGCAAATATGAATCAATATGAAATATATATACTGTCACTGGCCAGATGCGAGCAACTGGCTGCAGACACTACATCTTTCTTTCCAATGCTCTCCTCTTTTTATGAAATAAAAAAAAATACATTAAGGAAAATTCTGTACGGAGCTGTGTGCAACCTTAAGAACATATGATCGCACAAATTATTTGCTCATTAATATCTGTGGGCTGAGATTTCAAATGAGGACAGGTGTATAGATTTCTCATTTAAATGATTATCTTATGGAATGTGTCTCCCCAGAGGTGGAAACGAATATTTCCCAGGTTAGTAATTAAAATGTTGGGGAGTCACAAGGAATGTAAATTAAGGTTATTGCTGGCTATATGTGTCGTATGGAACATGAATTATTATTCTTACAAAGGCATCGCAAAGAATGCAAAATAATATTATTGCTGGTTTTGTGTGTTATATATACTAATAACATGAATTATTGTTATTATTGTTCCTACAAAGCATTCTTAAATTAAAGGAAGATGCTGGTTCGTTTTTGTTTGTTTTCTTTTCGCCAAATGTATATTAAAAACAACCATCTTATTGAAAAAAGTCTTAGTTGGATCGTCTCAGAAAATCATTCTTGCCCGGCCCATGTGGCTCAGTGGTTGAGAGTTGACCTATGAGCCAAGAGGTCAGGGTTCGATTCCCGGTCAAGGGCACATGCCCGGGTTGTGAGCTCCATCCCCAGTAGGGGGCGTGCAAGAGGCGGCCGATCCATGATTCTCTCTCATCATTGATGTTTCTCTCTCTCCCTCTCCCTTCCTCTCTGTAAAAAAATCAATAAAATATATTAAAAAATATATATATAAATATATTTTTTAAAAGTGGGGTCATGAACAATACACTAAAATGAATAATTCCCTAGACAGTCCCCTTGGGGATTCTGCGTTGAGAAAATAATGATAATTCAGTGGGTACCAGCAACACGTCATGCATACTGAGGATGATGGATGTTTAAATAAAGTTAATTTGTTAATGATGTTTGGAAAGGTTTGCCTGAGACTTACCACTTGGCTCCTTTCCCAAAAAGGAAGTCGCTGTCTCTGGCATTTTTGATAAATTTATAATCCAGGTGTTATAATTAGAATCACCTTAGACCTCAATCTAGTTCAGGCTGCGTTTCACTGTCACAGAGAGGAAATGAGAGGCGGTGACAAGGGAAGTTCCTCTTAGAAATGTTTCATCGATTTGCCAGCCCTCAACAATAAATTCTCCTATCCACCCATCCACACATCCATTCATCTGTATATCTATCCATCCGTTCATTTATCTATCAATATATCTATCTCTCCATCCATGCATCCACTTAGCTATCTTTGCCATCTATCCATCCATCCTATCATCTATCTATCTATCATCTATCTATCTATCTATCTATCTATCATCTATCTATCATCATCTATTTATCTATCTATCATCATCTATTTATCTATCTATCTATCTATCTATCTATCTATCTATCTATCTATCTATTTATCACCTATCTATCCATCCAACCACACAACAATTCATCTGTATATCTATCCATTCATTCATTTATCTATCAATATATCAATCTCTCCATCCATGCATCCACTTAGCTATCTCTGTCATCTATCCATCCATCATCTATTTATATCTATCCATCCATCTATATATTTGTCTACCCATTCATATCTATGTATCATATCTATCTATCTATCTATCTATCTATCTATCTATCTATCTATCTATCTATATCTATCATGTATCATCCATCATCATCTATGTACCATCATCTATCCATACATCCATCCATTCATCTATCTTTCCATGCATCTATCATCTATCTATCTATCTATCTATCTATCTATCTATCTATCTATCCATTAATCTATGTCTCTGTCATCTATCCATACATCATCTACCTATTTATCCATCTATTATCTATCATCTATTATCTATCTATCTATCTATCTATCTATCTATCTATCTATCTATCTATCTATCTATCTATATCTATCATCTATCTATCTATCTATCTATCTATCTATCTATCTATCTATCTATCTATCTATCTATCTATCTATCATCTCTATCTTATGTATCCAATTCTAGGCAGACTAGCTTAAGTACATCATTCTCTTCGAAACTTCTGTTAATTCTAACGATGTAGTTTATGGGGGAAAAACCATGACCTGGTTAATCCATGCGGCCCAGTGTTTTTGCCTCTTGTCTCTGCAAATACACACCTTGATGTTCATCCTTTTTCTTCTGATCACTTCTTCCCCAGATAAGGCAAACCTACAATTCTGCAATCACCCCAGAATCGTGCTTCTAAATGAAGTCATGATCTTCAATACAAGCTGTGCCCCTTATATTTGTTTTTGTAAAATATATTCTTATTGAGTTTAATAAATCAATATTTATTTATTTGATATTTATTTATTTGAGAGGAAGAAAGATGGAGAGAGAGAGAAACATCAACGACGAGAGAGAATCCTGGATCGGCCGCCTCCTGCATGCCCCCTACTGGGGATGAAGCCTGCAACCCAGGCCTGTGCCCTTGACCGGGAATCGAACCCGGGACCCTTCAGTCTGCAAGCCGATGCTCTATCCATTGAGCCACACCAGCTAGGGCTGAATTTTTTTATCTTATCAGTGCTATCCTCACGTTTCTAACAATTCACAAATAAAATTTAAAAAAACTTACACGTGTTCATTTCTTCCACAAACTACTCAAAAAGTTATCTACAGTGTCCTTCAAAAGTATCTTTTCCTCATTTTTTATCTGCTCAGCTTTATATATTCAGAAGTCATCATTCTACCAAAACACACTTTGTTCTCTCTTTTTTTTTTATCTCAAGTCATATTTCCACTCACTATTGCTATTTTTGTATTCCTAACTTGTACCATTTTTATCTCATCGACATTCCTCAATCAAAATTACTTAATGTTCTTTTGTTATTTCAAAACAAAATGTAACCTTATGCGGATCTACACTATTTATTTATTTTTATTTTATTTATTTAATTTTATTGTTTAAAGCATTACAGATAGTAGTACATATGTCTCCTTTTTTCCCCCCCAAATGACCTTACCCTGGCCACCCCTACCCCCCCAGCACATGCCTATTTATTTATTTTTAAATTTATCTTTATT
>JAWPEG010016630.1:2267350-2284032 GCA_035771395.1 Myotis vivesi
GGGGGGGGGTTCCTCAGTCAGCCCTGTGGCCTCTCACAGTCCTGGACCCCTTGATGGATGTCCAACTGACAGCTTTAGTGCTGCCGTGGATGCTCCCACCACCCCTCTGTGCTCGGCACCTGTGAGCCTGGCTTTTGGATGAGCGGTGCTCCCCCTGTGGGAGTGCAGTGACCACCAGTGGAGAGCTCCTGACATGAGCATCTGCCCCCGGTGGTCAGTGTGTGTCATAGCAACCAGTCGTTCTGCCGTTTGGTCGATTTGCATATTAGCCTTTTATTATATAGGATTGACTCAATGCTCTACTTTACTGTGCCATGACTGTTCTTTCGTTTTTTTCATATAGTTTTACTGATTTCAGAGAGGAAGGGAGAGGGAGAGAAAGAGAAAAAAAGATCAATGATGACAAAGAATCACAGATTGGTTGCCTCCTGCACACCTCCTACTGGGGATCAAGACTGTAACCCGGGAATGTGCCATGACTGTGAATCGAATTGACATTTCCTTGTTCCGAGGTTTAAGCTAAACAACTGAGCCATGCCAGCCGGGCTTTTTCTTTTCTTTTCTTTTCTTTTCTTTTCTTTTCTTTTCTTTTCCTTTTTTCTTAATTAAAACTTTTTGGTTGGTTAAACTTTTCTTATTGTCCTGACACAACCACCTTCTTTCTGATCATCTCAGAGGGAACTCACAAACCATAGAACAATTCCCCCCCCCCCCCATGCAAATAATATGCTTTACCTTTAAGAGGTGGCAGAGGAAAAAAGCTAACGTCAGCGTCCAGGTGGGCTTCTTAACAGCGGTCTTACTTCTCAAGTGCTGGTGAGAGAGGCAAGACCAAAATATTCAGGGACAGACAGATACCTGGGATAGCTGATCGGGCAAACAAGAAGCAAAGACACAGTTTAAACAGCAAGTAGGATTCCTGAGGTCTCATGACATCACTTATAGAATGATCTCTCCCTTTCACAAACCTAAACCATGCTCTTGGCAAGAGCTGTATGGTTTTGATGCTAAACTCACTTCAGTCCACAAAGTCCAAATTCCTCACTCAGATCAGACTCCATCCCCAAACCTTCCTCCTCCTCCCATCCACCATTTTCTTAACTGTTCTTCTTGCTCTGAAGGCAAAGCACCGTTCTTTGCTCCATTCCTCTGTGACCGGTCAGTCTCTGCCTCCCACTGTCACCTGCAGAAGAAAGAGCATGGCCATGATACACTTGTTCCAGGGAGTCCATGTACCAGGAATTTGTCCAGAAAAACAAGGTTCCCCTGACTCACACCCCAGAAACCAGTCCCGTGAGACAGGTGATGGTGAGGAAGGAAAAAGGTTTACTCAGGTGCTGCAAACCTGAGTAGATGGGGGAAGCTCGTCCCCAAACCCATCTGCACATCTCAGTGCTGGCAGAGGATTTTATAAGGAGGGAAAGGCCAAACAGAGCAAACAGGTCAGGGAGCAGGGCTTGAGAAGTTCTCTATGAGCCAACAGGCACAGTCCAATCTGATAAGGATCTTGCAAGTGGTCAGGTGATGGTCCAGTGTGCGTCATCCGAGAATTTGTCCTCCTTGTTCTAAGGTTGAAGGTCATCAAATCTCCAAGAACTGGGAAGGTCAGAGTTCCTAGGATTCTTATACAAACATGCTGTTTACCTACAAGTTTCATTATTAGTCAGAGTCTGCATTTACAGGAACAATGTGGAAGGAATGGTGAGGTGAGTTGTAATTCCCATGAATTACCTGAATTCATGTAATTACTGTGATATGAATGCTGAGATGCTTCATTCTTTTTCAAGACGTTTCCTCCCTTTGAAAAAGTCAAATATGCCCAAGACGGTTTGGCTCAGTGGATAGAGTCTCTTCCTGCAAACTGAAGGGTCCCTGGTTTGATTCCCAGTCAAGGGCACATGCCCCAGTTGTGGGCTTGATCCCCAGTGAGGTCCTTGCAGGAGGCAGCCTATCCATGATTCTCTCATTATGGATGTTTCTAACTCTGTCCCTCTCCCTTCCTCTCTGAATTCAATGAAAATATATTTGAAAAAAAAGGCCGATGCTCTATCCACTGAGCCAAACCTGTTCGGGCACTAGGTCGTCTTTAAATGAATACCCATCTGGTATGTTAAACCAAAAAAAAAAACTATTTTAAAACAATGTGCATTTACTCTGAATGCAACAATTGATTAATATTTTTTAAATAATTTTATTGACTCAGAGAGGAAGGGAAAGAGAGAGGGAGAGAAACATCCATGATGAGAGAGAATCACGGATCAGCCGCCTCCCACACACCCCCTACTGGCGATCGAGCCTGCAACCTGGGCATGTGCCCTTGACTGGGAATCCAACCCTGACCTCCTGGATGATAGGTCTATTCTCAACCACTGGGCCACTCCTGCCTGGCCGGAAGTGTAATATTTTCAATTGGAGAAATGCAACTTAGAAACACGTCCCTCACCCTCCCCAGTCCTCAGCATTAAAGGTCTCAATTTGCATTTGCAAACACTTTCCTGCAAGAGGAGAATTTAATCAGCAGTCAGTTATCTCTATAATGCAACCATGGATCCCCTGAAATTGATTTCTGGGGCTCCACCCGAGCCCCCTCCAGCTGCCTCTCTCTGGTGCGATGGTAGATGAATTTTATGATAGCTGGGCTTTGTTTGGGGCTGTTTACTGCTAAACACAATTAAAAACCCAAATGCATCCAGAGCTAGACGCTAAAGCCACACACAGAGATGGTTTGAGCCTTCAGGAGACACGCCCTGTCATACCTCATAATTCCTCAAAGGAAAGAGATGATCAGCATAAAACACCCATAATCCCCCAAACATTCGTTGTTGTTTTTGAGAAGGTAGTATCGGTTGACGAACCTCAGGAGATCAAACAATGAGAAGGCTGGTTATTGAAATGAAAACTATTTCCAGTGATGTCCTCAAGCCTCATCTACCAGGGTATGGCTAATATTTTCAGGCTTAAGGTCTTTTTCTTTGTCTTTTTCTGTTTAATATATTTTTACTGGAGGCCCAGTGAACGAATTTGTGGACCAGTGTAGTGCCTTGGTCTGGCCAGCGGGATGGGCCGTAACTGGCTCTCTGACATCCCCCGAGAGTTTCCAGATTACAAGAGGGCACAGGCCAGGCCAAGGGACCCCACCAGGGCACGATCGGGGACAGGGTGGGATATGGGAGGTTGGCCAGCTGGGGCGGGTCCATGGGAGGGCTCCAGGGCGTGTCCAGCACCTGTCACTCAGTCCTGATCAGCCAGACCCCAGCAGCAAGCTGACCTACCAGTCTGAATATCTTGTCCCTGGTGGTCAATGCATGTCATAGGGAGCAGTTGAGCAATCTTAGTATATCATTTGTATATTATGCTTTGATTGGTTGAACAGATGACCAGTCGACTGGACACTTAACATATTATGCTTTTATTATATAGGATTGATTTCATACAGGAAGGGAGAGAGAGAAATCAATGATGAGAGATAATCATACACCGGGTCCCTCTTACACTCCCCCTACTGGCGATCGAGCCACAACCAGAGCATGTGCCCTCGACCAGAATCAAACCAGGGGTCTTCCACAGTCCACAGTCCAACCCTCTATCCACTGAGCCAAACAAAGTAGGGCTCATTGGTTAATTCTTGTGTGTGCCCTAACCAGGAATCGAACAGTGACCTCTGGGTTCATAGGTCATCCCTCAACCACTGGGAAACACCAGCTTGGCTCAAAATGCTTTTATTGATTTGAGAGAGAGGGAGAGAGACAGAGAGAGACAGAGAGACAAAGGGACAGAGAAAGAGAGAGAGAGAGAGAGAAGGAGGAGGAGGAGAAGAACAAGAACAAGAAGAAGAACAACAACAAGAAAAGGAAGAACAGGAAGAACAAGAACAAGAAGAGAGAGAGAGAGAGAGAGAGAGATCAATGTGCCCTCGTACCCAGGGGGTGGCAGATAGAATAACAGAGCTTATTAAAAAGGTGAACAGAACTATACACGTCCCATCGCCAGGCCAGCAGGACTGGGGCTCAGATTGACAAGAGCCAGGGATCCCATCACGTGTCCTACGAGTCTTTCCTCAGCTCAAAGATCATTTCCTCCCCGCCATTCTCCTTGATGTGGTGCACGATGCGCCAGAACTGGCACAAGGAGTCAAGGTACTGGTCGCCAGGTTGGAGCGTCCACATAAAAGGCATGGTGCTCAAGGTCTCCGGGCTGGGGGTGAGTGCGATATGCCCACTGGGGATTTTTTTCTGGCGCAACAGTACTTGCTGGACACCTCCTGTCTCCATGACGAGATGCAGCCATGTGCGCTTCTTATCGTCCTCATACACAGAGGGCCCACGGATCCTCAGGCAAATGGGGTGCGAGGTGAGGTGCAACTTTGACGGGAGCTCGGCCATGACCCCTCCGTGGTCCAAGGAGCAACAGCCACAGCTTCTCAGAGCCTCTTGCTACTTTGGTCCTGGTATTGAAAGCGGGGGAATAGGGTCTCCAAGTGCATTTTACCTTGGCTTTTTTCTTTATGGTTTTTATGGTTGTGTTTGTGGTTGCCTTTGGTTTATTTTGCAAATGTATAAATCTCAACTTTTCTTTCTTTTTATTTTTAGATCTCTCTTCTAGAACAAACTGTACAAAACATACTTGAAGTAAAATCTGACTCTGTGAAGGTAATATGGTCCTATGGAATTTTTAAAACATTTTTAAAATGACATTTGACATACAACTTAGGTTCATTTCAGGGGTACACCCCAATGATTAGACTTTATATAATGGACTAAGAAATCATGCAATTAATATCAGAGCCCTCTGACACCATACACAGTTATTATAATATTACTAGAAACTCAGTGCACAAAATTCATGCACTTGGGTGGTTCCTCTGTCACACCAGCGGCCTCTCCCAGTCCGGGACCCCTTGAGGGATGTCCAACTGACAGCTTAGGCCCCCTTTAGTGCTGCCATGGAGGCTCCCACCAACCCCCTGTGCTCGGGAGCTGTGAGCTTGGCTTTTGGCTGAGCAGCGCTCCCCCTGTGGGAGTGCACTGACCACCAGTGAACAGCTCCTGCCCTGACTATCTCCCCCCGGTGGTCAGTGCGTGTCATAGCGACCAGTCGTTTTGCCTTTTGTTCGATTTTCATATTAGCCTTTTATTATATAGGATTGACTCAATGCTCTACTTTACTGTGCCATGACTGTTCTTCCGTTTTTTTCATATAGTTTTACTGATTTCAGAGAGGAAGGGAGAGGGAGAGAAAGAGAAAGATCACTGATGACAGAGTATCATGGAAAGGTTGCCTCCTGCACACACCTTAGGGGGGATCAACACTGTAACCCGGGCATGTGCCATGACTGGGAATCAAATCGACATCTCCTGGTTCCTAGGTTTAAGCTGAACAACTGAGCCATATCAGACGGGCTCTTTTCCTTTCCTTTATTTTCTTTACTTTACTTTTTCTTTCTTTTTTCTTAATTAAAACTTTTAGTTGGTTAAAATTTTCTTTTTGTCCTGACACCACCACCTTTTTTTCTGATCAACTCAGAGGGAACAAGGCACCCCATGCAAATAATATTCAAATAATATGCTTTACCTTTAAGAGGTGGCAGAGGAACAAAGCTAACATCTGCGTCCAGGTGCTCTTCTTAACAGCTGTCTTGCTTCTCAGGTGCTGGTGAGAGAGGCAAGACCAAAATATTCAGGGACAGACAGATACTGGGATAGGTGATCAGGCAAACAGGAAGCAAAGAGACAGGTGAACAGCAAGTAGGATTCCCGAGGTCTCATAACATCACTTATAGAATGATCTCTACCTTCCCCAAACCTCAGCCATGCTCTTGGCAACAGCTGTAGAATTTTGCTGCTAAACTCACTTCAGTCCACAAAGACCAAATTCCTCCATGAGATCAGACTCCATCCCCAATCCTTCCTCCTCCTCCTCCCAACCATCATTTTCTAACCTGTTCTTCTTGCTATGAATGCAAGCACCATTCTTTGCTCCTTTCCTCTGTGACCTGTCTCTGCTTCCCCCTGTAACCTGCAGAAGAAAGAATATCACCATGATACACATATTCCCAGGAGACCATGTAACAGGAATGTGTCCAGAAAAAACAAGGTACCACTGACTCACACCCCCAGAAACCAGTTCCGTGAGACAGGTGGTGGCGAGGTAGGAAAGAGGTTTAATCAGGTGCCGGCAACCTGAGAAAAAGGGGGAAGCTCGCCCAAAAACCCATCTGCACATCTCATTGCAGGCAGAGGCTTTAATAAGGAGGGAGAGGACAAACAGAGCAAAGAGGCCAGGGGGCGGGGCTTGAGAAGGTCTCTCCATGCCGACAGGCACAGTCCAATCTGATAAGGATCTTGCAAGTAGTCAGGTGTTGGTCCATTGTGGGTCATCCTAGACTTTGTCCTCCTGGTTCTAAGGTTGAAGGTCATCAAATCTCCCAGAACTGGGAAGGTCAGAGTTCATATCTTGTAAAATTAGTTGCTAGGAATCTTATACAAACATGCTGTTTACCTACAAGCTTCATTACTAGTCAGAGTCTGCATTTACAGGAACAATGTGGAAAGAATGGTGAGGTCAGTTATAATTTCCACTGTGACATGAATGCTGAGATTCTTCATTCTTCATCAAGGCATTTGCGCCCTTTAAAAAAGTCAAATTGTCCCTAGCTGGTTTGGCTCAGTGGATAGACTGTCGGCCTGTGAACTGAAGGGTACCGGGTTCAATTCCTGGTCAAGGGTACAGGCCACGGTTGTGAGCTCGATCTCCAGTGAGGGACATAGAGGAGGCAGCCGATCCATGATTCTCTCATCATGGATGTTTCTAACTCTCTTTCTCTCATTCCTCTCTGAAAAAAAAAATTAAATACAACTCCCAACTCAATGACCTGGACTGAGGCAAACTCTTCCCCAATTAGGAAGGAAAGATGAATGGGGTTCTCAGGAAATGTCAGACATCTGCCTGTTGGCATTTAGGAGAAGCAAAATAAAAAGGAAAAAAATGGGAGGAAATAAAACATAGTTCAAATGTCACCCTCATACTGCACTGGAAGAAAACCAGCCCAAAGAGGTCACGAGACAGAGTGTCTGCAGTGTGACACATGAAAGATCTCAAGGCGTGGGCATATATATATTATTGATTTTAGAGAGGAAGGGAGAGAGAGATAGAAACATCAGTGATGATGAGAGAGAATCATGGACCGGCAGTCACTGCACACCTCCATTGTGGATTGAACCTGCAACCTGGGCATGTGTCCTTGACTGGAAACAAACCCGGGACCCTTCAGTCTGCAGTCTGAAGCTCTATCCACTGACCCACACTAGCATGGGCGGTAGGTCATCTTTAGATGACTACTCACCTGGTATGTTAAACCAAAAAAATAATAAACTGTTTTAAAACAATGTGCATGCCATCCGAATGCAACAATTGCTAATGTTTTTGTAAATGATTTTATTGACTCAGAGAGGAAGGGAAATCGAGAGCGAGAGAAACATCCATGATGAGAGAAAATCACGGCTTTAGTATCTACCTCTGTGTACATTTGGGTTTTTAATTTTGTTTAGCACTAAACAGCCCCAAACAAAGCCCAGCTATCATAAAATTCATCAACCATCGCACCAGCGAGAGGAGGCTGGAGGGAGAGCCGGAGGGAGCCCCAGAAATCAATTTCAGGACATCCATGGTTGCATTAAAGAGAATCAGGGATCAGCCTCCTCACACACACCCCATACTGGTGATCGAGTCCGAAACCTGGGCCTCTAGTAAAAATATATTAAACAGAGAAAGAAAAAGAAAAACACCTTAAGCCTCAAACTATTAGCCCAGCCCTGGTAGACAAGGCTTGAAGCTATCACGGGAAATAGTTTTCATTTCAATGACCAGCATTCTCATTGTTTGATCTCCTGACGTTCGTCAACCAATACTACCCTCTCCAAAAACAACGAATGTTTGGGGGAATTCGAGCACCAGTGTGGTGGCTCGGCCTTGCCTGTGGGGATCTGCCGAAACTGGCTCTCTGACATCTCCCGAAGGGTCCCAGATTATGAGAGGGTACAGGCCAGGCCAAGACACCCCACCGGTGCCCCATTAAGTCTGGGGAGGGACACGGGAGGTTGGCCAGCTGGGGCGGGACCATGGGAGGGCTCCAGTGTGTGTCCAGCATGTCTCACTCAGTCCCGATCAGCCAGACCCCATCAGCAAGTTGACCTACCAGTCTGAATGTCTTGTCCCTGGTGGTTAATGAATGCTATAGCGAGCAGTAGAGTATCCTTAGTATTTCATTTGCATATTATTCTTTGACTGGTTGAACAGATGACCGGTTGACTGGACACTTAGTATATTAGGCTTTTATTATATAGGATTGATTTCATACAGGAAGGGAGAGAGAAACATCAATGATGAGAGAGAATCATACATCAAGTGCCTCCTGCACACCCCCTACTGTGTATCCAGTCTACAACCAGAGCATGTGCCCTTGACCAGAATCAAACCTGGCATCTTCCAGAGTCCACAGTCTAACCCTCTATCCACTGAGCCAAACTAGCTAGTGATCATTGGTTAATGTTTGTCTGTTCCCTGACCAGGAATCAAACCAT
Source organism: Myotis vivesi (assembly GCA_035771395.1). NCBI lineage: Eukaryota > Metazoa > Chordata > Mammalia > Chiroptera > Vespertilionidae > Myotis > Myotis vivesi. The sequence goes on from JAWPEG010016630.1 coordinate 2,275,930, forward strand.
GACCTCCGGCTTCATAGGTCATCCCTCAACCACTGAGAAACACCAGCTTGGCTCAAAATGCTTTTATTGATTTGAGAGAGAAGGAGACAGAGAGAGAAGAGAGTCACAGAGACAGAGACAGAGAGAGAAAGGAGAACAAGAAGAAGAAGAAGAAGAAAACAACAACAACAACAACAACAAGAACAAGAAGAAAGGGAGAGAGAGAGAGAGAGAGAGAAATCAATGTGCCCTCGCACCCAAGGGGTGGCAGATAGAACAACAGAGATTATTAAAAAGGTGAACAGAACTATACACATCCCACCGGCAGGCCAGCACGACTGGGGCGCCGGTTGACAAGAGACAGGAACCCCATCAAGTGTCCTACAAGTGTTCCATCAGCTCAAGGATCATTTCCTCCACATCATTCTCCTTGACGTGGTGCACGATGCGCCAGAACCAGCACATGGAGTCCAGGTACTGGTGGCCAGGGTAGAGCATCCACAACAAAGTCATGATGCTCGAGGTCAGCAGGCTGATGGTGAGTGCGATATGGCCACTTGGGATGTATACCTGGAGAAACCGTACTTGAAGGACACCTCCTGTGTTCATGACGAGGTGCAGCCACGTTTGTTTTCGTCCTCATACAACAAGGGCCCATGGATCCTCAGGCAGATGGGGTCCGAGGTGAGGTGCACCTTCGACGGGAGCTCAGCCATGACCCCTCCGTGTTCCAAGGAGCAACAGCGACAGCTTCTCAGAGCCTCTTGCTACTTAGGTCCTGGTATCGAAAGACAGGAGATGGGGTCTCCAAACGCATTTTACCTCGACTTTTATCTTTATGGTTTTTACGGTTGTGTTTGTGATTGCCTTTGGTTTATTTTGCCAATTTATAAATCTCAACTTTTCTTTTTTTTTTAGCTTTAGATCTCTCTCCTAGAACAAACACTACAAAACATCCCGGAAGTAAAATATGACTCTGTGAAGGTAACATGGTCCTATGGAATTTTAAAAACCTGTGGCCTCTCCCAATCCGGGATTCCTTGAGGGATGTCCAACTGATGGCTTAGGCCCACTTTAGTGCTGCCGTGGAGGCTCCCACCACCCCACTGTGCTCGGGAGCTGTGAGCTTGGCTTTTGGCTGAGCAGCGCTCTCCCTGTGGGAGTGCACTGACCACCAGTCGACATCTCCTGACATAAACATCTGCCCCCAGGGGTCAGTGTATGTCATAGCGTCCAGTCATTCTCCCGTTTTGTCAATTTGCATATTAGCCTTTAATTGTATTAGATTGACTCAATGGTCTACTTTACTGTGCCATGACTATTCTTTTGGTTTTTTTATATATAGTTTTACCGATTTCAGAGAGAATGGGAGAGGGAGAGAAAGAGAAAGATCAATGATAACAGAGCATCACGGATTGGTTGCCTCCTTCATGCTACCTACTGGGGATCAAGACTGTAACCCGGGAATGTGCCATGACTGGGAATAAAATCGACATCTCCTGGTTCCTAGGTTTAAGCTAAACAACTGAGCCATGCCAGCCGGGCTCTTTTGTTTTCTTTTCTTTTCCTTTCCTTTCTTTTTAGTTCCTTTCCTTTCTTTTCTTTTCTTTTTTCTTTTGTTAATTAAAACTTTGTAGTTGGTTCAAGTTTTTTTTTCCTGACACCACCACCTTCTTTCTGATCATCTCAAAGGGAACTCACAAACCATAGAACAACCCACCCCATGCAAATTATATGCAAATAATATGCTTTACTTTTAACAGCTGGCAAAGGAACAAAGCTAATGTCAGCATTCAGTTGGGCTTCTTAACAGCTGTCTCGCTTCTCAGGTGATGCTGAGAGAGGCAGGACCAAAATATTCAGAGACAGACAGATACCTGGGATAGCTGATTGAGCAAACAGGAAACAAAGAGACATGTGAAACATCAAGTAGGATTCATGAGGTCTCATATTATCACTTATAGAATGATCTCTCCCTTCCCCAATCCTCAGCCATGCTCTTGGCACGAGTTGTATGGTTTTGCTGTTAAACTCACTTCAGTCTACAATGTCCAAATTCCTCCCTCAGATTAGACTCCATTCCCAATGATTTCTCCTCCTCCTCACATCCATCTTTTTCTTACCTGTTCTTCTTGCTCTGAAGACAAAGCACCGTTCTTCACTCCTTTCCTCTGTGACCAATATCTGCTTCCCCCTGTCACCTGCAGAAGAAAGGACCTAACCATGATACACATCTTCCCAGGAGTCCATGTACCAGGAATGTGTCCAGAAAAACAAGGTATCACTGACTCACACCCCAGAAACCAGTCCCGTGAGACAGGTGGTGTTGAGGTAAGAAAGAAGTTTATTCAGGTGCTGGCAACCTGAGAAGATGGGGGAAGCTCGTTCCAAAACCCATCTGCACATCTCAGTGCAAGCAGAGGCTTTTATAAGGAGGGAGAGGCCAAACAGAGCAAAGAGGTCAGGGGGCGGGGCTTGAGAAGTTCTCTCTGTGCCGAAAGGCACAGTCCAATCTGATAAAAATCTTGCAAGTGGTCAGTTGTCGGTCCAGTGTGGGTCATCCTAGAATTTGTCCTCCTGGTTCTCAGGGTGAAGGTCATCAAATATTACAGAACTGGGGAGTTCAGAGTTCATATCTTGTAAAATTAGTTCCTAGGATTCTTATACAATCATCCTGTTTACCTACACGTTTCATTATTAAGAAGCGTCTGCATTTACAGGAACAATGTGGAAAGAATAGTGAGTTGTAATTCCCACTGTGACATGAATGCTGAGATGCTTCGTTCTTCTTCAAGGCATTTGCCCCCTTTGAAAAAGTCAAAATGGCCCTGGCAGGTTTGGCTCAGTGGATAGAGTATCCGACTACAAACAGAAGGGTCCCGGGTTTGATTCCTGATCAAGGGCACATGTCCAGGTTGTGGGATGGATCTCCAGTGAGAGACTTGCAGGAGGCAGCCGATCCATGATTCTCTCATCATGGATGTTTCTAACTCTCTCGCTCTCCCTTCCTCTCTGAAATCAATAAAAATATATTTGAAAAAAAGGCCAACGCTCTATCCATTGGGCAACACCAGCTAGGGTGCTATGTCGTCTTTAAATGACTACCCACCTGGCATGTTAATCCAAAAAAATAATAAACTATTTTAAAACAATGTGCATGTCATCTGAATGCAACAATTGCTTAATTTTTAAAAAATTATTTATTGACTCAGAGCGGAAGGGAAAGAGAGAAGGAGAGAAACATCCATGATGAGAGAGAATCACTGATCGGCCGCCTCCTGCACGCCCCCTACTGGCGATCGAGACTGCTACCCGGGCATGTGACCTTGACCGGGAATCGAACCGTGACCTCCTGGTTGGTAGGTCGATGCTCAACCACTGAGCCACGAAGGCCGGCTGGAAGTGCAATATTTTGAATATGAGAAACCTACCTTAGGAACACATCCCTCACGCTCCCCTGTCCTCAGCCTTAAATAGCTCAATTTGCACTTGCAAACAGTTTCCTGCAAGAGGAGAATTTAATCAGCAGTCAGTGATCTCTTTAATGCAACCATGGATGCCCTGAAATTGAATTCTGGGGCTGCTCCTGGCTCCCTCTCCAGCCACCTCTCCATGGTGCGATGCTAGATGAATTTTATGATCGCTGGGCTTTGTTTGGGGCTGTTTAGTGCTAAACACAATTAATAACCCAAATGCATCCAGAACTAGATGCTAAAGCCACACACAAAGCCGGTTCGAGCCTTCAGGAGACGAGCCCTGGCTTCCCTCGTAATTCCTCAAAGGAAAGAGATGATCAGCATAAAACACCCGTAAACCCCCAAACATTCGTTCTTTTTTTGGAAAGGGTAGTATTGGTTGACGAACGTCAGGAGATCATACAATGAGAACGCTGGTCATTGAAATGAAAACTATTTCCAATGATGTTTTCAAGCCTTGTCTACCGGGGCTGGGCTAATATTTTCAAGCTCAAGGTATTTTTCTTAGTCTTTTCTCTGTTTAATATATTTTTACGAGAGGCCTGGTGCACGAATTCGTGCACCAGTGTGGTCCCTCGGCCTGGCCTGTGGGGATCCGCCTAAACTGTCTCTCTGACATCCCCCGAGGGGTCCCCGATTATGAGAGGGCACAGGCCAGGCGAAGGGACCCCACCGGTGCAACATTAGGTCTGAGGAGGGACACCGTACGTTGGCCAGCTGGAGAGGGACCATGGGAGGGCTCCAGGGCATGTCCAGCATGTCTTATTCAGTCCTGATCAGCCAGACCTAAGTAGCAAGCTGACCTCCCAGTCTGAATGTCTTGTCCCTGGTGGTAAATGCATGTCATAGGGAGCAGTTGAGCAATATTAGTATATCATTTGCATATTATGCTTTGATTGGTTGAACAGATGACCGGTCAACTGGACACTTAGCCTATTAGGCTTTTATTATATAGGATTGATTTTATACAGGAAGAGAGCGAGAAACATCAGTGATGAGAGAGAATCATACATCGGGTGCCTCCTGCCCACCCCCTACTGGGGATCGAGCCCACAACCAGAGCATGTGCCCTTCACCAGAATTGAACCTGGGGCCTTCCAGAGACCACAGTCCAACCCTCTATCCACTCAGCCAAAGAAGTTAGGGCTCATTGGTCAATTCTTGTCAGTGCCCTGACCAGGAATCAAACCGTGATCTCCTGGTTCATAGGTCCTACCTAAACCACTGAGAAACACCAGGTTGGCTCAAAATTTTTTTATTGATTTGAGAGAGAGGGAGAGAGACAGCGAGACAAAGATTCAGAGAGAGAGAGAGAAAGGAGGAGGAGAAGAAGAAAAAGAAGAAGAAGAAGAAGAAGAAGAAGAAGAAGAAGAAGAAGAAGAAGAAGAAGAAGAAGAAGAACAAGAAGAACAAGAAGAAGGAGAGAGAGAGAGAGCGAGAGAGAGAGCAAGAGAGAGACATCAATGTGACCTCGTATGCAGGGGGAGGCAGATAGAACAACAGAGCTTATTAAAAAGGTGAACAGAACTATATACATCCCACTGGCAGGCCAGCAGGACTGGGGCTCAGGTTGACAAGAGCCAAGGACGCCATCACGTGTCCTATGAGTTGTCCATCAGCTCAAGGATCATTTCCTCCATGCCATTCACCTTGACGTGGTGCACGATGCGCCAGAACCGGCCCATGGGGTCCACGTACTTGCTGCCCGAATGGAGGGTCCACATCCAAGGCATGGTGCTCGAGGTCAGCGGGGTGGTGGTGAGTCTGATATGCTGACTGGGGATGTGGTCCTGGCGCAAGCGTACATGCAGGACACATGTGTCCATGACGAGATGCAGCCATGTGCGATGTTTCTCGTCCTCATACACCGAGTGCCTACGGATCCTCAGGCACTTGGGGTGCAAGGTGAGGTGCACCTTCGACGGTAGTTCGGCCATGACCCCTCCGTGGTCCAAGGAGCAACAGTCACTGTTCTCAGAGCCTCTTGCTACTTCAGTCCTGGTATCAAAAAACAGGGGATGGGGTATCCAAACGCATTTGACCATGGCTTTCATATTTATGGTTTTTACGGTTGTGTTTGTGGTTGCCTTTGGATTATTTTGCAAATTCATAAATCTCAACTTTTCTTTCTTTTTAGCTTTAGATCTCTCTCCTAGAACTAACTGTACAAAACGTACTTAATGTAAAATATGATTCTTTGAAAGTAACATGGTCCTATAGAATTTTTAAAACATTTTTTAAATGACAGTTGACATAGAATGTTAGGTTCATTTCAGGGGTACACCCCAATGATTATACATTATATTGTGGACTAAGAAATCTTGCAATTAATCTCATACCCATCTGACACCATAACAGTTATAATATTACTAGAGGCTCAGTGTACAAAATTTATGCACTCAGGGTGGTCCCTCTACCAATCCTGCAGCCTCTCCCAGTCCAGAACCCCTTGAGGGAGGTCCAAATGATGGCTTAGAACCACTTTAGTGCTGCCGTGGAGGCTCCCACCACCCCCCTGAGGTCGGCAGCTGTGAGCGTGGTCTTTGGCTGAGCAGAGCTCCCCCTGTGGGAGTGCACTGACCACCGGTGGACATCCTGCCATGAGCATCTGCCCTTGGTGGTTAGTGAGTGTCATAGCGACCAGTCCTTCTGCCGTTTTATCAATTTGCATATTAGCCTTTTATTATATTGACTCAATGCTGTACTTTACTGTGCTATGACTATTCTTTCATTTTTTTCATATATTTTTACTGATTTCAGAGGAGAAGGAAGAGGGAGAGAGAGAGAGAAAGATCAATGATGACAGAGAATCATGGATTGGTTGCCTACTGCATGCCCCCTATTGGGGATCAAGACTGTAACCATTGCCCAGACAGGGAATCGAACCAAGATCTCCTGGTTCCGAGGTTTAAGCTAAACAAGTAAGCAATGCCAGCCGGGCACTTTTCTTTAATATTTCTTTTGTTAATTAAAACTTTGTTGTTGGATCAACTTTTCTTTTTGTCCTGAAACCACCACCTTCTTTCTGATCATCTCAGATGGAACTCACAAACCGTAGAACAAGCCACCTCATGCAAATAATATGCAAATAATATGCTATACCTTAACAGCTGACACAGGAACAAAGCTAATATCCAGGTGGGCTTCTTAACAGAGGTCTTGCTTCTCAGGTGCTGGTGAGAGAGGCAAGACCAAAATATTCAGGGACAGACAGGTACTGGGATAGCTGATTGGGAAAATAGGAAGCAAAGAGACAGGTGAAACAGCAAGTATGATTCCCAAGGTCTCATAACATCACTTATAGAATGATCTCTCCCTACTCCAAACCTCAGCCATGCTCTTTGCAAGAGCTGTATGGTTTTTCTGCTAAACTCAGTTCAGTCCACAAAGTCAAAATTCCTCTCTCAGATCAGACTCCATCCCCAGTGCTTCCTCCTTCTCCTATTATCCATTTTTTCTTACCTCTTCTTCTTGCTCTGAAGTCAAAGCACCATTCTTCACTCCTTTCCTCTGTGACCTGTCTCTGCTTCCCCCTGTCACCTGCAGAGGAAAGTATATGGCCATGATACACCTGTTCCAGGGAGTCCACGTACCAGGAACGTGTCCAGAAAAACAAGGTTCCCCTGACTCACACCCCAGAAACCAGTCCAGTGAGACAGCTGGTGGTGAGGAAGGAAAGAGGTTTATTCAGGTGCCGGCAATCTGAGAAGATGGGGGAAGCTTGTTACAAAACCCATCTGCACATCTCAGTGCTGGCAGTGGCATTTATAAGGAGGGAGAGGCGAAACAGAGCAAAGAGGTCATGGGGCGTGGCTTGAGAAGTTCTCTACATGCCGACAGGCAGAGTCCAATCTGATAAGGATCTTGCAAGTGGTCAGGTGACTGTCCAGTGTGGGTCATCCTAGACTTTGTCCTCCTGGTTCTAAAGTTGAAGGTCATCAAATATCGCAGAACTGGGAAGGTCAGAGTTCATATCTTGTAAAATGAGTTCCTAGGATTCTTATACAAACATGCTGTTTACCAGAAGCTTCATTATTAGTCAGAGTCTGCAATTACAGGAGCAATTTGGAAAGAATGTTGAGGTGAGTCATAATTCCCATTGTGACATGAATGCTGAGATGCTTCGTTCTTCTTCAATGCATTTCCACCCTTTGAAAAAGTTAAATTGGCCCTGGCAGGTTTGGCTCAGTGGATAGAGTGTTGGCCTGCGAACTGAAAGGTCTCGGGTTCAATTCCCGGTCAAGGGCCCATGCCCAGGTTATGGGCCTGATCGCCAGGGAGGGACTTGCAGGAGGCACAGATCCATGATTCTCTCATCATGGATGTTTCTACCTCTCTCCCTTTCCTTTTTTCTCTGAAAAAAAAAAAAATTAAATACAACTCCCAGCTCAATGACCTGGACTGACGCAAACTCTTCCCCAGTTAGGAAGGAAAGATGAATGGGGTCCTAAGGGAATGTCAGACATCTGCCTGTTGGCATTTAGGAGAAGCAAAATAAAAAGGAAAAAAAATGGGCAGAAAAAACATAGTTCAAATGTCACCCTCATACTGCCCTCGAAGGAAACGAGCCCAAACAGGTCATGAGAGAGTGTCTGCAGTGTGACACATGACAGATATCGAGGCGTGGGCTCTTTTATAATATATATAT
>JAWPEG010016630.1:2333428-2343583 GCA_035771395.1 Myotis vivesi
AGAAGGAGAAGGAGGAGGAAGAGGAGGAGGAGGAGGAGGAGGAGAAGAAGAAGAAGAAGAAGAAGAAGAAGAAGAAGAAGAAGAAGAAGAAGAAGAAGAAGAAGAAGAAGAAGAAGAAGAAGAAGAAGGAAGAAGAAGAAGAAGAAGAAGAAGAAGAAGAAGAAGAAGAAGAAGAAGAAGAAGAAGAAGAAGAAGAAGAAGAAAAGGAAGAAGAAGAAGAAAAAGAAGAAGAATGAGGAGGACGAGAAAAGAAGAAGAAGTAAAAGAAGAAGAAGGAGAAAGAGAGCACGTGCGCAGGAGAGAGAGAGAGAGAGAGAGAGAGAGAGAGAGAGAGAGAGAGAGGGAAATCAATGTGCCCTTGCACCCAGGCGGTGGCAGATAGAACAACAGAGCTTAGTAAAAAGGTGAACAGAACTATACATGTCCCATTGGCAGGCCAGCTGAACTTGAGCTTAAGTTGACAAGAGCCAGGGACCCCATCATGTGTCCTAGGTGTCTTCCATCAGCTCAAGGATCATTTCCTCCACTCCATCCACCTTGACGTGGTGAACGATGCGCCAGAACCGGCATATGTGGTCCTCGTACTGGCCTTCAGTGTTCAAAGTCCACATCAAAGGCATGATGCTCGAGGTGAGCAGGCTTTTGGTGATTGCAGTATGCCCAATGGGGATGTCTTCCTGGCGCAACAGTACTTGCAGGACACCTTCTGTCGCCATAAACAGATGAAGCCATGTACGCTGGTTCTCGTCCTCATACACCCAGGGCCCATGGATCCTCAGGCAAATGGGGTGCGAGTTGAGGTGCACCTTTGATGGGAGCTCAGCCATGACCTCTCCGTGGTCCAAAGAGCAACAGCCACAGCTTCTCAGAGCCTCTCAGTACTTCGGTCCTGGTATCGAAAGACAGGGGATTGGGTCTCCAAATGCATTTTACATCGGCTTTTATCTTTACGGTTTCTACGGTTGTGTTTGTAGTTGCCTTTGGTTTATTTTGCAAATTTATAAATCTCAACTTTTCTTTCTTTTTAGCTTTAGATCTCTATTCTAGAACAAACTGTACAAAACATACTTGAAGTAAAATATGTCTCTGTGAAGGTAACATGGTCCTATAGAATTTTTAAAACATTTTTAATATGACAGTTGACATAGAACATTAGGTTCATTTCAGGGGTACAGCCCAATGAATAGACATGATATAATGGACTAAGAAGTCATGCAATTAATCTCATACCCATCTGAAACCATACACAGTTATTGTAATATTACTAGAGGCTCAGTGCACAAAAGTCATGCACTTGGGGGGCATTCCTCAGTCAGCCCTGCCGCCTCTCCCAGTCCCAGACCACATGAGGATGTCCAAATGGTGGCTTAGGCCTGCTTTAGTGCTGCTGTGGAGGCTCCCACCAACCCCTGTGCTTGGCAGCTGTGAGCTTGGCTTTTGGCTGAGTGGTGCTACCCCTGTGGGAGTGCACTGACCACCAGTGGAGAGCTCCTCACATGAGCATCTGTCCACGGTGTTCAGTGTGTGTCATAGCAACCAGGTGTTCTGCCATTGGGTCGATTTGCATATTAGCCTTTTATTATATAGAATTGCATTGACTCTATGCTGTACCTTACTGTGTAAGGACTATTCTTTCATTTTTTTCATATACTTTTACTGATTTCAGAGAGGAAGGGAGAGGGAGCAAAAGAGAAAAAAAGATCAATGATGACAGATATTCACAGATTGGATGCCTCCTGCACACCTCCTACTGGGGATCAAGACTGTAACCCGGGCATGTGCCCTGACAGGGAATCAAACTGTGATCTCCTGGTTTCTCGGTTGAAGCTAAACAACTAAGCCACGCTGGCCAGGCTCTTACTTTTCTTTTTTTTTTTCTTTTCTTAATTAAAATTTTTTGTTGGATCATCTTTTATTTTTGTCCTGACACCACCACCTTCTTTCTGATCATCTCAGAGGGAACTCACAAACCATAGAACAAACCACCCCATGCAAATAATATGCAAATAATATGCTTTACCTTTAACAGCAGGCAGAAAAACAAAGCTAATGTAAGCGTCCAGGTGGGCTTCTTAACAGAGGTCTTGCTTCTCAGGTGCCAGTGAGAGAGGCAGGACCAAAATATTCAGGAACAGACAGATACCTGAGATAGCTTATCGGGAAAGCAGGAAGCTAAGAGATAGGTGAAAGAGCACGTAGGATTCCTGAGGTCTCATAACATCACTTAGAGAATGATATCTCACTTCCCCAAACCTCAGCCATGATCTTGGCAAGAGCTGTATGTTTTGCTGCTAAATTCACTTAAGTCCACAATGCCCAAATTCCTCCCTCAGATCAGACTCCATCCCCAATCCTTTCTCCTCCTCCTCCCACCCACCTTTTTCTTACCTGTTCTTCTTTCTCTGAAGGCAAAGCATTCTTCTTTGCTCCTTTCCTCTGTGACCAGTCTCTCCTTCCCCCTATCACCTGCAGAAGAAAGAACATAAACATGATATACATATTCCCAGGAGTCCATATACCAGGAATGTGTCCAGAAAAACAAGGTACCACTGACTCACACCCCAGAAACCTATCCTGTGAGACAGGTGGTCGTCAGGAAGGAAAGAGGTTTATTCAGCAGCTGGCAACCTGAGAAGATGGGGGAAGCTCGTCCCAAAACCCATCTGCACATCTCAGTGCAGGCAGAGGCTTTTATAAGGAGGGAGAGGCCAAACAGAGAAAAGAGGTCAGGGGGCGGGGCTTGAGAAATTTTCCACGTGCCGACAGGCACAGTCCAATCTGATAAGGATCTTGAAAGGGGTCAGGTGACGGTCCAGTGTGAGTCATCCTAGACTTTGTCCTCCTGGTTCTAAGGTTGAAGGTCATCAAAACTCCCAGAACTGGGAAGGTCAGAGTTCATATCTTGTAAAATTAGTTCTTAGAATTCTTATACCATCATGCTGTTTACCTACAAGACTCATTATTAGTCAGTGTCTGCATTTACAGGAACAATGTGGAAAGAATGGTGTGTTGAGTTGTAATACCCGTGAATTACACAAATTCATGTAATTACTGTGACATGAATGCTGAGATGCTTCATTCTTCTTCAAGGCGTATTGACCCTTTGAAAAAGTCAAATAGGCCCTAACCGGTTTGGCTCAGTGGATAGAGTGTCGGCCTTTGAACTGAAGGGTCCCAGGTTCGATTTCCAGTTAAGGGCACATGCCCAGGTTGTGGACTTGTTCCCCAGTGAAGGACTTGCAGGAGGTGGCAGATCCATGTTTGTTTCATCTTGGATGTTTCTAACTCTCTCCCTCTCTATTCCTCTCTGAAATCAATAACAATATATATATATTTTTTTTTAAAAACCCGATGCTTTATACACTGAGCCAAACCATCTCGGGCGCTAAGTCCACTTTAAATGACTACCCACCTGGTATGTGAAAGCAAAAGAAAAATAAACTATTTTAAAACAATTTGCATTTAATTTGAATGCAATACTTGCTTAATATTTTTTAAATGATTTTATTGACTCAGAGAGGAAGGAAAAGCGAGAGCAAGAGAAACATCCATGAGAGAAAAGCACGGATAAGCTGCCTCCCACATGCTCCCTACTTGGTATTGAGCCCCCAACCGGGGCCTGTGCCCTTGACTGGGATTTGAACTGTGACCTTCTGGTTGATAGGTCGACACTCAGCCAATAAACCACGCCAGCTGAGACCGAAGTGAAATATTTTGAATGTGAGAAACACACTTTAGAAACACATCCCTCACGCTCCCCTGTCCTCAGGCTTAAAAGTCTCAATTTGCATTTGCAAATACTTTCTTGCAAGAGGATAATTTATTTGTTAAATAATATATTTTATTGATTTTTTACAGAGAGGAAGGGAGAGGGAGAGAGAGTTTGAAACATCGATTAGAAAGAAACATTGATCAGCTGCCTCCTGCACACTCTCTACTGGGGATGCGCCTGCAACCAAGGTACATGTCCTTGATTGGAATCAAACCTGGGACCATTCAGTCTGCAGGCCAACGCTCTATCCACTGAGCCAAACTGGTGAGGGCCTGCAATAGGAAAATTTAATCAGCAGTCACTGATCTCTTTCATGTCACCATGGATGTCTTGAAATTGACTTCTGGGGCTCCTTCCAGCTCCCTCTCCAGCCACCTCTCTCTGGTGCAATGCTAGGTGCATTTTATGTTCACTGGGCTTTGTTTGGGGCTGTTTAGTGCTAAACACAATTAAATACCCAAATGCATCAAGAGCTAGATGCCAAAGCCACACACAGACCTGGTTTGAGACATCAGGAGACGAGCCCTGGCATCCCTCATAGTTTCCTCCAAGGAAAGAGATGATCAGAATAAAAAACCCCTAATTCCCAAAACATCCGTTGTTTTTTTTTTGAGAGGGTAGTATCGGTTGATGTACCTCAGTAGATCAAACAATGAGAACGCTGTCATTGAAATGAAAACTGTTTCCAGTGATGTCTTCAAGACTTTTCTACTGGGGCTGGGTTAATATTTTCAAGCTTAAGGTCTTTTTCTTTTTCTTTCTCTCTTGAATATATTTTTACAAGAGGCCCAGTGCACGAATTCATGCACCAGTGTGGTGCCACGGGCTGGCCTGTGGGGATCGGCTGAAACTATCTCTGATATCTCCCAAGGTGTCCCATATTACAAGAGGGCACAGGCCAGGCCAAGGCACCCCACCGGTGCCACATTAGATCTGGGGAGGAACACAAGATGTTGTCCAGCTTGAGAGGGACCATGGGAGGGCTCCAGGATGTGTCCAGCATGTCTCACTCAGTCCCTATCAGCCAGACCCCAGCAGCAACCTGACCTACCAGTCTGAATGTCTTGTCCCTTGTGGTCAATGCATGTCATAGTGAGCAGTTGAGCAACCTTAGTATATCATTTGCATATTATGCTTTGATTGGTTGAACAGATGACCAGTTGACTCAACACTTAGCATATTAGGCTTTTATTATATAGGAGTGATTTACGCAGGAAGGGAGTAAGAAACATCAATGATGAGAGGGAATCTTACATCGGGTGCCTCCTGCTTGCCCACTACTGGGGATCAAGCCCACAACCAGAGCATGTGCCCTTGAGCAGAATCAAACCTGGGACCTTCCAGTGTCCACAGTCCAACCCTATATCCACTGAGCCAAACAAGCTAGGGCTCATTGGTCAATTCTTGTCTGTGCCTAGACCAGGAATTGAACCTTGACCTCTGGGTTCATAGGTTGTCCCTCAACCACTGAGAAACAGCAGCTTGGCTAAAAATCCTTTTATTGATTTGAGAGAGAGGAAGAGAGACAGAGAGAGAGAGAGAGAGAAAGGAGAAGGGGGAGAAGAAGAAGAAGAAGAAGAAAAAGAAGAAGAAGAAGAAGAAGAAGAAGAAGAACAACAACAACAACAACAACAACAACAACAACAAGAACAACAAGAAGAATAAGAACAGGAAGAAAGAGGGAGAGAGAGAGAGAGAGATCAATGTGTCCTCGCACCCAGAGGATGGCAGATAGAACAACAGAGTTTACTAAAAAGGTGAAAAGAACTCTAGACTTCCCACCGGCAGGCCAGTAGGACTGGGGCTCAGGTTGACAAGAGCCAGAAACCCCATCAGATGTCCTATGAATCATCCATCAGCTCAAGGATCATTTCCTCCATGTCATCCTCCATAACGTGGTGCATGATGCGCCAGAACCGGCCCATGGAGTCTAGGTACTGGCTGCTAATGTGGAGCATCCACATCAAAGGCATGGTATTCGAGATCAGTGGGCTGGTGGTGAGTTCGGTATCCACACTGGGGAGGTTCATCTGGCACAACCGTACTTGCAGGTCACCTCCTGTGTCCATGACGAAATGCAGCCACGTGCGCTCGTTCTCATCCTCATACATCAAGGGCCCATGCATACTCAGGTAGATGGGGTGTGAGGTGAGGTGCACCTTCGATGGGAGCTCGGCCATGACCCCTCCTTGGTTAACGGAGCAACAGCCCCATCTTCTCAGAGCCTCTCGTTTCTTCGGTCCTGGCATCAAAAGACAGGGGATGGGTCTCCAAACGTATTTTACCTCGGCTTTTATCTTTTTGGTTTTTACCGTTTTGTTTGTGGTTGCCTTCGGTTTATTTTGCAAATTTATAATTCTCAACTTTTCATTCTTTTCAGTTTTAGATCTCTCTTCTTGAAAGAACTGTACAAAAAGTACTTAAGGTAAAATATGACTTTATGAATGTAACATGGTCCTATGGAATTTTAAAAACGTTTTTTAAATGAATGTTAACATAGAACCTTGGGTTCATTTCAGGGGTACAGCCCAATGATTACACGTTATATAATGGACTAAGAAATCATGTAATTAATCTCATACCCATCTGAAACCATACACAGTTGTAAAAATATTACCAGAGGCACAGTGCACAAAATTTATGCACTCAGGGGGTCCCTCAGGCAACCCTGCAACCTCTCAGGGTCCAAGACCCCTTGAGGTATGTCCAACTGATTGCTTAGGCCCGCTTTAGTGCTGTCATGGAGGCTCCCACCAACTCCAGTGCTTGGGAGCTGTGAGCCTGGCTTTTGACTAAGCAGTGTTCCCCCTGTGGGAGTGCACTGACCACCAGTGGAAAGCTCCTGCCATGACCATCTGCCCCCGGTGGTCAGTGCGTGTCATAGCAACCAGTCGTTCTGCTGTTTTGTCAATTTGCATAATAGCCTTTTATTATATAGAATTGACTCAATGCTCTACTTTACTCTGCCATGACTATTCTTTCGTGTTTTTCATATACTTTTCCTGATTTCAGAATGGATGGGAGAGGGAGAGAAAGAGAAAGATCAATGATGACAAAGATTCACGGATTGGTTGCCTCCTGCATGCCCCCTATTGGGGATCAAGACTGTAACACAGGCATGTGCCATGACTGGGAATTGAATTGACATCTCCTGGTACCTACGTTTAAGCTAAACAACTGAGCTATGCCAGCTGGGCTCTTTTCATTTCTTTTTTTTAGTTTTTTTCTTAATTAAAATTTGTAGTTGGTTCAACTTTTCTTTTTGTCCTGACAACACCACCTTCTTTCTGCACATCAGAAAGGGAACTAACAAACCATAGAAAAACCCACCCCATACAAATAATATGCAAATAAAATGCTTTACCTATAACAGCTGGCAGAGGAACAAAGTTAATGTCTGCGTCCAGGTGGGCTTCTTAACAGCGGACTTGCTTCTCCATTGCTGGTGATAGAGGCAACACCAAAATATTCAGGGACAGACAGAAACCTGGGATAGCTGAACGGGAAAACAGGAAGCAAAGTGACAGGGGAAAGAGCACGTAGGATTCCTGAGGTCTCATAACATCACTTAGAGAATGATATCTCACTTCCCCAAACCTCAGCCATGCTCTTGGCAAGAGGTGTATGTTTTTTGCTGCTAAACTCCCTTCAGTGCACAAAGTCCAAATTCCTCCCTCAGATCAGACTCCATCCCCAATCCTTCCTCCTCCTCCTCCTATCCATCTTTTTCTTACCTGTTTTTCTTGCTCTGAAGGCAAAGCACAGTTCTTCGCTCCTTTCCTTGTGACCAGTCTCTTCTTCCCCCTGTCACCTGTAGAAGAAAGGACCTAACCATGATACACATCTTCCCAGGAGTCCATGTACCAGGAATGTGTCCAGAAAAACGAGATTCCCCTGACTCACACTCCAGAAACCAGTCCCGTGAGACAGGTGGTGGTGAGGAAGGAAAGAGGTTTATTCAGGTGCCAGCAACCTGAGAGGGTGGGGGAAGCTCGTCCCAAAACCTATCTGCACATCGAAGTCGAGGCAGAGGCTTTTATAAGGAGGGAGACGCCAAACAGAGCAAAGAGATCAGGGGGCGTGGCTTGAGAAGTTCTCTACGTGCCGTCAGACACAGTCCAATCTGATAAGGATCTTGCAAGTGGTCAGGTGTCCCTCCAGTGTGCGTCATCCTAGAATTTGTCCTCCTGGTTCTAAGGTTGAAGGTCATCAAATCTCCCAGAACTGGGAAGGTCAGAGTTCATATCTAGTAAATTTAGCTCCTAGGATTCTTATACAAACAGGCTGTTTACCTACAAGCTTCATTATTAGTCAGAGTCCGCATTTACAGGAACAATGTGGAAAGAACGGTGAAGTGAGTTGTAATTCCCATGAATTACATGAATTCATGTAATTACTGTGACATGAATGCTGAAATGCTTCGTTCTTCTTCAAGGCATTTCCACTCTTTGAAAAAGTCAAATAGGCTGTAGCCGGATTGGCTCAGTGGATAGAGTGTCAGCCATAGAATTGAAGGGTCCCGGGTTTGATTCCCAGTCAAGGGCACATGCCCAGGTTGTGGGCTTGATCCCCAGTGAGAGACATGCAGGAGGTGGCTGATCCATGATCCTATCATCATGGATGTTTCTAACTCTCTCCATCTCCCTTCCTCTCTGAGATCAATCAAAATATATGTGAAAAAAAAAAGGCCGACGCTCTATCCACTGAGCCAAACAAGCTGGGTCACAAGGTCGTCTTTAAATGATTACCCACCTGGTATGTGAAACCAAAAAAATAATAATAAACTATTTTAAAACAATGTGCAAGTCAACTGAATGCAACACTTGCTTAATATTTTTTTAAATGTTTTTATTGACTCAGAGAGGGAGGAAAAGCTAGAGGGAGAGAAATATCCATGATGAGAGACAATCACTGACCAGCCGCCTCCCACACGCCCCCTAATGGGGAATGAGACCGAAACCAGTCATGTGACCTTGACCGGGAATTGAACCTAGACATCCTGGTTGATAGGTCGACACTCAGCCAATGAACCATGCCTGCTGGCCTGGAAGTGCATTATTTTGAATATGAGAAACACACCTTAGAAACACATCCCTCACGCTCCCCAGTCCTCAGCCTTACAGGTCTCAATTTGGATTTGCAAACACTTTCCTGTCAGAAGAGAATTTAATTAGCATTCAGAGATCTCTTTAATGCAACCATGGGTGCACTGAAATTGATTTCTGGGGCTCCCTCCAGCTCCATCTCCAGCCGCCTCTCTCTGGTGTGATGCTACATGAATTTTATGATCACTGGGATTTGTTTGGGGCTGTTTAGTGGGAAACATAACTAAAAACACAAATGCATCCAGAGCTTGATGCTGAAGCCATACACAGAGCTGGGTCGCGACTTCAGGAGATGAGCCCTGGCATCCCTCGTAATTACTCAAAAGAAAGAGATGATCAGCATGAAACACCCATAATCCCCCAAACATTCGTTCTTTTTTTGGAGAGTGTAGTATTCGTTGACTAACCTTAGGAGATCAAACAATGAGAATGCTGGTCATTGAAATGCAAACTATTTCCAGTGATGTTTTCGAGCCTTTTCTACCGGAGCAGGGATCATATTTTCAGGCTTACGGTCTTTTTCTTTGTCTTTCTCTGTTTACTATATTTTTACTAGAGGCCCGGTGCACGAATTCGTGCACCAGTGTGATGCCTTGGCCTGGCCTGCAGAGATCAGCCGAATCTGGCTCTTTGACATCCCCAACGGGTCCCAGAGTACCAGAGGCCACAGGCCAGGCCAAAGCACTTCACCAATGCAGCATTATATCTGGGGAGGGAGAAGGGAGGTTGGCCATCTGGGGAGGGACCATGGGAGGGCTCCAGGGCATGTCCAGCCCATCTCACTCAGTCCTGATCAGCTAGACGCCAGCAGCAAGCTGCCCTACCAGTCTGAAAGTCTTGTCCCTGGTGGTCAATGCATGTCATAGCGAGCAGTTGAGCAATCTTAGTATATCATTTGCATACATGAGGTGACTACTGCAAGATCCCTACTGGGGATCGAGCCCACAACCAGAGCACGTGCCCTTGACCAGAATCAAACCTGGGACCTTCTAGAAGCCACAGTCCAATCCTCTATCCACTGAGCCAAACAAGTTAGGGCTCATTGGTTAATTCTTGTCTGTGCCCTAACCAGGAATCGAACTGTGATCTCCAGGTACATAGGTTATCCCTCAACCACTGAGAAAAACTAGATTGGCTCAGAATGCTTTTATTGATTTGAGCGACAGTGAGAGAGACAGAAAGAGAGAGAGAGAAAAAGAGACAGAGAGAAAGAAGAAGAAGAAGAAGAAGAAGAAGAAGAAGAAGAAGAAGAAGAAGAAGAAGAAGAAGAAGAAGAAG